>OX420957.1:12661477-13261477 GCA_949091785.1 Polymixis lichenea
TAAGATACTGAGCGAGTTAGAGCCGACCCATCTAGCCTTCTGGCAACTTCAGAGGAATCTCAAATCCCGAGAAGTCGCCTCCATGCCTCCCCTGACCCGGCCCGACGACACAGAAGGCTGAATGCCTTGCCGAGAGCCTCGAAGTCCAGTGCACGCCCAGTTCCCTACCAGTAGACCAGGCACACCTCGCTGAGGTGGACGCCGAAGTCGAACGTAGAGCCTCTCTCACGCCCGTCGAAGACCCTGATGATCCATTACCTCTCGTCACCAAGGCTCTTCTCGAAACCGCGACACAGACCTGACCGCCCCCCCCGGCCCATCTCCAACTTTGGCAAGCCTATCTGTTGGAAGAAGCAAGCTAAATATCTAGGAGTGATCATGGATCAGCACCTCTCCTCTGAGCACATCAAGAAAGCGCGCTCACGCGCCGCCTTCGCTTTAGGGCCAGGCCACAACAGTGCGTTGCGGCGTCGCATCGCAAAAATCAACGACGCCGCACAACGCATCGTGGAAATTTCCGATGCGCTGCCGCAGCGTACAAATCTGCGATGCGACAACGCTTTGCCGTTTAGTCGGTGTCCATACTTTGAACGACCTGCACGTGTTTTTTAAGCGATATGGCGCAGTACGATGTCGACCACCTGATATCTTTAATTTACGAACGTCCCGTCCTTTGGGACAAAACTATATCACAATTCAAAGACAATTTTTTAAAAACAGAAGCATGGAGGGAAGTGTGTACAAGTTTATATTCAAATTTTGAGGAGTTAAATAGTGTTGAAAAAACAAAACTCGGTAAGTACTTATAAACATTTATATTTTTGTTAACTGCCAACTAAGACCTCCAATGTTACTATTAAAATAATTACAAAATTCGTTTCTGATTATGTTAGCTCCTGTTCTACTTTCATGTGTTGTTTCGTGTAAAATTTGCAAAGAATCGTCAATAATCATTTCTTCAAACGTTTGTGCGCCATCTCGATTCAATACAAAGTTGTGTAATACACAGCATGCTTTTATAATGTCTATTGTGAAATCGTAAGAAACATTAATGGGTCGATGAAATATGCGCCATTTATTTGCGAGTATGCCAAAAGCGCTCTCAACATATCGTCTGGCTCGGCTCAAACGATAATTAAAAACTCGTTTTTCTATCGATAAAAACTTCCCAGAATATGGGCGCATTATATTATTTGTCAGTGGTAATCCTTCATCCGCCACGAAGACAAAAGGAATTTCTTTTTGAAAGCCAGGTAACGGTTTTGGCGGAGGTATAGATAATTGACCTTTTTTTAATAAGTCGTATAGATTTGAGTTCTGAAAAACAGTGGAGTCACATTCCTTACCATATGCACCTATATCGACATATATAAATTTGTAATTTGTATCAACAAGTGCTAATAGAACAATGGAATTATAATTTTTATAATTGAAAAATAGGGATCCACTGTGATCCGGGCTCAATATACGAATGTGTTTTCCATCTAGCGCTCCTATACAATTAGGAAAGTTGGTCTTTTTTTCATACTCTTGAGCAATTTGTTCCATCAGCTCTGTTGTAATTTTTGGTAATTCCAACCTTTTAAGAATGTTCCATACAATACGACAAACAAATTTTATTATTCCTGTTATTGTAGATTTTCCACGATAATATGTGAAATGCATATCTTTAAAAGTATTTCCCGTCGCCAGGTACCTGAAAGAAAACAAAATAAATCATTATTCGTCATATTTTTTTAGGTAACGATGTCATAAAGAAATGGAGAGGAATCAAGGATAATTTTACAAAATACGAAAAAAAATTAAACGAGCAATGTAAATCCGGAGCTGGGGCCAAAAAAATTAAACAATATCATCTATACGACCAGCTCCTATTTCTGAAAAAGAATTCTCAAAATAAAACAACATCAAGTCTTGACGATGAAGAAATAAGACCAAGCACCTCAACCCAACAAAGCCAGCAACCTGTCATGCCACGTTACCAGCCTGCATCGCGTAAAAGAAAAATTGACGAAGACGAATTTGAGAAGAATATTATAGCTGCTTTAAAAACACCTGAAAGTAGACATTTATCTTTTTTTAAAGGAATTTTGCCATCATTGGAAAAATTGAATGATAATCAAACAATAATTTTCCAAAGTCGTGTCCTACAGATATTAAGTGATTTACACCAACCATCATACTATCCCAGCCACTATCAAACTTCACAAACATCCGTCCAAGCAAACTATCAAACATCTCAAACAACTGTTCAGACTGGCTATCAAACAGCTCAAATGTCTATGCAGAGTGGCTACCAATCAGCTCAAATGCCTATGCAGAGTGGCTATCAAACATCCATTCAACGCAGTGCCTTCCGAAGCGGATGCGAAACATCACCGGCACCTATGCAATCGTCTCCACAAACGCCAAGGAATGATGATGTAAATGAGCCAGAACAAATTGATTTCGATGAGGAACTAACAAATTTGACGAATGACACACAATCGGAATACGAGTTTTGAATAACACTAAATTATGAAAATGATTAAACAGTATGATTATAGTAAAAATAGTTTTTTTTTTTCTTACCTTACAGTTAATCCCAGCATCTCCAGAGGTTCGATGGGTTTTCTAAATATGTATTTCTTTTGTAAATGAGGCTTTATCAAACTAAGAAGTTCTTCAAAACTTACTACACTCATCCTAAAGTAATCGAAAAATTTAACCTCGTCCACTTTTAGCGCCTCATATTTCCTTTTGAAGTGGTTTCCATCTTTATTCATAATTGTCAGTAATGGGTGCACCCAGTACTTTCTTTTCTGTTTCTTTTTCTTAATACGCCTTAACGCAAGCAGAAGTAGAACACGCGCAGTGCGGTCCATGTCTCACTAGAAACTGAACTGACGGTTAGCGTCTTGTCGTACGATGTCGTATCCGATGAAAATTTTGCGTTGCGACATCGCATCGCATAGCTGTGCAATGTTGTTTTTGCGATGCGACGCCGCAACGCACTGTTGTGGCCTGGCCCTTAGGAAGGTTGCACTCTGTTCTGAATACACGCAGCAAGTTGTCACTCAAGTGCAAGATGTGAATATACACGGCGTGCGTAAGGCCAATCATGACCTATGCTAGTGTAGTCTTTGCACACACAAAGCCCCGATACATCCATAGGATGCAGATCCTCCAAAACCGTTTCCTTCGCCAAGCTACAGACTCGCCATGGTACGTTAGGAACGAGATCCTCCATCTCGACCTTAGAATCCCCACTATAACTCAGTTTCTTAAACGCATTTCAAAGCGTTTCTTTGATTCCGCCGCGCAACACCGCAATCCACTGATTGCGAAGGCCGCTAGTTATCTCCCCAGTAGAATCAGTAGAATCCGCCGGCCGAGACATGTCCTTTCCGACCCTGATGACCCCATCACTCTCCTTCAAGAAAGCAGTAGGGCCACCAGTACAGCACACAAACACAAACCATCCTTCCGACCTCGCCGCCGAGGTCCTCGCGCCCCGCGAAGACCCCGAGTATGCGAAATGCCCCCCAACCGTCCCTTGCCCGCAGAAGCTGAGCAAGTAGAGTTAAAATTCCCATGATCTAATAATAATGAAATTGTTTGATCCAGCCTGTCCCCACTTGCTGCCCCTCCCCCCCCCCCAACAGTGACTCCCTGAGCCGAGGCTTGTACCCCGCAGGGGGTGCCGTCAGTGCACAGTCGCTATGGGTTTTAAGCGTAGTTTTGTAAGCCCTGGCTGGAGGCTCTTAGTCTAAAAGCTATTAGTCCCCAAAGGAAAGCCCGGTTAAGCAGTCACGGCCTCTCAAGGTCAAGTGCGAGATGCCATTCCCAAAAAAAAAATAGAACAAAATATCTGAGCTAACAGAAGATGAGAAAGAAAAAAGACGGAAAAAATGGAGGGAGCAGAAACGGAAGCAGAAGAAAAATAAAACTACGGGTAAAAATGACCAAAAGAAATCATCTACTGTGAATACTGACACTCGAAATAAGAAGAGGGCGGTAAACAGAAATAGATTAGCCCGAAAGTATAATGCAGCCATAAAGAGAATAAAAAATTTGAAAACCGCACTTGAGACGTCAAGAATGAAGTTTTATCGTTATAAAAAGGCAACGAATAAAAAAGTTGAAAGTCTAGAAGAAACTACTAGTAAAATGAAAGCTAGAGACGAACTGTTAGAGAATTATTTGAAAACCTCATACGAAAAGTGTAAGAAATACGTAGAAAGGAATGTTTTTAAATCTTTAACAGAAAATAAAACCACAAAAAAATAAAAAGAAAACATTTATTTCAAAGCTGTTGGTTGGGTTTAAAGGCTAAGTTTTTTCGGTTAGTCCCGCTATGGTATGGTCCCGGTATGGCACCCTCTTAAAATACCTATCAAAAAGTCCCGCTATGGTACCCTTCAGTTTTTGGTACTGTTGTAAAGAAAAGTTATACAATGCGTTAAGAAAAAAATAGTATTAATAAAAAATATCTTTTCTTAACTATTATAGTTAAGCAAGATAATATTTATTAATACTATTTTTTAAACAAATCACGCTCGGTAATTGTCGTTTCACTTCAGGTAGTTACCTGACCAACCGGTTTTTTCGTAAAACAATAGAGACGAGCCCTTCCTCGAATTCGTATCTAGCTCTTCCCTTTTGTTTTTATGAAAATAGAGAGAGACAGTATTATTCCGGGTTTAGTTTGCTATTTGCAGCTGTACTTTTGCGATATGAGTAATTAGGATAGCTTGTTAGTTTATCTATTGCAATGTCTGGGTCAAGTAGTTCACGTGGTGTAAATTTAATAATTATTGACAGTCGACGCGGTGGAAAAACTTTATTACGTGCCGGACATAAATATATTAAACGCAGAGAAAATAAAAATTCAAGTACTTGGCATTGTGTAAATAGGAGAAATAGTATTAAATGTAGTGGATATATAACTATTGAGAATACCAATAATACAATAATTAAAGATTATAAACACAGTGATCAGTGCGTGCCACATTTTGAAGACAATGAAGTTCAAATGGCTATAAGTGAGTGCAAAAAAGAAGTAAATTCAAATTACGGATCAGTACAGAAAATTTTCGAAAAACACATGGGTAACTTAAAAGACAAAGGGTTACACCTTACAGGAAATGTTCCTGACTATAAAAAATTAAAAACAGTATTATACAGACACCGAAATAAGTCGTTGAACGTACCAAAAACACAATTTAAGAATGTGGAAGAAATTATAATACCAGAAGAATTTAATAAGTATGTATTGCTGATTATTGTAATGAAGACTGTAATCGAATAATTATATTTTCCTCGACAGAAGTAAAGGAACATATAAAATGTGTAACGCATTACTTTGGTGATGGCACTTTCGACGGCTGCCCAAACCCATTCGAACAAGTTTATGTCATTCATGGAGACATGGGAAGCACTGAGTTATCCACGAATGTAGCACCATTATTTTATATTCTGTTAAAAAACAAAGAAGGGAAAACTTATGAAAAAGTTTTCGAATTGATTAAACAAACTTTGCCTGAATGGCGTCCATCGAAATTTACCTTCGATTATGAAATAGGAGTAATAAATGCAGCAGCGAAGATTTTTCCTGATATCAAAATAAATGGATGTAACGTACATTTTCAAAAGAACGTTATCAAAAAAGCGAAATCTTTAAATCTCATGGAACACGAAGAGTCCTCGAACCATGTTAAGCAATGCATAGGCTTGGCGTTTTTGCCAAAACAAGATATTGAAGACGGCTGGCTGCATATAATGGAAAATAGGTATAATATCTTGGTTACTTTCCAAAATGATGTTTGAGTACTTAACTCTAATTATATGGCAAAAAAGTAAAGAACAACAATATCAGTAAGGACCTGTTAATTTCATTGCTTTACAAGTACGAACGTTTAATAAGTATTTTTTTCAGTTTCGACGATGAAGCTATGACCAAATTCAATGACTATTTTGTCACTCAGTGGCTTGAATATCCAGACCTCATTTGGTGTTGCCATAATGAACGCCATAGAACAACTAACTTGGCGGAATCATGGAATGGCAGATTCAACAAAATTATTGGAAAAAATCCCAGTTTATTATTGTTTCTGCAAACAATTGGCAACGACACATGTCACTTTGATATAAAACAAGCCAAGTAAGTTGTATTTTTTAGACAATATTTTTAAGCAGATATAATATTTTTAAAAGCAGATATATATTTTTTTACATAATACGAGTACATAGAAGAATTTGAAAATGGATTTGATTTTATTTATTTTGGTAGATATTATTGGTTGTCGCCTTCTATTACAGACGGTTACTGAAAAAAATATAGCTTAACTTAAATAACTGATGATTTTTGTTATAGCTTTCGACTAAAAAGATCACCTATAAATTCAAGAAAAAGAACAAGTATAGAAATCGACCGCCAGATTCAAAAGCTAACAAAAAGTTACGAAAATAAAGCTATCTCCATTGGTGATTTTCTGATTAACATATCAAAGTCAATATTTCGATCAGAACATTTAAAAAAATAGTTTATTTTAATTTTGTTTTTAGCCTATTAAAATGTTTAATACTTTTTCTCGATGTTGATTATTTTTTGTAGTTTATGTTTACAATTTGCGCCTTTTTCTCCATGTTGATTATTTGTAATTAATATATTTGTCTAGTTGGTTGTTGATTATTTTTGTAGTTTATATAAATTTACAATTACTGCCTTTTCTCAATGTTGATTATTTGTAACTAATATTTATGTCTGGATGTTGTTTTTATTTGTAGTTTATAATATTTACAGTAATACTTTTCTGAGATGTGGATTTTTTATATTTTTTTTATTGTTGATTATTGGTAATTAATATTGTTGATTATTTTAAAAATTACATTGCAATTAATATTTCGTTTTACTGTTTGATATTTTTTTATAAATATTTTGAATTAATAAAAGACTGATTTAATATCGCAAACAGACGTTTTATTGATACACTCCTAAAAGTATTTATTTATAGATACACTTTTCTTTTCAGTTGTACCTTCTATTGTCTAACGTAGATCTAAAAGATGGGTACCATAGCGGGACTTTTTGATAGGTATTTTAAGAGGGTGCCATACCGGGACCATACCATAGCGGGACTAACCCAGTTTTTTGATTGAATGTTTTGCATTCAACACATACAGACGTGCTCATAAATGCACAATATCAGTAAATAAATTAATGCTTGCATAATCAGTGACCCAGTTTTATAGTGTGTTACATCAATAAGTATTTGAGTGATAATTTAAAATAATGGACTGACGATATTATAGTCGTATTACTTGTATATGGAAGGCAGCCCCTTTAATCGCAGCGCGATGATACGACGTAGCCCTCCACCGACTCCAACCCCGGTACCAACACCGGCACGGACACCGCCCCAACAACCAAGACAGGACCAAGATGAGACAATTGAAGTTGTGACCACTCCGGAGATTCAGAACTGGATGGGGTCCATTGAGCAGTGTCTGAATGAGGTTGTTGCTATTGCTTCTGAGGGAAAGCTAAACGCTGATCAGAAGCTGAAAATAAGCAATCTCTGCCGGAAAGTTGGACATGGAGTTTCGCAAATGCCGGTTCAATACTTGTCCTTAAAACAGAAAGCAATCCAAACCCATACCTCCCTTAAAACCATGACCGAAGCCCGAGACCTATCAGATTGCCTAATGGAGATGAACCGGACGATTCAAGAGTCCTGCACGAAACGGGAAGCAACTTCTTCATCTTTTGCAGAAATGGTCAGGAAGGGGTCCAACACCTTTGTTCGTCCTAATACTTTTAGCTCCGTGGCTATTTATCCCAGTGACAACTCAAAGACCAGTGACGAAACCAAGACCATGGTCCAAAAAATCATATGCCCTGGAGAAATGAAGCTGAAAGTTCGAGGCGTACGAAAAATTGGAAAAGGTGGTCTAATAATAAGCACTGAGACTAAAGATGACCTAGATAGGCTCAAACAAACAGTCCAACTCGCTTCGTCAGGGCTCACCGTCGACGAACCTAAAAGGCGCAAACCTCGCTTAATAGTAATAGGAGTTCCCACATCGTTGGCTGAAAATGAGGTTTATAAATGTATTTATGAACAAAATTTGGCCGACAAATTGCCCACCATATCCCTAGATACATTTTTGACCTCAATAAAACTAAGCCACAAATCTGGCAGGAAAGATGCTGAGAACTGTAACTTTATCATAGAAGTTCCAGCCGTCGTACGCAAGGCCCTCATCACACAAGACCGGGTATTCATAAATTGGACGTCCTGCCCAGTACGAGACTTCACATTAGTAACGAGATGTTATAAATGCCAGCAGTACGGTCATACAGCCAAAACATGCAAAGTTGCTGCCTCGACCTGTGGACATTGCGGTGAAGAAGGACATATATTACAAGACTGCGCAAAAAAAGCCGAAGCTCCTAAATGTGCTACATATTTGCGCTTTAAAAAACAAGCCAACCACAAGACAGGAGACGCAGATTGTCCGGCCAAAAAAGCTGCCGAAAACAGGTACATCAACTCAATCGATTATGTAGGTGCCTAAGAGCGCCACATCCTTGTTTATATTTTAGGCGTAATCTTTATTGTTATTTCTTTAGTTTTAGTATGGATATTAACTTATTTACCAATATAGATAACTCATTTTTAACCGTGTCGAAAACATGTGAAGTTGAGGAGTGCAGACAATATCTTTCCGACTGTCAAAAATCATTAACTATACTGACCCAAAACATTCGTAGTATTTATAAGAACATAGATAGCTTTAAAATTTTCCTTCATAGACTTAACTTTGATTGTGATATAGTTGTACTAACTGAGTGTTGGCTAGCAAACCGCATAGGTAACCTCCCAGTAATACCTGGGTATAACTTACTGCATACTACAATAAATTGCAATCAAAATGATGGTGTGGTAGTTTTTGCTAAAGATTGTTTACAGGTCACAGTCGAGGAACCTACTCTACAAGACTGTATGAGTAATTGCTTGGTAATCAAAATAGGCGCAACTACAGCGATAATCGCTATACCGTATGATTTTTTTTACCGTCTGGAAAAAAATAGGGCATAATAGATGAACGGAGTAGAAGCCTATGGCATAGAAATAACTACCAACTAACATGAAATGAACCTATCAATAAATACTATTACTTATTTGTAGTAAACTTTTCATACTAAAATTTAAAAAATAATGAAAATAGAAAAGAGTAAAAATATCGGCAAATAATATCAAAACCCAACTTATAGGCACCCTACTCTATGCGCAGAAATTATCAATGAATTCGTAGCGACATTCAATCCTTTGATTGAAGCCGGCCGGGGATAGGTAACTACTATCGCAAAATATCTTTCCTTAGGCGTACCGCTCACGTGTCACCGCATGCGCATCCCCTCCCGCCCGCGCGCCCTTCGAACCGAGTACCGCGTCACGTGCTCTCGCTCTCTCTAGTCACCTGCGATTAGCCATAGCGTGACGTCGATCGCTGTTTTTTTACGTTTGAACCGTGTGTGCTTCGACCGCCCAGTGATTGTTTTCATAATGACGTACGCATACTCCAACTCCACCCGCAGGCGAACATTCTATGGAGTGACGAGTCCATATTTACCCGCACTGGTATCTACAACGTACCTACACAACGAGCAATGGTGGAGTTTCAAAACTCACTTAAAATAAACGAACACGCTCATCAAGTTCTATTCAGTGTCAATGTTTGGGCCGGGATAATACACGTTGGCATAATGGGTCCAGTTTGTATCGAAGGTCGATTGACAGGGATAATGTATCGTGAAATTATACAGTCCGTTATCGACACAATGTTGGAAGACGTTCCTCTGGACTATCTGCCGGACATGTACTTTCAGCACGACGGGTGTCCAGTTCACTACGAGCGATCTGTGCTCGCGTATTTAGATAGTGAATTCCGTGATAAGTGAATAGGTCGCGGTGGACCTGTGAACTGGCCGGCGAGATCACCAGACCTAACGCCATTAGACTTTTATTTGTGGGTTGAACTAAAACGCTTAGTGTTCACCGAAGAAGCTCGTAGTGTAAATGAGTTAAAACAGCGAATAATAGACGTTTTTAATATTCTGAAAAGTGACAGAAACACGCTTAGGAGTCTAACAACCAATTTGCAAAAACGTGGGAGTTTGTGTTTAGAAAGAAACGGTGGACATTTAGAACAAATATTGCAATATTGTTGAAAAGGTACTTTTTCTTGTAAATAATAACTCATTTTCTGTAATTTTGTAAAAATTAATCAGTGTAATTATTTGTAAATAAGTTGATTACGATCTTTAAATACGCCTAGTAAGTTGTAGTATCCGATTTGGATTAAACAACCTTGTTGGAATCCTTTTTTATTACACATCACGTTACAACCTTCGAAATACATATGAATGTGAGTGATTGTTATAAGTTGTTTAACATCAGCGGTTTGTTTACATTTCTATCAAAGCTTTACCGATCTTACGAGACGTAATTTATTTGGTTTACGGTTTCAAGACACGCGTCACTCAGTGTATCAAATTATTTGCCTACTACAACTACATACAGCACGGTGACGTATGTAGGTACACGCGCAAAAGTGTGCGTGAGTGTGTAGGGATCAGGCGGTATCGTCCTGTGCGCAGGAGAGCGAAGTTAGTGCTAGCGTCTCGCTCACACTTCCATCATGCTTCATTCATGTGCAATCGCAGCTGACGCCGTTTACTATTACCTATTTTGGATAATATTAGTTTTACGCGAGTGCCGTAGGATGTATTCTTTTTCATGTATTTTAAGGATATTCGGAACTTTTATTAAATAAATGGTACCAGGTAAATATTAGGCTATATGAGTTCTATTCTACTTACACAAAACGTCATATTGTTGTCCAGACGCTAAAAAATTTCAGCCGGTATATAGGTCGCCTTCCGCTAGAAACTTAGATTCTTTTCACAATTCCTTAAATCAGATTTTTCAAGCACTAAGCTCGTTTAAGAATGTAATACTAACAGGTGATTTAAATATTAATATTGGAGCCGAAATCTGCGATGCAGGGACCGAAAATTACCTTAATATCTGCTCATACCATGGTTTTCTTCCCGCTCACACTTTGCCTACTCATCAGAGCGGTTCCTGTCTAGATCATATGATGATCAAAACCAGCTTATCATACATTACGCTTGTTACTAACTCAACAATTACTGACCATCACGCTGTGCTACTTAGCATAAATTTAACGCTGCCTAAGCAAAATCGTCCCCTGACCAAAAGCAAATTAAACACAAATAAACTCGAATATGATTTATGCAACCTCGATTTTAGCTTAGTTTACAATACTGCTGACGCTAACTTGGCTTTATCGTACTTAATAAAACATGTCCAACAAGCAATATTACGTAACACGACAGTTTCTACTGTGGATAAAAAACGTTATAATATTAAACCTTGGATTACTCCTGGACTAATTCGATGTATAAGACATAGAGATAAACTTCATCAGAGAACAAAGAAATACCCCGATAATCTAATAATTCAAACCACCTATAAAAGATACAGGAATTTCTGCAACAATTTGCTAAAGAACTTAAAAAATAATTACGATAGAAACGAATTAACTAGAGCAGGTAACAATAGCAAACAACTTTGGAAACATATTAAAAACGTCACCAATATGTCTAAACAGCGTGAATCAAATTCGAGTTTACTGCTTACTAATGCCTCGCCACTCCTTTCAGCTAACAACGTTAATAACTTTTTTGTCAATGTTGGGAAAACTCTTGCGGAACAGATTCCGACACATTATTGTGACCAATCTTACCAAAAACCAGCAAATAGCAGTAACCTGAAATCTTTTGCTATGCTCGACACTGACGAAGACGAAATAACCCGAATTATTTCTGGGCTAAAAGATGACTGTGCAGTTGGATGGGATAACGTAAGCAATAAGATCCTTAAACTCTATAAGCATATTCTGGTACCTCCCTTAACGCATATATTTCGAATCTGTCTTTCCAATGGAATTTTCCCTAGGTGTCTAAAAAAGTCAATTGTAATACCAGTAGTCTTTTTTTACCAGTTTAAATCTGGAAGTAAAGACCTAGTTAGCAATTATAGGCCAATATCGTTACTCCCCTCAATATCAAAAATATTAGAGAGAATTATAAACAGTAGGCTAGTTAACTATCTGGAAAACAATAACTTCTTATCCCCTGCGCATTTTGGTTTTAGAGCGAAATTATCCACAGCCGATGCGGTACATAACCTGACCAACTACATCTCAGAAGAACTCGGCAAAGGGAACCAGACCCTGGGAGTCTTCCTTGATTTAGCCAAGGCTTTCGACACGGTGTCCGTTTCTGTCCTTCTGAATAAATTAGAGACTATTGGAATAAGGGGAACGCCGCTGAAACTATTTGCTGACTACTTACATGACCGATACCAATGCGTTAGAATTGATAAAACCATCAGTGATGAGCAGAAAACTACGGGTTTTTGTGTTCCTCAAGGAAGTATTCTGGGCCCTACGCTATTCCTGATTTATATTAACGACATGTGCAACCTTAATATTAAAGACGGGAAAATTATATCATATGCCGACGACACGGCGCTAATTTTTACCGCTAAAACCAGTAATGAACTGTTCGAAATCGCACAACTAGGTTTTGATACTGTGACAAATTGGCTTCAAACAAATTTACTAACATTAAATGCTGACAAGACAAAATACATTCGCTTCTCCATGCGCAAGCCTCAAGCTAACGTTACTAACCCTCAACTATATGCCCATCAATGTGGAAACCGTTCAGTCAACATGTGTAATTGTCCTTTTATCCTCAAAACGAGCAACATAAAATACCTCGGTGTAATAATGGACGACACTCTGTCTTTCCGAAATCACATTGAAAGTCTCGTTAAAAGAGTACGCAAATTAATATTTGTTTTTAAAAAATTGCGATCATTTGCAGACTCAAAATTAATCAAACAAGTTTATTTAGCCCTATGACAATCAATAATTCAATACTGCATCACATCATGGGGTGGCGCACCAAAAACTAATCTGCTTCCTCTTGAAAGAGCTCAGAGAGCAATTTTAAAGGTAGCAAACTTCCATCCCTTTTTCTTTCCCACAGATCTGCTATATAATTCCTGCAACGTGATGACTGTTCGCCAAATTTTCATTTTGCACTTAGTATTAAAACAGCACACCATGCTTACGTACACTGCTGACAATACTAACAAAAGACGGAATGATATAGTATGCACATCTAATACGAGTACAACCTCGAAACATGTCTTTGTAGAAAGGTTTTTTACATTCTTAGGCCCATTTCTGTACAATAGGCTAAATAGAAAACTAAGTATCTATAAATTGAATTACTTTAGTTGTAAGAAAATTATTACTACATATTTACTAACCATCGCTTATGCACAGACAGAAGATCTACTTGTTGTCTGCAAATAGAACGACTAACATGCTATTTTTATTTTACCTTTTTTTCCTAATTTTAATTTAGTTATTACATTATACACATTGTTAATTTATTACATTAAGTATTTAAGCACTTCCTAGCCTGAAGCACAGGTTCAACCTAGTTCAGGCAATAAGCATCTGTGCCCTATTTTAAATTGTTAAGATACTCTGTAAATGAAAATGTGTCCCCTTTTATAAATAAACGATTATTATTATATTATTATTAAAAAAGGGAATTGCAAAACAAAAGAAAATGAAATTAGCAAAGAAATACGATGTTTTTTCTTGAGAGATGATATAAGCAAAAGTACGTCAGGGAAAAAAGAGTGCCGCACATTGAAAAAAACAAAAAGAGCAGATTAGGTATCTTACCGATACGCTATTTAATGTATATAAGATTTATCGAGCAGATGGCGGAACAAAATCGTTTGCCACATTTTATAAATATCGACCTTTTTATGTTATATCGCCTACTGTACAGAAAAGAGATACTGTTCCACCCGTGTCACCTCAGTTGCCTGTGTGCAAGGGTCGGCGGTATCTCTTTCGAACAACCCGCACCCCTGGCAGGCATGGGCCCCATCTGTTGCTGCTGACATCTCTTTGAGGCGCGCGTGGAACACAACGCGCCGTCGACCCGGGCTTGGTCCTTACCGGACAGCGAGCTACCCATTACTCGCCGTGCCAACAGTGGCCGGGAATCAGCCTGGGATTCCCGATGACGATTCCCAGGGCGTCTCCTGCGAAGGCCACGGCTGTGAGGGCGCATGTACAGCATCTCCCTCACGTGCGCCGCCTCCCTCTTTGCAAGCATGACTGCTTCGCTGAAGGAGGCGACTGCTAGCCATGCACTCTCGCTCCGTACCATGGCCTGGACCAGGGTCGGACGGGAGAGATCGCCGCCGCCGATCACCTCCACGAGGACACGGCGGTGCTCCGCCCAAGCCGGGCAGACCTCCACCGTATGCTCCACCGTGTCCTCAGGGCGATCTTCGCAATAGAAACACCCGGGCGTTTCCTGCCGCCCTATCCGAAACAGGAACCTCCCGAAACAGCCATGTCCGGTGAGGACCTGTGTCAGGCGGAAGGTGGAAATAAGGCGTGAATAATAAAAACTGTTACATATGACACACTGCTGATACCATTTGTAATACAGAGCGTGATAATAAGACTTAAAACTTTCAATAACATAACATTGTTTAGCACGAGCATGTAGGTGACGCAATCGCGCACCAGTACCTGATTACGACAGTGTTTACTGTAACTAAATTATGCATAAACAAATTCATTGTAACTTGTAGTAGCTAATCAGGAATGTATTAAGTCATGTTATTTTTGGATTTTAGACTGATGAAATAATGTTGTAATAAAATTATTCATGTTTTTTAATTTCAAAAAAGAAAAGGGGGGAATAGTGTAGGAACGCTGACACATTCGTTTTGTATTCATTTGGTATGTGCAGCGATCGGCAACGACAGTTTGCCCGCAACCACCGTCCGCTATAGACGTGATTACCATATAACCTTACAAGTACACTGTGTAATGATGTAACGTAAATAAAACTAACATCCAAGTTCTATCGACGTTTTACTTCTCTCCGTACACACACCCCACACTAAGAACAATACACGCAAACACGAAAGTTTGTTCAGGAAACTATCTTTTTCAACCGAAAGTTACTAGCTAATGAAATACCACTAATCTCATGCTTTTCTTTGGGCTGGTTGAATGCGGGATATTGCTATATTGTATAACATCATTTCTTCAATGCTTGGCAAGGGATTACTTTTGTGCAATATAAAGTGTTATCATGTTACGTTGCCTATAATATGGAAGTTTTTTAAATGCAACTGTTACATTTACACTCGATATGGCTACACTTCATTTATATATACTATATTTTTAGGTACGTTGAAATGCCCCTTACAAATGCTGAAAAGCAAAGGAGATACCGGGATAACCCCGAAAAAAAGGAAGAGATAAGGAATAAAATCTGGATAGAAAAAAAAAATACCCAAAAATTAGGTGACATGACCGAAGATGAACAAAAGGTAAACAGAGAAATTTGGCGTGAACAGAAAAATAAATGTAAAGTCCGAAAAAATTTAAGCACATATGAAACAAACAAAATGCCAATTAAGTTTATAGAAAGTACGTATGATGTATAAAGGGTTTTTTAAAAGCCGTTGAAAACCTTAAAAAAACCTCGGAAAAGTTATGAAAACGTAATTTTCGCCTAAAAACCCGACTAGAAGCAAAACTCAAAGAAAAAAGGAAAGAAATTGATATGTTAAAGTGAAGAAATGCAGTACTCAAAACAATGATTAAAAAAATATACGCAACAAGCGATTCAATTAAAAAACGACGCACATACCGGTATTTGCACGATATAAGCGGTCAAAAGTCCCAATATCCAAATAACAAAAACACTAACAAAAACGAGTTCCACGAACAGAGGACGAACCAGAGAACAATACCCATCCTCGATCTACCTGCTACCGCACACCCCGCACACGTAGCGTCAGTCGGAATTTGACTGTTTCACCTAGTGTACGTATCTATTCTCGGCGCTTTTTTTAAACCTTAACTTCGAAGGTGTATTTTTATGTTTTCAAGTGGAGCTTACGAATTGAAAGTGATGGATTCTGATAGATCAGGTAAGACACTTACAAACTACATTAATAAAGTTATGATTAACTAATAAACAACATTGTTTTTTTTTATAATATAGGAACTCATTTCCATACCTTGATATCCTTTAATATGTTTTCTTTGCTAGTGTGTTTGTTTATGTATCGGGATAGATCAGGCTATGGTTATAATTATAGGATATTATTTGAACGTTTCCCTTATAACTACTGTCAAAAACATCTCCGGAAACGTCCGGATAGATTTTGGGTCATTAAAGATATTTAGCCATAAAATGTATCAAATGCGATTTAGATTTAGCGACTTTTTTACATAGTGTACGTTTGTTTTAGGTTCACAGGGTGAGTCAGGAGTAAGGATTGTGACCCGATGATACTTGTTTGACCGCATGAAGAAAGAAAATTTGCCTAATTTAGATGCAAAACTAAACCATCTAAAAGATCAACTTTTGTCATGTGAAGGTTACAATGAACACCAAATTGTTAGTTTAAAACGTGGTTTTGCTTATTTCAAACCAGACTTCAAACAAAGGTGGACCAAAGCTCATTATAAAGAAGAAAATTTTCTAAAATACAATCGGTCATGGCTGGAAGGTACGTTTGAAATCCCTGTTGATGAGACCTCTCAAAAAAAGCCAGGTCGACCACCCAAATCGTTCGAAGAGGCAAGTGAGAGGAGCAAAATGCGAAAGACTGAGGAACTTCGTTCTGGTTTCGAGAAGGAGATCCTAATACACGCTGCGCAAGTGGAACTGGGAAAATCTGGTAAAAGAGATGCATCAAATGTCCTTGAACATATCACCAGTACTCCGACTCGAGCAACTAAATATAAGAAGGCATTTTATCTTACTAAATCAAATAAAGAGCAACCTTCCTTGACACCAATGCAAGCGTTGTAAATGTTTGTTGCAGATGCAGATTGACACAAGGACAATATGAAATGATAAGAACGACCAATAAGATTTTTTTTCCGTGCTACAGTGCGTTACAATAGGTCAAGAAGAAATGTTACCAACCTCGAGAATCGTGTACGGTAACGAGAACCAGTGCCGAAGCTCAGTTACAACCTCTAATGGATATTACCGTTAGGCGTTTATCGGAGTACCTAGAAGAGGTCTTGATAACTTTAAAGGAGCAAGAGCGTGAATCCTTAACTATAATTAGTAAATGGGGCTGCGATGGATCCCAACAACCACAATTTAAGCAAAAACTTGAAAGTGATGCGGATTCCGATGCAAACCTTTTTCAAAGCTGCTTCGTGCCTCTCCAATTAGTTTGTGGAGATAATAATGAAAAAGTTTTATGGAAAAACCCAACGTCCTTTTCGCCGCGATTTTGTCGACCAATAAGATTCCGTTTCATCAAAGAAAATAATGATGTCACTGAAGACGAAATAAGATATGTTAAAAACGCTATTATTTCTTTAGTCCCAACAAAGGTTAAAATAGCAGGAAAAACGTTATTTATTGAGCACACATTTATAATGACAATGGTAGACGGAAAGGTCTGCAATGCAGCCACAGGCACAAAATCTACAAGTAGGTGCTACATTTGTGGAGCAACATCGAAGGATTTTAATAAATTAGAATATACAAGAGAAGTTAATTTTGCAGCCCTTGAATTCGGCATATCGGTATTACACGCCAGAATTCATATATTTGAAAGTATCTTACATTTAGCATACAAACTAAAAGTAAAGAAATACAGAGAAAGAAAATCGCAAGAGGAAAAAGACATAAAAGAACGAAAAAAGGCACATACAAGAAAGGTTTCGCACTGAAACAGGTCTAATAGTCGATATGCCTAAATCGAATTTTGGGAATACAAATGATGGAAACACCAGCAGAAGGGTTTTTGAGAATCTGAGATTAGCTTCAGAAATAACAGGCATCAGTTATGATTTAATTTACAGGCTAAAAGTCATATTGGAAACAATTTCATGTCATTCATTTCATTTCATTTTTCGTGTCGTGGGTCCGATTCCCGCACAGAACAAATATTTGTATGACCTAGGGTCTGGGTGTTTGTGTATGTGAGTTTAAATGTTTGTAAACGCACCCACAATACAGGAGAAATTCCTAGTGTGGGGCAACGTTTTAAAAAAATAAAAAATAAAGTGGGTACCAAATTGATCCTGTAAAATATGAAAGTTATGCTTCAGAAAATGCTCGTGTTTATGTCAACTTATATGAATGACATCCTATGACGCCAACAATACACAAGGTTTTACTCCATGGCGCAGTTATCATAGAAAAGGCATTATTACCTATCGGGTAGCTTTCCGAGGAAGCAGCTGAGGCTCGCAACAAACATTTTAGATGTTACCGCCAAGATTTTTCTAGGAAATTTTCCAGAAAAACTTGCAAACAAGATATATTTAAACGCCTTCTTCTTAGTTCAGATCCTTTCCTAAGTAGTAAGCGAGCAGTAAAAAAAAGGAAAGAAAACACATTTTTGCCTGAAACCTTGGCCATGTTCGTATCTGTTGAACCAAATATAATCGAAAATTCATCAGAGAGCGATGAAGAAAGTATTACAGAAACTTAGCATTTTTTTTTACTGTAATCAATGTACACACACCATCATTAAGTGGTTACCCCCAAAAAGACATGTGCGTTCAAACCCGGGCTAGACCCAAGTTACTTTTTGTATTTTGCGAAAACATTTTATTATAATTACTGTAGTTTTTGTGAATATGGTTAACATTTACGAAGTGTTAAACAATGTCTGATTAGACCGGGAGTTTCAAGACCGCTTGCCGTCCATAAGATCGCAAGTTCAAATCCTAGGAACAAAATGTGATTTTTGCCATGCCATATATTTTTTTTAAATATAAAGTGTTTTCTATTTTGTTTTAGAAATATTTATAAAGAATTAAACATCAAGAAAAATAAAACATTTTAATAATCGTTCAATAATATTTGTTGTTGCTATTAGTTAACTAAACTTTGATCTTAAGCCACGTATTCACTGAGCAACAATTGTTTATAAACTCTGTTTCAGAAACAAATAATTTTGTATTAGAAACATATCATTTTGTTTCTGTAAACACTACGTGTTTATCGGATGTTTCGGTGCTCCCCACTTGCGGCGGAGAACACAGAAACAAATCAGTTGCGCAACAGGTGTATGCGAGTGTGGACGCGTCTTACATTTGTTTATAAACATGGCTGTAGTGTGGGACGATGAAAATATCTTTAAATTGATAGAACTGTTTGAGAAAAAAACGAATATTATGGGATTGCTCGACAAAGGACTACAAAAATAATATCAAAAAGAATGACGCCTGGGAAGAAATTTCGAACGCTTTGGCAATTCCAAAAAACAGATGTTGAGAATAAAATGCATATATTGCGGTCGCGATTTGCAAGAGAGAGGAAGAAAATGTTGTCTACAAAAACCACAGGTGCTGGTGCTGATATTAAGAAATCAAAATGAAAATTTTATGAAGAACTAATTTTTTTACAAAGCACGACGACAAGGTGTGGTGGCGCGGATACTTTAAATGAAACAGTCATTGCATTATTCATATTTTATTTTTATGTAAACAGGTGTAGGCATGTAAATATTCTATCTAACATATACGAAAACACTACCGCCATAGCATTAAGCTACATTGTTTTGCCACGGCAGGCTTCCTCTTTCGCTCATGAAATATTCACCAAATTGATCCCTTATGATTGTAGCAGTACGTGCTGAATTTCTAGGTCGCCTTTCCAATTCCAACATAGTTCCTTCAACTGTATACTCAGTTGCGCGCAGGCGCTTGTCAACGTCAGACGCGCATACTGTGATTTCGAATCGGTTTCGACTCACATCGTTCGACCGTGCGTATGATTCATCGCTTAAAAATGCTAATCACTAATGAATAGCAACGAACTCGAATACGTGCAATCAATTGAGACAGCTAATGTGAATAATGACATAGAATTTTGTGGTGAGATTACTAGTAACAGCAATAGTGAGAATATGGAGTTAACAGAAGAAGTTATACATAATAGTGGGGAAAGCGACGTAGTGAGATCGAGTAAAAGAAATAGACAGATAGACCAAGAGGAAATATGGACAAATATTACGAGACGGGGTAAGCGTTTTGCCAGAACCAGTCATGTTCATGATGAATTAAGAATACCTGAAGATAAAATAGAAATTAGCATAACGTCTAAAGAAAAGTTACCAAAACAGTTTGGATTAGCAAAATTATTAAAAACAGAAAATATTCCGGACATAACAACAATAAAATATATAAATGCGTTTAAGGTTCTTATTCAGTTTAGTAACGAAGACAGTGCGAATAAATTAATTGAGTCAAAATGCTTGAAAGAAAAAGGATTTAGATGTCAGAAAACACTGGAGATTAGAGAAACTTACGGCGTTATTAAAGATATAGACTTAGAATCATCTGAAGAAGACATACTGGACGGTTTGAGCTGTGACACAGAGATCATAGGCATTAAAAGATTAAAACGGCGCAGCACAAATAGTGGACAATGGGAACCTGGAGAATCAGTCAGAGTTACCTTTAAAGGATCTTCCTTGCCTTCCTACGTATACATTTTTGATACCAGGGTGAAAGTGAGTCCATACCAATTCCCCGTCACGCAATGCTCACGCTGTTGGAGATATGGACATACAGTTAGAGTATGTTCATCAATCAAGGATATCTGCCCAAAATGTAGTAAGTCCCACCCTAATTGTGACACTACGGCCTATAAATGCAATAACTGCTACGGGAAACATATGGCGTTATCTCGCACATGCCCAATATATTTAAAAGAAAGAAGGCTTAGAGAATTGATGGCAGAGTTTAACTGCACATACAAAAGAGCTTTAACACTGTACGTGCCGCCAGAGCCAAATTATGAAGAGAATTCCGAAGAAAAAGAACGAGAAACGGAAAAAGTACAGCACCAAGTGTTAAGTCAAGAAACAAATACAGAAATGGGACCTATAACACAACCCCATGATACATTTAACACACTAAAGAAGATGGAAAGTTTAAATTCTAAAGCAAAGAAGAAGTCTACAGTAATACAACAAGACAGAAATAAAAAGAATGGGGTCAATCTGAGGAATAAAGAAAAAACAGATACCGTGATTAATTGGACAGCACTTTCAGACAGTGGCTCTGAAATACATCACGTAGAAACAGAAAACAATGACAATTCAGATAAAAAGAAGAAAAAGAGTTGGAATTGGTTATGGAATAAATTAAAGGAAAAAATTTGGGATACCGAGACCAATCTGGAAAATAAAGTGTTAAATTGCACAAAAGTGATCTTTGACTGGTGTACATCGTTCATGATGGATTACATAAAGGAATTGCCTTTCTTATCTAACATCAAACAATGGATAACAACAACAAGCACAGACATTTAAAAATCAATATTCTACAGTGGAATGCCCAGAGTTTACGACCGAAAATGACGGAATTTGAAGCTTTACTGAATCAGGAGAAAATTCATATAGCAATACTCAGTGAAACTTGGTTTGACCCAGAGAGCACAGTCAGACTCAGCAGATACAATATATTCAGAGCAGATCGTGATGATGGGTATGGAGGTACAGCTGTTTTTACCCACCACTCTGTCAAGGCTATACAATGTAACGTAAATATTTCAAATACACAAATTCAAATTCTACATATAAAATTACTCAACTGCGCTCATCTGGAGAATGTCATTTCTATCTATTGCCCCTCCTCAGTGCACACGTGTAGAAGTGATTGGGATGAGGTTTTTTCAATAACACAACACAAAGCTCTCGTTGCAGGTGATTTGAATGGTCACCATTCAAACTGGTCATCCAGAACTGATACAAGAGGTAATCAGATTTTTGATTCTGTCATGGATAACAACCTATGTACACTTAACGACAACACACATACACGTTTGAAATTGGTCAATGGGGCTTTACAAAAATCTTCCCCAGATGTAACTATTGTGTCAACAGATTTGGCTTTAAAATTAAAATGGTCAGTCATGAATGAAAACCTGGGAAGTGACCATATGATAATTAAGACGTGCTTAGAAAATAATAAATCAGATACTTTTAAAAAACGGAGGAACTTTAAGAAAGCAGATTGGCAAGGTTACAGTCAGAAAATACAAATGGAATTAACAAACTTGCAGCTACCTTTAGAGAATCAATCTGCATATAATACATTTATAGATATCGTAAACGCTGCAGCTGATCAATATATACCTACGATCAGAGTGAGCGAGAATCCTCTTCAGTCAGACAAATTCATTCCAAAACCATATTGGAATCAAAATCTATCACATATTGTCGCGCAGAGACGCCTTGCACTGGCAACGTTTAGAGGCAATCCCAACCCACAAAATCTTGAAGTTTTACAAAGAAAGGTGAGTGAGGCACAAAGGCTAATACGACAAGCTAGGAATAAATCCTTTCAGGGATTTTGCAATGAAATAGATAGTGTAACTTCTTCAAGAGAAATGTGGAGGCGCATGAGATGGATCAAAGGGTGCAAATCAACTACATTTTTTGTTGACCAAGGTAAAGCCGAACGAGTGTTGCGAAGTCTAGCTCCAGATTACGTATCTCCACCAAATCCTACATTTACTTCTTATAACCGGCAATTGGCCAACCCGGTCTCGGTACAGGAGGTAATTAACTCAATTAAAAAAAACAGATTCAGCCCCAGGTCATGATGATATTTCATATTCTATGATAAAACATTTACCCCTTATTGCTAAAATTATGTTGACGTCAATTTACAATAAGTGTTTGCTATCCGGATTCGTACCAAAGCAGTGGAAAAAAGTTAAGATTATTCTTATACCGAAACCGGGAGGTGATCCAACCTCAAGTGGGGATGTTCGACCTATTGCGCTTATATCTTGTTTTTGTAAGATACTTCATACCATCATAGCACGCAGGCTTGAATGGTTTCTAGAGAAGAATAATTTATTATCCCAGGACACCACGGGCTTCCGAAGATTTAGGTCATGTTATGATGGCCTATCTAGGTTGGTTACACGGGTAGAAACTGGTTTCTCTAAAAGTGTGCCAGCTGTTGGCTGTTTCATTGACATAGAAAGTGCCTACAATAACATAAACTTGACATCTCTTTTAGGTATTCTGGATAACTTGGGAGTGGACTCTGTTCTTTGTAATTATCTGTGGCAGTATCTTCATCAAAGACATTTATTTATTGAACTGCGGGATAACAGTATAATATGTCGAATTACTGGTATAGGCATTGCTCAAGGAGACCCTTTATCCCCTTTACTTTTTAATACGGCCACAATTAATGTTTGTAGAAGCATAAGTAATGTTTACATTTCGCAATATGCTGATGACTTCATTTTATATGATATACAGAAGAGATTATCTGATTCAGTATCCCATATACAAAACGCGTTACATATTTTCCAAAGTTTGATGACAGATTTAGGTCTAAATATTTCCCATAAGAAAACAAAGGTGTGCCTTTTTAGTAGAGGGAGAAGAAGGAATAATATCCAGCTAACTGTTAATAACAGCCTTATTGAACAAGTCAATTGTGTCAAATACCTTGGAATGTGGTTGGACAGTTCCTTAAAGTGGGGTAAACACATAAACGAAATCCGTGAAAAAGTATGTCGGTTTTTAAACATTTTTAAAATATTAGCTGGTGCTAAATGGGGTGTACATCCCTTACATCTTAGAAGGCTATACATAGCTATAATTCGAAGTAGAATGGATTACGGTTGCTTTTTGTATGGAAATTGTGCAAACTGTCATCTTCTTAAGCTGGACAAAGTGCAAAATCAAGCAATGAGAATCATAGGAGGATTTATTAGAAGCACACCTATCCATACGATGGAAAGTGAGCTGTGCCTCCAACCGTTATTTATTCGAAGACTGTTTCTATCAGGTAAATTTTATTTAAAATCAAAATCGTTTCGTAATAATATTCTTATAAATACCTTGGGGGAGCTGTCAGACCAATGCCAAGGTTTGTACTGGAGAAACAAAAAATTGCCAGTATTAGTGGATGTCCACAGAGTTTATTCAGAAATGCCGGTGTACTCTAGCCCGATATTAAATATTTATTCTTTGGACACTTGGGTAACCAACTTAGATCTAGGAAAGGTAATAAGTGATACAATTAAGGATATAAGTTCGGCAAAAAGACTGATTAATGTAACGGATCTTAACGATGCGTGTTTGAAAATGATAGATGATAAGTATTGTCGACACTATAAAATGTTTACTGACGGCTCCAAGGATGGTTCAGACTTGGGAGCTGCTTTTTTTGATCCTCAACTTAATACTAAAGCTAAATTCACAATTAATGCCAAGATTTCCATTATGTATTGTGAACTCATAGCTATTTCTGAAGCCCTATTGTATTTACTGAGTATAGATCAGGAGAACTTTGTCATATTTTCAGATTCAAAAAGCAGCCTCCAACATTTGGCTCGAGTACCCTCGAGTCTTCGAGGGATCCCGATAGCCATAATAATTTTAGACTCAATTTGTAAGTTGCAGTCTATGAATAAAAACGTAACCATTCAATGGATTCCCTCACACATTGGAATTATGGGTAACGAGGAAGCAGACTTAGCAGCCCAACAGGCAGCCTATGAAGGTATTAATTACACATGCACACCGTTACACTCAGATTGGCTTGGTCATGTTAAAGCTCTATGCAGACAAAGATGGCACGAATATTTTGATGAACGATCAAAGTTAAAGGGAATATGGTATAAAACCATCCAGTCTGAACCGCTTCGTTACCCATGGTTTGAAGGAGGGGAGATAAACAGGAAATATGTAGTGGCTCTGTTGAGGATGCGTTCGGGCCACATTCCATCGAATAAGTTTAAGTATCTAATGGGTAAAAGTACCTCACCAAATTGCGAAGTTTGTGGGGTGATTGAAGATATTTACCACGTGCTGATGGAATGTGACCGGAACATATGCGATAGACAATATTTGCTTGGTGTGGGATTTGAAGTGGGGGCATGTAACAGCATTCTAGCGTCCCCTTTGTCGGATGAGGCTAGGATGTTGTGTCGACTGTTGTTGGTTATTTACCAGAACGAATAGGGACAACACTATTAAGTAGATCATAATTATAATAATAACTGTTTATTACACATTGTTTAGTTTTAAGTTGTTTAATGTTCTCTGTTACGGGGGTGACATTATCACTAAGTGATAAAACCCTTTCAAATAAATAAAGATTAAAAAAAAAAAAAAAAAAAACTGTATACTCTCTACACCAAGCACCTTCTATGACATTGTGTTCACTGTCTTCAAAATCAAATGTCATCGGGGGCGTACAACAAGTATACAAGGCTCTAGATTGTTTATTCTTTCTTAAAAAGTTATGCATGTAAAGACAGGCCATTACAATAAGTTCACAATTTTCAGGCTTGAGAGGAATTGGTTCACGAAATACACGAAAAACCACGCATGAGATTCCAAAAACATTTTCTACAACCAAAAATGTCCAGAAAGCTGGAAAATACTGCAGAAAGGACTATTGGAATACCGTTAGGTAAGTTAAGGACAACTGCCCCGTTGGTCGCTACCGCGACTGCTGCTGCGTGAAGTCCTCGCTTCGATTTCCAGTTTGAGCATTCACCAAGTGTTGTTGGGTTTTTTTTTTCTATATGGGTCTGCTCTTGACCTCGATCACGCCTGTTGGAAAGCGATTGATGAGGTTTATGATGGATCGAGCGTGCCCAGAAGAGGCTTGTTCACTCTTTTTGCCTGATCTCTCCCTGGTCGTGTCGGATTACCGTCCCATCGTCCTATACCCACCCACAACCTAGTTACTGGGCAATACGATACCCCTTGGTAAGATAAGACTGGTTGTCAGAGTAATTTTAAAGTCTTTAAGTCAAATTATAAAAAAAAAAAAAACTGATTTACAAGCAACTTTCTGACAAATTCGTCAGTAAACAGCAAAATTGCAAAATTATTTAAGAAAAATAATTTCGTTGAGTAACAAAATTGACCACAGACAGTTTATATTATTTTGATCGTGACGGAATTGAGAACATAATACAGGAATGTTGCAATTTAGACATCAACATTTGAAGCGAGCGTGTTATCGAAGATGCTACAAATTGTTTGTGGTCAAATACAACGGTGACAGTGTGTGGAGATGAAAATTACTTTATACTATAACTTGTCGAAACGTAGGAGTCTGTATTCCCCCAGTAATTGGAATGCAGAGGACAGATGGTAGTAGCTTCATCTCAAAATGTAGATAATCTATATATACCGTATGATTTTTTTTACCGTCTGGAAAAAAATAGGGCATAATAGGTGAACGGAGTAGAAGCCTATGGCATAGAAATTTCACTTCTTTTTTTTTTAAATCCTAACATGAAATGAACCTATCAATAAATACTATTACTTATTTGTAGTAAACTTTTCATACTAAAATTTAAAAAATAATGAAAATAGAAAAGAGTAAAAATATCGGCAAATAATATCAAAACCCAACTTATAGGCACCCTACTCTACGCGCAGAAATTATCAATGAATTCGTAGCGACATTCAATCCTTTGATTGAAGCCGGCCGGGGATAGGTAACTACTATCGCAAAATATCTTTCCTTAGGCGTACCGCTCACGTGTCACCGCATGCGCATCCCCTCCCGCCCGCGCGCCCTTCAAACCGAGTACCGCGTCTCGTGCTCTCTCTCTCTAGTCACCTGCGATTAGCCATAGCGTGACGTCGATCGCTGTTTTTTTACGTTTGAACCGTGTGTGCTTCGACCGGCCAGTGATTGTTTTCATAATGACGTACGCATACTCCAACTCCACCCGCAGGCGAACATTCTATGGAGCGACGAGTCCATATTTACCCGCACTGGTATCTACAACGTACCTACACAACGAGCAATGGTGGAGTTTCAAAACTCACTTAAAATAAACGAACACGCTCATCAAGTTCTATTCAGTGTCAATGTTTGGGCCGGGATAATACACGTTGGCATAATGGGTCCAGTTTGTATCGAAGGTCGATTGACAGGGATAATGTATCGTGAAATAATACAGTCCGTTATCGACACAATGTTGGAAGACGTTCCTCTGGACTATCTGCCGGACATGTACTTTCAGCACGACGGGTGTCCAGCTCACTACGAGCGATCTGTGCTCGCGTATTTAGATAGTGAATTCCGTGATAAGTGGATAGGTCCCGGTGGACCTGTGAACTGGCCGGCGAGATCACCAGACCTAACGCCATTAGACTTTTATTTGTGGGTTGAACTAAAACGCTTAGTGTACACCGAAGAAGCTCGTAGTGTAAATGAGTTAAAACAGCGAATAATAGACGTTTTTAATATTCTGAAAAGTGACAGAGACACGCTTAGGAGTCTAACAACCAATTTGCAAAAACGTGGGAGTTTGTGTTTAGAAAGAAACGGTGGACATTTAGAACAAATATTGCAATATCGTTGAAAAGGTACTTTTTCTTGTAAATAATAACTCATTTTCTGTAATTTTGTAAAAATTAATCAGTATTATTATTTGTAAATAAGTTGATTACGATCTTTAAATACGCCTAGTAAGTTGTAGTATCCGATTTGGATTAAACAACCTTGTTGGAATCCTTTTTTATTACACATCACGTTAAAACCTTCGAAATACATAAGAATGTGAGTGATTGTTATAAGTATTTAACATCAGCGGTTTGTTTACATTTCTATCAAAGCTTTACCGATCTTACGAGACGTAATTTATTTGGTTTACGGTTTCAAGACACGCGTCACTCAGTGTATCAAATTATAAGCCTACTAAAACTACATACAGCACGGTGACGTATGTAGGTACACGCGCAAATGTGTGCGTGAGTGTGTAGGGATCAGGCGGTATCGTCCTGTGCGCAGGAGAGCGAAGTTAATGCTAGCGTCTCGCTCACACTTCCATCATGCTTCATTCATGTGCAATCGCAGCTGACGCCGTTTACTATTACCTATTTTGGATAATATTAGTTTTACGCGAGTGCCGTCGGATGTATTCTTTTTCATGTATTTTAAGGATATTCGGAACTTTTATTAAATAAATGGTACCAGGTAAATATTAGGGTATATGAGTTCTATTCTACTTACACAAAACGTCATATTGTTGTCCAGACGCTAAAAAATGTCAGCCGGTATAAGTAATACTATAATAATACTATATGTAATGAGAATAACATAACATATAGTATCATGTCTGTAATTCCCGAAAAATTTGGCAGAGGCGTAACTATAGTACACCCAACCCTGTTTAAATAAATAAAGAAAAAAAAAACCGTCGTACACCCACATTTCACCAGCTATGTTTAAGTCCCATGTGATAAGCAAGCAAGTCCCATGTGCAAGCCTATTGCCATAAGCCGGGCATAAATCCAGATTCTAGGCGACTAATGTCATTACTCATTAGCTTTAACCCTAGATCACTAAACATTAGTCTCACAGGCGACACGGCCCCAACGTATTCGCTGTTTAGGTATGTTCCCGACACTCCCCCGCCCCACCGCGCTCAGTATCCTCTTAACTCAGTGTTTTAGTGCCCCGTGCGCATGCATTGCGTCCGTACGTATTGTACTTCCGGAGTTTTGGCGAATTGTTAGTCTCACGGACTAATGTTTAGTGATAACGTGTGTAAAGTGAGTCAAGGTAAGCTTTGAACAATTTTGTTTATTTATTGGCTTCTTGTAAAAATAAAGTGATTTTTTTATTGATTTCTGAGATTTTTATTGCTTTTGTAATATAATATAAAACAAGGTGTCATGCATTTAATCAGTGGATCAGGAAAAATGTGTATTTCAAAATATGTAAGCGCGTTTATTCTGTTTTAGATGGATTTGATACGAGATCAAGATAAAATTCTGCAGTTTTTAAATGACTCTGACAATGAGAATGATGACCAAGAACTCGCACGACTACCTGTTGAGCTTTCAGACTCTGAACAAGGAGATAACTTAGAGGAAGACCTCTGCGTAAACACCGACGCAAGTGACGAAGAATCTTTGGCATCTTCTGATGAGGAGCTAAACATAGTCAGAGGTAACCGAAACAGAAATATGATCTTTCACTCTGATGATGACTCTCCCGAGCAGTCGCAGCCACATCAACCCGAGACTTTAGTTCAAAACCCGGTAATACATCCAGGTAAAGCCTACATTTATGGAAAAAAATAATTTAAATGGGCAGCTACTCCACGCAGCTCAGGCACTCGTACATTAGCTCGAAACGTCATTAATTTTATACCTGGACCTGTAAATGAAGCGAGAGATATTGTAGATCCGATTCCATTATTTTATTTGTTTATTACTGATGAAATGATTGATCAGCTACCTAATTGCGTAATACATTATTGGCAAACGATTCAGATTAATTTGCTTCGTTTCTATCGCAGTTGGCTTAATTTTACGAATTTCGAATTGCGAAACTCCAATATTATGTGAAACCAATTACTAATCTATTAGAGTGAATGATAAGTGAAGAAAAATTGGGCATACGTCTAATATTCGAATTGTGTAACTAGTTTGACAGCTATCAGTTTGTTTGAAACCAACGAGTAGTCTGTTTCGCATGGCGAAGGCGACGTACTCGCCTCTATCATTTTTCTTTGTACATTTTATCGGGATTTACTCATTAAATCTCTTAAATTATAACAAAAAAATACAAGTAGTAGTGTTCCTGATAAATTGTGAATGTGATTTTGTGTAAAACCCCAATGATAAATCAGTATTGTGGTATTTTGAATAGCGAATCAACGAGGTGATTATAAAGAGAAAATTGCAATAGTTTTCTTCTGTTACATGTGCTTACCACCTAAAATAAAGATACTTAGATGATATTTCAGAAACGAGACATATTGGTGGCGTTTTAACGAAATACAAATTCGTACTTCGAAGGTACCGTAACCTTATCAGATGCCACAAACTTGGCAAGCCAGTCGAGCAAAGCCAGTTGCACAAAAGCACTTGGCAAGCCAGTTGATTGCTCTTGTTGGTTTTATATTTAGGTACAATTCGTAAATACGAATTGTACCTAAATATAAAACCAACAAGAGCAATCAATTGAAAGAGGAAGGACAAAAGAAGCACACTTTGAAGAAGCAGTTTATGTCAATGTATTACATATCTAAGAACTTCAATGAACTAGCTACACTCACACACCTTATATTATAGGTAAATAGACTTATTTCCTTTAAAAAAACCTATTGAATATGCCTAAATATTGTATCTACAGATGTTGTTTGTTGTCAATAGAAAATATAGGTAGGTATGGCAATGCATAATTACTTAGCAAATTATAACAACGAACTAAATTAAACTAAGTAGGTAGGTAGGCAACTGAAAATATATCTTAAGTAAGTACCTTAGATATTTTTCAAATAATTATTGTAAATAATAAGTTAGTAAGAATATCCAATTCGATTATTGTATGTCTGTAGATTACAGCCCACTCCCTCTCACAGAGAGGCCTGTATCCCAACAGTGGGAACTTCATAGGCTGAACATGCTAATGCCTGTCAAGTTCATCACACACGTTGCAAAGTAATTCAATCATACAATATTATTCTTTGCATTCAGTGGAAATGCACAAAATAAGCATTGTACTCTACTTGCACCAGACTATGGTAGTATTGAACATTGTTTTCTAAATATTGAAGAACCATAATATTTATGTGTAAAGTTTATTAAGGCTTACAAAATAATATTTCAAATTGAATTGGTTTTGCTTGTTAAAAAGTTATGTATGTAGTTACATCATAGGTCCATCAATCTTTTTATCTATAAAGAAAAGTACCTAAATAAAAATACTTTATACTTTTTAGTCAAGTACCTGTTTCATCCATCAGTAGAATTGTAGGCATCCAAGTATTGTTTATCTAATAGCAGAATATTGCAGTTTTCTAAAGTACATAGATTGTGCATTGAAGTGTTTAAGGGAGAGGCCTATTAAAGACTGGATGAGTAATAGATGATGGAATATAATGAGGATGTACTTAAATTATTTTTTTATCTTTCAGGTGGCTCAACTATAATAAACAGGATAAATTTAAATTTCCTCTCATGCACTCACAGCAACAGTACCAGTATTTTTCACAAATGATTACTTCCACAGGAAAACATCAAATTCCATGAATCAATACAATATACTTGTTCCAATTTCTTTTTCCACATAGCCAATGATTTCATGTGAAATGTGAACAAATGCTATCATCAGAAGGTTGAAATGATATAAATAAAACAGTTGTTTTTTGTTAACCATTATATATTTGTTTCTATTTACCTTAATGTACCAAATAAATTACAATTTAGCTAAACACTACTATTTTCTAAATAGTATCACTGTAATTATCAATAACTTGTCTGTATTAAAAAAAAAACCTATTCAGTGCTTAAATATGTATTTCATAACAAGTTATTTTAAGTTCACAATCAAAACACTTAACTATTAAAGTTTACACTGTTATCTATTAACACAAGTAAGTACATGTTATATATATGTTTATATTGCTGTTAAGCAAAACTAATGAACAACTAGCTTTGTGCACTCGGCTCCGCCCGTGTGGATGTCCGTTATAGCGTATGTACCTATATAAAAAGTAGCCTATGTCTTCTCCATATCCCAGGCTATATCTCTGCCAAATTTCATGACAATCGGTTCAGCGGTTTAGGCGTCAAAGCGTAACACACAGACTGACATTACTTTCGCATTTATAATATTAGTAGGGATTTTCATGTCTACGCAGGTGAAGCACCCCTGGGACTCTCCTGCAATTGTACAACAAAATCAAATTATTTTCTGCTCAACAAGTACTTTACTTAATTATGGGGCAAACTCGGCATATTTTGAAGGCCATCATCAGCCCATGGCTATTGGTTTATTTAACATAACACTAAATTAGAGTGGTAAAAAATAGGTACATATAAAATTTATGATGTGATTTTATGTATGTATAAAGCTCACCCAAAGAAAAATACATTCATGAGTTGCTGCTTGATGCTAAACTTTGTTAAAAGTTCGCCTACAATGATTAATATGGAAGCTTGGTTTTCCATGTCTTATTTGCCACCAAATTCTTTTTAGAAAAATCCCTCATTGTTGAATGAAGTTGGTAGCATCGTCTGCGAAATTATTATAATAATAATAATGTTTTGTTGTTAGTTCAAAATCAAAAGGCATTTATTCAAACTAGGCTGAGGCGTCGGCACTTTTTTCCCAAAACGCCTACCCTTCACCACTTCCTAGTGCTTTAGATGGGAAGAAGTGGCGCAACAAACTCTCCAGCAACACAGCAGTCTGTTAAGTTAGAAGAACTTGATTGTGTGGATTGGATCCTTTTCGTTTAACTCAGGTTAACTACGTCCAGTTAACCTCAAGTAAGTTACAGAAGTCTACACGGTAAATGATTGTACATAAGCAGATTATTGTAGATTGACCAATAATGTACCTAGGTACCTCACTACAATAATCACTCCTACACATGTAATTCCTGTTTATATTGGCTTGTAGTGCTGCTATGACGTATGGTTCGCCCTTTTCGCTATTGAGAAAAATGTGGAGCCAGTACAAAAGTAAGACAGAACCCAATTTCTTGCCATTTACTTGTTCCGTGCAGAAACCACTAAAAAATATTCCGAGACTGCTTATCATAGTCCCATGTCTTTGAATGAGAACAGTAAATATAATTTAGTCCATAATACCTCAACGATTTAAATCAAAATTAAAGACGAAACAAAACAAAATGCAGTGTTGCCAAATGGGTGTCAGGTTTTAGGGCTAAATCGAGCTTAAAAAAGGGCTAGATGAGCACAATTTTTAAAAATAGGGCTAAATTACCAAATAACGAAAAATAAAAATAAAGATTCTTCAGTAAAATGGATTTCATGAATAAGTAATGTGTAAATAATAAGTAAAATACATAATGCTGGACTATAAAATATTATTTAATCATAAAATTACGATCTAAATAGCAGTCTTCATCTAATTCCTCTTGAAGGGTTTCACTTTGCGCTGACGACGTTGGTGTTTGGGCTAGGCAACCTTGTTCAGTATAAATTTAAATTGGATACAATTTTTTTTAAAGGAGATCGTATGGGATTGCCTATGTGTAGTAAGTTCGGTTTAACTTGGTAAGGCCAGTTTGTATTTATGGTATGGAATTTAGGGACTTCAAATTCACCCTGTTTCGTAATTGTTTATATGGTTTTGACAGGCGATAATATTTGGGGGTAGATTACGGGCTAGGGGCTAAATCATTTTATTCGGAGTTGAACAAGAAGAAAAAGGGCTAGATCTAGCCCCGAAGGAGCTAAATTGGCATTACTGACAAAATGTCATTTTATGGTTTTTTTTTACTCAAATGTTGCCAACATTTTCCCGACTCCACTAGCGGCGGTTCTTCAAATAAGTAAAAATAAATTATAGATTAATCGCAATTTTTTAATTTTATTTATGTTCTTTTTCCTGACGTTCGGTCGTCGTTTTGGAGGGCCATTTGAAGATTTGAGAATTAATATAAAACTTATTATGCCATAATCGTAGTTATTTTTTTATCGCTTAAGCTGATCTCGCACTGTACGGAATTCCTATACAATGCGAGATCATCTTGTACTGGAAATGTATAGCTTGATGTGTAACCGTGTGTACCTTGAACGTTGTTTAATCTGACGATTTAAAAAATACACATTTAATTGTTCAAGTTTTCACTTCTGGCGACACTCTCGGAGTTGCACTGTTTTTATTTTGTTGTAGTATGTCGGGATTTATTCTGTAGAAATGACGATGTTTTTCGATGTCGGCACGGGCACAGCCTTTGTGTGACTTCACTATATTTGTTATGCTGAACAGTCTTTTCATATTAGCGTTTGAATCCAAAGTAATTTCGGCATTATAAGAAATAATTCGTAAAATTACTAACACAGGTTTCACGCAAACAGTAAAAATAACATGCCACTATCGTGTTATTAGAATCATTTCTCGAGTTAAAGCTTTAGTAGTTGATTGTTTTGTTTTCCACAAACTAAATTAGACTAACCAAAACAAAACTACCAGCGGCTAAAAGCAAAATTTAGTCTGCTAGTTGGGGTGTCCCAGCCCCCAGTTGTAGCGGAAATCCCACTAAGTTGACAACACTGCTTTTCTACTAATTTTTCATTAACTACAGATAATTAAAACGTGAGCAGTAATACGTTTCGTTGCTTTTTTCAATTATGGTAGTTTTTGGTAGAAAGTGTTTTAAAAATTGGTTTTACGTTTTTTAGGTAATCATTATATATTTTCATTTGAAGCAATAGTAGACCACCAATTGTAATTGAAACAATATTAATATATAGTAAAATTATTCGGAAGTGAATAGTTCATAAGTGATGAAACAAAACGCATAAACGTAATAGATTGGGCGAGATTTTAATAACATCCCTATAAAAAGAGGCAGAATTTGATTCATTTTAGTTACACAATTCCGATTATGGAAAACGATTGCGAATGGAGTTTGCTTAGTTTCAGAATCGTAATCAGAAAGTTAATACGTTACGCAATTAGGCTGCAGGTTGTAATCCACACGAATGCTGAAATTGATTTGAAAAAGGAGAAGTACAAAGAATTATCTCATACTAATTCATCTACCTCAGCGAATGAAATAAAAGCTTTGCTCGGTCTTCTCCTGCAATTAGCAGCTATAAAAAGTAACCATTTGCCTACGAGAATGTTATTTGACACTAAACGAAGCGGTAGCGTTTTCAAGGCGTGTATGAGTGCCGAGAGATTTGATTTCCTGCTAAGATGTTGTCGTTTCGACAATAGAGCTACCAGACAAGAAAGAAAACAATCAGATAAGTTCGCGCCAATAAGAGAACTCTGGGAAAAGTTAATTGAGAATTGTAAAAAATGGTACGAACCCAGTTCCTATCTCACAATAGATGAACAATTAGTTGGGTTTCGAGGTCGCTGCCCATTTAGAATGTATAGACCAAACAAGCCTAATAAATATGGTATCAAGATTGTAATGGTCGCTGATTCTAACTCAAAATATGTTTATAATGCTACGCCATATTTGGGTAAAGGAACAAACTGCAGCGAAAACACGCCTCTGGCTACATATTTTGTAAAACAACTTTGTGAATCTGTTTACGGGACAAACAGAAACATAACTATGGACAACTGGTTCACATCTGTGCCACTTGCTTCAGAACTACTGAAAACTCCTTACAAACTAACAATTGTTGGCACATTCGCAGCAATAAACGAGAGATACCACAGGAGATGAAAAACACAAAAACAAGGAATATCGGCACTTCAATGTTTGGTTTTGATGCTGAGAAAACCTTGGTGTGCTATAAACCGAAGTCCAACAAAGTGGTTTTTCTTTTATCGACAATGCACGATCAGCCGGACATTAACTCCAGCACGAAGAAGCCTGAAATCTGAAATATCAAAACCAGTATCAAAGATATCCTGCAAATTGAAGATGTCGTGGCTAGTGCTTCTCAAGCACAGCCAAACAAACGAAAAATTTGCGCATTTTGCTCATATCAGAAGCACAGGATGACCAAAGTGGCATGCCACTCCTGCAGGAAAGCCATTTGTGGCGAACATACCATTCCTGTCTGCTCAGACTGCCAGGATTAATATTTTAAAAGAGTCTAATAGTTTTTAAGAAGTCTTACTAAATGTTACCTACTTTTTAAATTAATAAATGTAATTTCAAGAAAAATATTGACGTTTCATTTTGTTAGTCAAAATGACTACTGTTTAGTGACTGTGTAACTCGAAAATATGTTTAGTGAGCTAGGGTTAAGGCAAAGTAGCTTGCGACTACGGTTTTCAGATGACGCATTTTCAACTATAGACTCTGTAGGGCCAGGAGGCTCTACAGAGTCTATAGTTGCAAATGCGTTTCATTGTGCTACGGTTATGAATACCCGGGTACGGCCTCATCAAGTTTTCCGATAATGGAAATGCACTATCGCCCAGTATTACATATGGAAGGTCAGGTCCATCTGGTGATATCGTTTCTTGGTTTGGAAAATTAAGACGGTCTTCCACCATTCTTTGATAGAAACTCGTTACTTGAAAGTTGCCACTGTCAGATGCTCTACCTTTCGCACCACAGTTTGCATATATAACATTATAAGATGCATCTACAATAGCCAGTAGTACAATACTAAACTGATCTTTGTAGTTGTAGTAATCACTGTTACTATTGCTAGGCGCTTCAATAACCACATGCTTTCTATCTATAGTTCCGATACAGTGTGGAAAATTCCATAATTCGTTCCACTCACGGGCCTTTTCTTTCCAGTGCGCTTCGGAACTCGGAACCTTAAAAAAAGTGTTTAAAATTGCAGGCAAACCGTGAAGACCTGGCAACTGAGGAGCCAGAACAGCAATCTGAGCAGCAGAAACCACAATCTCCACTACCATCTACAAGTAGCAAAAAAACAGCTAAAAGAAAAGTGGATGACAATCTAAGTGAAGTATTTGAAATAGTTAAGTCTGCAAAACGCAAAATGGGTGAATCTAAGGATGAATATGATATTTATGGGCAATACGTCGCTTCAGAATTAAGAGCGGTACAAAACGGGTCTGCCGTAATACAAGCCAAAGTTTATATTAATAATATTTTAATAGACATGCGAATGGGCAAATACAATTACGGTTACGGATATCATAGCCATTCCGGATATCAAACTGCGTCGACACCAGCAAGTTCAACCTCACAAAAAGAGCTTGAAACCATTGAAGACATAGTTTTACAAATCGCATCAGTAGAAGAAACCGATAGTAGTACCCAGTAGATACAACGCCTAATTTTATGTAATTAATTAAAAAAATTGATTCATAACTTTTAGTTTCTCTTACCTGGATGTAGTTCTTTAATACATGTATTATATTCTTACAAACTTCGGTTATGATCCGGCTGATTATTGTTTGGAAACTCTAAAAGTGTATGAGAGTGAAGAATACGAATCTCCAGTAGCTAAGTATCTTAAAGTAATGGCTAGTCTTGTTTCAGCGGTAACTGCACTTCGTAAGTTTGTGTCTTGTTTTTCTATAAATGGTCCAACATTTTGCAAAAGATATTCAAAATCTGATTTTGACATTCGTAGAAAGTTTATAAATGATCCATCAAACATGCGTAAATCACTTAATACGTCTTGTCTTCTTAACAAGTCATTCCTGACCCACCATCTTTTTCTTTTCTTTTTACTAGAAATGGACTTATGCAAAAAAATGTAGGCACCGCATAACAACACTACTTCCTCGGGCGACATGACCTAAGCAACTGTCTGTGTGGACGGCAGAGTTTCCGAAACATTGTTCCTGGAAACATTTAAATTACAATCATGGGCAACATGTTATCAATAGATAATCAATTAACATCTCTTAATAACTCATGATATCTACTTAGAATATTTCGCTATACCAATTGAAATAGTGGGATCAAATGAGTTTAATGTCGTGGCTTCGTTGTTTATTTTCGTCTATTATTATATTTTCTATTGGATTTAAATCCGGACTTTTCGATGGCCAAGGGATGACCATTATGTCAGTCTGTGTAGTGAGCTATTCCATCACTATACGCGGACGATGGAACGAACAGTTATCTTGGACAAAATAGATCTGTCCTTCTGGATAAGCAACTCGCACGGTTGGCACCATAATATCTTGAAAAATTTGCATATAGGTCTGGCCGTTCATGCGCCCGCTTGCTTCTACTAATTCTCCTGGTCTCATGGACGACATCCACCCCCAATACCCTGAAAATAACAACAGTGGTTTAATTTTGTTTTAAAACATTTGTCTCCTAACAAAAACAACGTCATGACAACGTTCAAAATAGAATAATTATATAATAGAGTATATAATAACTTAATAATAAGTATATAATATCTGCTACTGAATTATATATAATTTATGTTAATTATGAGTATACTTACTGTAAAAAAATTATCATCATCTGCCTAGCCTTTTCCCAACTATGTTGGGGTCGGCTTCCAGTCTAACCGGATGCAGCTGTAAAAAAATTATAATAAATAAATAGTTATACAGGCAGTGATGCGTTTGTAATAATTGTTAAAAACAATATTAGGTAATTAAATGGGGCGGAATATATATATTAATTTATTTAATGATAGGTAACTTACCCAATGTTATTCTACCACTGGCTCTGTTAAGTAAAACATTTTGAGGTTGGTATCGTTCATTCGGTTTCCTTCACAATATTTTTCGACCATCACAGTCTGACCTGAAGGGGTTTTCGTCACTGAAGATGATGATATTGTTTTCCCAATCAAAATTAATGTATTTCTGGGCAAATCGCACTCGTTCTCTTCGATGTTCTTCCGTTAGACATAGTTTCTTTGCAGGTCGATAACTGTGAATGTTCGCTGCGTGTAAATGTCTTCGAATCGTGGACAGAGATATTCCATGCCAACTGTAACGAGTGGATGTGAACAGGGATGTAGTGTGAACCTTAACAATATCCAGATGACGTTCGGAGTGATCCGTATAGATCCCAGTAGTCCTCCGACCCATAGACCTTGGCTTAACATCGCCAGTTTCTTCGAATCTGCGCACCTATTAGCGCACCGTTTGACTCTGTATAGAAAATACTGGTTTTATATAAGTATATACCACTATCAAGATACCGCAACTAACACAACAACGAAAAAATCTGAGACCACAAATAATATTGTAATTCACTTACTGCTATGCCAAGATATCTTGCAATTTCTTTTATGCTCACATTTTGTTCATACAGAACCGCTATTTTTGTTCTCATAAAATCATTAAAAAAAAAAATGGTTAAATGGTAGTCGTTCACTGTTTGTCGTTTTAAGTGAACGTAAACATCAAATGTTGTAATTGTAACTTGAGGGTAGGGATTAATTTTATAAAGAATACGTAAGTAAGTAAAATCAATGGATACCCTCAAATTATAGAGAGACCTAAAGATAAAAATACTCGGACGATAGTTTAAAACAATTTCATTGCTACTCACATGGGCTCGCTGGCTAGTTCGTCTAACTGCCGTTATGAGTAAGACGACGTTCAGTGATGCGATGGTTCAAATCCAAGTCGAAACAGTAAACTCTTTTGGAAGTATTCTTTAGTTTATTCGCGACAAATTCTATGTTGTAGCAATGTAACATTTTAAAACTTGAGGGGTTAGTACATGCTGACACTGTGTGTACCTACTTAAAGTTTTGTGAATATATATTTTTTTTGTGAAAAAAGGTTTTTTTTCTTATTTGCGTTGTTCAGATAAAAAAATAAGCATCAAAATAATTTTGGCCGCGTAGATCGTGCAAATACCGCTTTGTGCGGCGTATCAGAAATGTTGTAACTTTACAACAGCAAAATCACAACAGTGAGTCAAAAAGATTTGTTGCTGACTGTCTCGGCATTATCGCACAGGTCACGCGCTCATTCACAACATCAGCACTTTTCTTTTTCCTACTATTTTTTTACTTAGTCAAATTACACTGTAACGCGCCAGCACCTACACGTTCAGCATTCATATTCAGCTGTACTCACCATATACATACTATTCTTTTACGGAGCCTTTACTCCTTACATCATCCAATATAAAAAAATCGCTTCGTCTCACACATAATTCCCACCCCCATGCACACATATACTCTACACATGTATAATCTCTGTATAAGTATGCCTATTCTAGAAAAAGTGTTGATAAACACTATTAAATGTATCAAAAATACCATGTTCTTTTTCTTGTAAAAATGCCATGTTCTCTTTCAAAAATACCATGTTCTCTTTCAAAAATACCATGTTCTCTTTCAAAAATACCATGTTCTCTTTCAAAAATACCATGTTTTCTTATATGAATACCAAGTTTTCTTTCAAAAAAAACCACGTTCTCGTATAAAAATACCACGTTCTCTTATAAAAATACCACGTTCTTGTATCAAAAATACCATGTTCTTTTTCTTGTAAAAATGCCACGTTCTCTTTCAAAAATACCATGTTCTCTTTAAAAAATACCATGTTCTCTTTCAAAAATACCATGTTTTCTTATAAGAATACCGAGTTTTCTTTCAAAAATACCACGTTCTCGTATAAAAATACCACGTTCTCTTATAAAAATACCACGTTCTCTTATAAAAATACCAAGTTCTCGTATAAAAATACCACGTTCTCTTATTAAAATACCACGTTCTCTTGTAAAACTCTGACAACGACTCTGACAATTCAAAAGTGCCTGTAATTGGTTTACTAGAAATGCTTTGAGTTTGAAAAATACCACGTTTTCTTATAAATATACCACGTGCGTATTGTTTTGGTACCCGGCATTGTACTAATGACCCATAGATTTGTGCACAGAAACACCAGGACCATAAGTTACGAGTACGACCATTGAGTACGAGCCAATATTCGATTACCAAGACTCTGATGACGAGGGAAGCGGTTGCGAGTTACCTCTGAAGATACAAAAATCTCCGTACCAGAACATCACGGCTCACACAAACCAATTCGCAATTATCCACTTTTAGTTTGCCCGAGAGGGATTTATTTTCGATAGAGGAGAAATTAAAGAAAACAGAGCAAAGTTGTTTAAAATACGCAAAAAAAAACTGGTTCACAAACTTGCAGGAAATTGTAGGTGAATATAATGTAAAATATCCCACCATCAAAACTAACGCTATAAAAACAGCTTACATGTTCTGTAAAAACCGTGCGGCGTCAGGCCAGGGCTTGGAGTTTACAAGAATTCCGAATTACGAGCTTGCAGCAATCCTTAAGCAGGAGCTGCAATACTCCCCCAGTCTGAAAATGATACATTATTAATTATTATATTCAAGCCCTTTCTTTAATATTCAAAAGTCTACGTTTGGGTAAACGCGTCGTACATTACAGACATGACATTGTCAATTTTTGACATAACAATGTGTACAACTACCTAAATTCAGCAAATTTATCAAAACATCGTATTAACTTTGTTATAAGACGCAGTCTATTGGGTTTATCACACAAAAATAAAACTGGGTTCGGTAAGCTGATGACACTCCTGGAGTTGCAGGGGGATTTCAGGAGCATCATCCCGCTTATACGCGACCCAGTTTATCAAAACACTGTTGGAGCATTCACAATTACAATTTAAATAAAATGACTGTGAATGATCTACAAAAACCGTTGATTGTAGAAAAGAATCGATTTCCTTTCGATTACTCTGATTATTGGATCTATTAGTTTGGCGCTGTCATAACGGAAGTTGCCGACCCGAGTGGTGTTATTGATTTTTTCAAATCCACCCAACTTTCTGGCCCACCCTATATTATTTAGGGCATTAAGGTCCAATTCCACCAATGGCATCGTTATCTAAGAATAACTATGCCAGGGATAAAATTATTCGCTGATTTTACTATCAGAATAATTCATAGTACGTTTCACCAATTTGTTAAGACAAAAAGTTAGTTCTAGTACAACTATTTTTTATATGTGTTTTTTTCTTAGCTGTGGCATGTTGAATGTGAAGAGATGAACGAATGAATGCGAATGCAGACAAATTAAATGGGCTTGTCATTTTCTCAGTACGGTATAGCTTAACGGGACCTTTTTTATTTAGTCGTCTCTTTGAGCTTGTGTCAATGTGTCACAGTGTTATTTTTCACACAAACTGTCTTTAAAGTCGCGCTGGGTGGTGCTTAAATTTCGTTCTATTTCTATTTGCTTTGTGTTGTTAACTGTTTTTAGAAAATGTCTGAAAGGAAACGAAGTGATAACTGGCTACTACAGGAAAAAATGTTATTTCTAGATCTGGTAACAAACCACTTCAGCATGATTGAAAATAAAAAAAACAGACGGAGTAACCGTGATACAAATGAATGCGGAATGGGTGAAAATATCCGACGAATTTAATTCTCAGACCACAGGGGTTCATAGAACGGCTGAGAATCTAAAAGCGCAGTGGAAAAGTCTTAAAAAAATCACCAAGAAAGCGGCGTCTTCTGCAAGGCAAAGTTCGTTGCAAACAGGTCAGTGAATTGTATTTATATTTGTTTCTGCTCCCGAACAACATGCATATAGTTTGACTGCATGCGAACGTGAAAGATTTTAGGTGTATTATCAACCTAGCTAGATTATTCCACCATGTTTTGTAGCAGATAGAACCTCATCATCATCATCATCATCATATCAGCCGAAAGACGTCCACTGCTGGACATAAGTATCCCCAAAAGGGGGAATTTGCTATAATCGCCACGCTTGGCTGGCGGGTTGGCGATCGCAGTATGGTGGTCAAATGTATAGAGAACGCTGCTGCCCATTCTCTAGTAAGTCCCTTAGTCGCCTTCTACGACACCCACGGGAAGAAATGGGATGGTGCTATTCTTTTACGTCCGGCACCACACGGAACAATAGGAACTTATAAGTCTATATGTAGCTTGTTTTTATCTTTTTATCCACATGTTGTTGTCTGAGCTCTTAAATCTTTGATTTTATAAATAATTAGTACTTATTTATTTTTCACAACAGTTATTATTTATTTTGTTTTTTATAGGTGGATGACCTGCCAAGCCGCAGGTCAATTACCCTATTCAAAATAAAATTATGGGTTTCATATCGACTTCTATCGTTATTACAATTGGTGAAGAAACCAGTCAAAATGGTCCTTCACAAGGTGAACCTGCACTAGCAAAAGGTAATTGAGCCAGAAATTCATATTATACCTTATCACATATTATTCCAGTCAGAAGACACCTCAACACCTAAGGCTACCGTCAAACATACAACGTCTTTGCCGCCTAAACGGACCGTGAAACAGCCAAACAGTAAGTGTATATGGGCGCCAAATTATTATTTGATTTTAATTTTAAGCTTGTTTGATTGTTTTGTTCCTAATTTGACTTTCATGTTATTTAATAAATGAATACTTGTATTTTCGGTTAAGTATGTAATAAGGGTTTATTTTGATGTATTTAAAAATGATGGTTTCCTTTTGATTTATTTAAAATATTGTAGTTTCCGGTTGAATTTAAAAGTTTTTATTCTGATACTTCCTTTGATTTATTTATAATATTATGCGATTCCGGATGACTTTATCTTAAGATTCTATGTATTAAGGATTTATTTTGACACATCCGCTGGAGTTATTTAAAATGTAACGTCCTTTGCGTTTATATTATTAAGGATTAATCTTGACACTTCCGATTGAAAATGATAAGGAACTATTTTGATACATGCGCTTGATTTATATAAAATTCTACTTGGCGGCAAAGTTTCGCGTAATGTTTGGCGGGTAACCTTTGGCGGGATTAACTTTGGCGGCTACTTTATGTATAAAAATGATTGTAATGCTATTGAAATCATCAACCGTCCCTTTCCCGCAGAAGTGTCAGCCCGCGCCGAAGCTGAGCAAGTAGAGTTAAAATCCCTATGATTTAATAATAAGAAAATTGTTTGATCAAGCCTGTCCCCACTTGCTGCCCCCTCTAACAGTGACTCCCTGAGCCGAGGCTCGTACCCCGCAGGGGGTGCCCTCAGTGCGCAGTCGCTATAAGTATAAGTGTAGTTTTGTAAGCCCTGGCTGGAGGCTCTTAGCCTAAAAACTAAAAGTCACCGCAGGAAAGCCCGGTTAAGCAGTCACGGCCTCTCAAGGTCAACTGCGAGATGCCATACCCAAAAAAAAAACTGAAATCATCATTCTACGCGTGACGCTCGCCCCGAACGGACGTGTTGAAGACCTCCTGCCTGCTGCGTGACTCAAGCTCTCACCGCTATCCAGATTCTCTGCGCCCCGCTGCGAACATTGCTAGCCGCCCCGGCTACGGACGATTACATTAGTTAGTGAATTAATTTTCACTAATTAATACAACGAAAAACTGTCTTTTTCAAGACATACTATTTCTTTGTCAGAGAAAGCTTCGTGTAAATTCACTTGGCCCTCTCCGGGTAAAATCCACTGTTTTTGTGGTCCTCGGTTGAAACCTCATGGTGTCAACGAATCCGAGGGGGTGTTGACCCGACTCACCCGCCGAACCCCTTCAGGGCTAGGCATCAATCGGACGGGTCCCAGACCACCGGCCTTGGGGGATCTCCTAGTCAGTACTGGTGACAGTATTGCCTCCACAGCAACTCACCCAGTGTCTTTGGGGTGTGTCTACACCCCTCGCTCCCCCCTGCCTACACCCGGCAGGGAGGGCCACACATCCCCGGGCTTTCCTCCCGGGGAAGTAGACGTTAGGTTTTGGATAGGAGTTATAGGGACTTAGGCCGCTCCCTATGAGCAAAAAGCAGGCTCCCCCCACCGTTACCATGGTAACCTCCAAATCGGCCTTTTTGGCCGAATTGAGGTTACTACTCTCCGCGCACCCCGAATTGCCCGCGGACATAGAGAGAACCGTGCAGGCATTCCGCGATATGCCTCCCGCGCCCGTTTCCCTCGCTAACGCGATTCCCGCGACCTCCGCGAACCCTCCCGCGATCACTCTCGCGACCGCGCTCCCGACCGCGCCCACGTTTGCGCCCGCGACCTGCACTAGGTCTCCCTCTCCGGCCTCCCCGGCTTGCCATCCTGCTCCGGCCTTCTCAGAAGAGCCCGAGGAAATGGACGCCGAAGACGCGCCCTCTGACACCGACACTCTTACAGGTGATTCGGTTAACAATTCAGTCCAAGCAGCTGCTTCTGCTTCCGACTCTTCCCGCTCATCCACCGACGACAGTGGCTTCACCACCGCATTAAGGAGTATTTGGCTAATAAAACCGGACAAAAGTCGGAATCAGCAAATTAGTCAAAAGTCGCACTGAATCTATTGTTCATCTAGCCAGGTAACCGGTCCATCAAAAGACAGCCATTCAATCCCCACAAGCTTCAAACCTGTTTACGTAGGTCAGTCGAAACTCATTCGTTCGCAGAATCGCATGTCTTTGTTTTCGGCGCTCTCGGTTGCAGTCTTACTTTGCTTTGTTATTGTGTTCTCGTGTGGTGGAGTTTTAAAAGAAAAAGTTTTGAATATGGAAGATGATGGTATGTACTGTATTTTGAAATATCAATTAGTTGATTTGCTGCTTAAATTTTATGTTTAAAAATGGTATGATAACAGACACAATTTATTGTATATTTTTTTTACTTAAATTTATCAGAAAACAGTGTTTTTGTTTATGTGTCCTGTCTTGTCCCGCTATCATTTATACATGGTCATAATAACCGGTCTTTCGACAATTGCACAACGTAGTTAAACAGTCCGCCCACGTCCGCCATTTTGTTTTGTATTACTTCAAAGTTAATGAGTGAAATATGTGAATTATTTTAAATAATTATTTTTTATGTCTTTTTTGTACAGATTCTTCGGGAACTGTCAAGAAAGGACATCAACCAAAATGGGCTTACTTATTGAACAACCGTATTGGGAAAAAAGGAATTCATAAATAATCTAGTAATAATATTTACTGAACGTTGGTCCCTATTCGGGAGTGTCAAAATAAATAATAATAAAAACGAATAAAAAAGAGTTTTAATTGATATCTTTGTATGGTGACAGTTGCGGTTAACCTAGCCAGACTAGGGATGGCGATTCTTTAAAAAAATATCGATTTTCAAATTGATTCGAATCTTAATCTGATGAATCGATTCACAAAAAGATTTTTATTCGAGTGTGCATTTATAATGTAAATATAAATCTATTTTATGGAAAGTAAGAAAGGCACCATGAACCGATTTCTTATCACTAAAAACAGGGAAGTCTTTAGTTCAGGGAATTCGATAATTACAATTGTTTAAACAACCATACCAAAATATATTTATCAAAGAGAGGCAAAGGGAACTAAGCACACAGCCATCTCGTTTTCGAATAATTATGTGATTTTGAAAACGGTTTTTTCTTTACATGAGTTTGAGTTAAAAATCGAATGTTGATTTTCTAGGGTGAAATATCGATTCACTCACTGTATCGACTCAGTGCTACATATCAATTTTAAAAAAAATTTTTTTCGGCCTGAAAAATCGATTCTTCGATTAATCGATCTCAGATCGCCATCCCTAAGCCAGACCTGATTGGCAATTGATTGTCAAATTGTCAATGTCATTCGCTAATTCTTTGTGTTGTGCTCTTTTTCGTATCGTATTGTGAATATTATTTCGACTAGCTATTTTTAACGATTTGTGCTTTTCAAAATGGATGCTGATGATTTTCTTTACGACGACCCCGGCTCACTCTTGACTCAGTACCCGCTTCAATCGTTAACCCTGGCAATTCTCCGCATAATGAACCCGCTTTACATGAAGACTTGCGCGTGAACATGGACTGTCCGATTTTGCCTAGTGAATCTATAAATTGTGGTACAGACAGCACTCACAGGAGAAGACACATCGTTAATCTTGGCGAAGTCTCATTAAGGGGAGCACATAAGAAATTATGGTTCCTATACTATTGAAGTGTGCATTGATAGTGCCAGTGACCTTTTACAAAGATTTCCTTCGGTTGAGAATTGCACATTATTGCGAGGAAAAATACAAAAATACAAAGCAGACACATAAGCCGTACAATATATTTCGTTTATATAATATACGAACATCACACTCCCAGCATCCAAGCAATTAAACAGTATTGCTGCAACTGCATAGTCGGCCGAAGGACTGTAGGTTGCTGCGCTCATATCATGTCTGTGATATGGTATTTAAGCTGGGCAAGGTATGAAAATGTAACTCCACCTGCCCAGTTTTTAGACCATGTCCTACGAAAATGAATAGTTTTGCAAATAAACAATTTATTTTAAAGTTTTTTTTTGTATTATTTAACCAATTTGATACAAAACTCCTTATCTATACGTTTTCTTTGTACTGTAAGCCACTCAATAAAATCAATAATGGTGCAATATTTTTATGTTCATGTTCAAGCCCAAACGCCATACAAAGTGGTTGATGTCCTTTACCAGAAGAGCATTGTATAACGTCCTGAATGAATTTAAAGGAAAGAAAATAGATGAAAAGTTTTTATTATTCGAAGAGAGACTTCTGAAACTGGCTAATTGTCCAAATAATGAAAAATCTAATTTTATTCGTTCTTTGAGGTGTTTCAAGACTACATTAAAGAAAAAATGGAAATATGCTACTTACAAAGAAGAACGTTTCTTGAAAACTAATGAAGTCTGGCTCACATCTTCTATTGAATTGCCTTACTGGATGGAAATAGCTACTCAAAAACCAGGACGACCATCAAAAACATTCGAAGAGTTTTGCGATCGCAGCAAACGACGAAAAACTAAAGAGCTACGGGAGCAAGTACCTGTGGAGGAGTTGACGTATGCAGCTGGCGTGAGTCAGCGTATTTCAGGAAATACGGATGCATCAAAAATAATTAGAGAAATTATTGCTTCACCAACCAGAGCTACAAAAATCCGTAAAGTTATTACTAGGTCCAGAAAGAAAACAATTGTGAAGAAACATACACCTGAAGAAGCACTGGCCCTCTTCGTTGAAGGCGACTTTACTAGGAGACAGTGGGAAATAATAAACAAGTCTAATAAAAACATCTACCCCTGCTATTCGCTCATTCAAAAGGCCAAAACGGAGTGTTATCCCGATAAAGAATCCAAGCTCGTGACTGAGACATGCTCTGAGATTCGACTTCAAGCATTACTTGACCACACTACATTGCGCCTGCACAAATATGTAGCAGAGGTTGGAGAAACGTGTTCAGAGCAAGAAAAGCAAAACATGGTTTTAATAGCTGAATGGGGATGTGATGGGTTACAGCAAACTCAGTATAAACAAAAATTTGAAAACAGCACTGACAGTGACGCTAACATTTTTCAGAGCTCACTTGTGCCTTTAAGACTGGTCGTTATTATTGAGGGAGAACAGAAAAAAAAAATTGTAGCAATACCCAGTCCCATTTTCAGTAAGGTACTGTAGACCTATAAGAATACGCTTCATACAAGAATCAAAAGATGTAACAAAGGAAGAAATCCTACACATCGAGAACCAAGTCGATCAGCTTAAGAAGACAGCAGTGGATGGAGCAGGCAAAATAAAACATAAGCTTATACTTACAATGATTGACGGCAAAGTCTGCAATGCTGCAACTGATACTGCATCCACAATGAGATGCTATATTTGTGGACAGACATCGAAAGATTTCAATAAATTAATTAAAAAAGAGGTAAATGTAGAAACGCTTAGGTTTGGACTCTCAGTTCTTCATGCAAAAATACGATTTTTTGAATCATTACTACATTTGGCCTACAAATTACCATTGAAAAAGTGGCAAGCGCGTTCAGCTGAAGAAAAAAAAGTTGTAAAAGAAAGAAAAGAAAAACTTCAAAAAGATTTCAAAGAAGAATTGGGACTACTAGTAGATGTCCCCAAAGCCGGATTTGGGAACACAAATGATGGTAACACGTCAAGGAGATTTTTTGCTGACCCAGAATGTGCATCTCGAATCACTGGCGTCAATGTGCATTTAATAAAAAGATTTAAAGTCATCTTAGAAGTGATTTCAAGTGGACACAGCGTTGATGTTAATAAGTTTGAAGCCTATGCACATGAAACTGCAAAAATGTACACAAATTTGTATGGTTGGCACCCTATGTCACCAACGCGCCGTCGAGGGAAAGGGAAAGAAGCGAAAGAAGAAGACGTGCGGTAACACGCAAGCTGCAAAGATAGCGCTCACGGACGTCTCGGCGTCCCTTCTCTCGCGCCCTCCCACCCCGCCGTCGCCGACCTCCGCCGCGGCCCCCACTCCGATCGCATCTTCGTCCACGTCTGCACCCACCGTCGCGCCCCGCACCGCTGCAGGCAAAAAGGTGCCCCCGCCGCCCGTCTACACACTTAAAGAAGCCTCTGGACGTAGCTTTCTTCGGGCCTCTGAAAAAAGAATGGAGGAAAATTCTTCTCCAACATAAAATAGAAAATCATAAACAAGCATCGTTAAACAAAACCCAATTTCCTCTTCTACTGAAGCAATTGATGTTCTATGAGGTTAGAGATGAAGAGCTTTACGGCCTCCCTTATAGTCATCAGAGCGCCGGAAGTGAACCTACCTTTGATGACTTCACAGGGTCCGGTCGTGGATCGCACGTGTTCGTATTTTTTACAAATATACCGTACAAAAGGCGCAAGCTGCATGATAGAAGTGTGGAATCTCGCATTCATCCTTACGACGCTCAACACTTTTTGAATCACTGCATACTTGCGCTGTGCGTCAGTTAGTTTTATATTAGGGTTCAAATGTAGCGCAGTATTGGGCTTGTTCCACGGGACTTTTTTGTTTTTCGATGACTCCAAGGCAGACGGCTCTTTAGAGGGTGGAGCGGGGCGTTTTTCAGGAGTGGTAACCGTTTTGTATCTCGAATCACCCTTCTTAGGAGGCACCGACCTCTTTTGAACAGTCTTTTTAGCCTGCTCAGTATGTTTAGCCGGCTGCTCAGACTGTTTTTCAGTGGTTTTTAACGCAGCCGACTCTTTTGCGGTGGCTTTTGCTGCAGCCAACTGCTTTTTAATAGCAGCGCTCTTGGATCGAGCTACGAGCACACGGTTGTTTATGGGCTACGCGTATTTTAAGTTTGATCACCGGTACGGCCTGCTAAGACTGCTTCGGATCGACGTTCAGATCCATGGGTTTAGACTTACCCTTCTTAGTAGCTTTTAGTATATCTAAGTTTTTACGGGTTGGATTTTAAAACGAGTCGCCTGAATTTGAAAGTATTGGTGGTATAGGGGACTTAAGGGAGTTAGTTTAAATACCCCCAAAGTAATTTTGGCTGCCGGAGTTGCGTCTAAATATTTTTAAACAATTTCCAAAAATTCTTAGATACTATTGCAATTATGCGAAACGGAACGTAATCTTTATGCTTTAGTACAGTTTTTCAAATGTAATTTTTAGGTTTTATGTGAAAAACGTGAAACGAAACGCAACCCGCCATCTTGTATGGATGATATTAACAGCTAATGTCAAATTTGTGCGTCATTCATTTGCTTCCGAGTGAATGTGTTCTTACGTATCGATTTGTGTTTTTTCTACGACTTGGCTACGTTCTTGGATTCTGTTTGGATTGCTTTACTGTACGACCTCGGCTTACTCACTTTTGGACACTGAAATAACACTATCGCAGCTTGCAATGGCATCTGGAATTAGTGGAAGTGGACACCCGGAACCGGGACCGTCTACGAGTTCGGGGCTTGGTGGAGCATCGGCAGTATATGAAGATGTTTTCGAGGACGACGGGCCCGTTCTCGATCGACATCTCTACACAGAAGAGGTGCTTATGATGTGGAATTTGGCGAGAGTAATAAAAAAATTGGGCACCAATGAGCAGTGTGTGGCATTCGAAGAAGAAAATGAATTGATGCAGACTCAAAAATTATGCAGAACACATCGCACTCCCATGAAAATAGCCAAATCGAACAACAGGTCATTTGGTTCCTGGTGTTGCACCAAAGGCAATTGTAAATCTAAATCTAAAATACCACGCAACAATGGGACATATTTTGAAAATGTAAAAATTGATTTGGTGCACGTTTTCTATCTATTTTATGCATGTAAAAAAATGGAGCTACAACGACGCCATAAATGAAGATCCCTACAAGGAAAATTTTTAAAGGTACCTGGGCCGGGTCACCATATGTGACTGGAATAATTATTGCCGAGAAACCATTGTGGCATACCAAATGAACAAAAATGAAGCAGTTGGAAAGATTGGTGGCCCCGGAAAAAATCTCCAGATCGATGAATCTAAATTTGGTAAAAGAAAATACAATCGAGGTAATTATATTTTATACAATATGTGTTACAGGAAATGTATAAGAACAGGATATAATTCTTAGGTAATTAATAGCAATAAATTACTCCGAGTTGGCACAATCCTACTTCATTGGGTTAGGTTAGATTGCGTGGTATTTTTTTTAAACCACCTAGAAGTAGGAGCCATATTGAGGGCCATTGGGTTCTCGGTATGATTGAGGATGGATCTGAAGATCTGAGGTTGGAAGTGTGCCCAGACAATATTCGCTCTGCTGAGGTTTTGGTGCCACTTATATTGAAGAATGTGGAAGTTGGCACCACCATCCACACTGATTTTTGGAGAGCATATGATTGCTTGTCAGAGCATGGCTACATACACAAAAAAGTCAACCACTCGGATCGTGACAACCCATTCATAGCTAAAGATGGGACTCATACTCAACGAATTGAGCCCCAGTGGAGGGCTGTTTAAAAGATTTTTTGGAAGGACAATTTTAATAACACAGAAAATTTCGCAGATATAATTTTTGAATATTTGTGGCAGCGAAATAACTTAAAATACAGGAAAGATCCATTCATGGAAATCGGTAGCGCACCGAGGACACACATTGTGGGTCGTCACGTGACGTTCCGTAAAACCCGCCAAGCTACAATATGACTCCTCCGGATGCACGCGGTTTTTGTCTTAATTTGTGTTTAATAAAAGGTCGTATTTCGAGTGCGATGATTTAACCGTAGACTCAGATAAATATTCTCGTGAAATTACTATTTCCATAGCAGAAATATTGTCTGCCAACATAATAAAATATATTTTCATGCGACACCATTACTGACATTTCGACGGGTCAGAGTGAAACGGTGTACTCCGCGATTACGTGAGTTTTGGTGAGGTTTGGCTGGTTTGCAACGGTAAGTGGATGAATATATTCATCTATTATTATTTATTACATCGTTGTAGATAATATTTGCACTAAAAATAACATAAATACTTTTTATTGGCCAAAGAAAATTTACGTAAAAACTGTTGGGCGCATGGCGTCATTACTTTGATGAATTTTGTCTGTTTTACAATGAATTGAGTGTATCTGTAAGGTTTGAGATGGTCCAAATCTAATAATAACAATATATTCTGGTCACTCGAGGTGTACTTCATACTATTTTTTTTACATTTCAATGATTTGTAAAAACGGGGCTTTGCCCTCGGACCGCTGACAGTTATTTGACAGTTATATGACGCAACTCGCTTAAATATGCTGTCCAGTCGTATCGGTAGATTTTATCGATGAAAACGTGTTAGTGAATAAAATATTTTTCTTATTTTACATTTGACCGACTACTTATAAAAAGGAGGTTGTTATGTCGTTCGAATGTATTTAGACCTCCGTATGTGAGTTTTTTAGTTTGGGGGCCTGTGGCTAAGTAATAACAGCCACACGGGTCGATCAATCACGGTTGGTCCGTGGATGGGTGACCATCTTTACATACCAAGACCCCCTCCGTGCCTCGGTAAGCACGAGCCGTTGGTCCCGGTTGTCATTTGTGGATCTTTTATAGTCGTTACGGGTTGTCAGAAGCCCGGAAGTCTCACAACTAGTCTTACCAAGGGGTATCATATTACCCTGCAGTTACTTACTGGGTTGTGGAGGTCAGATAGGCAGTCGCTCCATGTAAAATACTGGTATTCAGCTGCATCCGGTTAGACTGGAAGCCGACCCCAGCATAGCTGGGAAAAGGCTAGGCCGATGATGATGATGTGAGTTTGATAGTACTAATGTAAAATGATAAAATTATTTTATACTTACGTTGTAAACACATAATATCAAGCCTGTGTTCCCGACGGGCAGGCAGAGGTGGGTAATACATTCAAATTTCGCCAGTTTGTAACCATACCTTACGCCTTTTCCTTTTTATTAATATAATTGTTTTTATATTTTGATTTTAGATGGCTTTCTGGAACCCCTCTGGGCAGGCTCCTTCCAAATACTATGACGTCCTCATCGATGAGGAATATGACGACTTCGTCGAAGGGCTGGAGGAGCCTGTTGAGGAGCTGGAGGAGGACCTGGAGGAGTACCTCGAGGAGGAGTACCTCGACCCGGACTTTGATGAGTCAACCGAGGTCGAGGTGGATAAGTTAGAGGAAGACTTAGAGGTAAATATGTACTAATAATTGATGAATGTGAAATTACTACTATGTCAGTAATAATCAAAGTGTTTCTTATTTTGGCAATTGTCGTGTCTACCTGTCCTTAACAAATAAAAGGATAGAAAGAGACCAGACAAATTAAATTTAATATGAGGAATAGAAAAGATAAGTTATAATAAAAAGGGTACCTGCCTAAAGAGAAACACACTCTATTGAATGATAAGGAGGACAGAGGGGATCACTTGATATGACGTCAGGCATGCGGCGACGTGTAGGCGTCCAGGGATGCGGCGACGTATAGGTGTCCAGGGATGTGGCGATATGTAGGCGTCTAGGGATGCGGCGACGTGTAGACGTCCAGGGATGCGGCGACGTATAGGCGTTTATGGTAGCTCTGCGGCTCCAGGCATTGACTCAGTAATTGCGCGCACTGCTTTAGTTTCGTGCAGCTGAAGAAACAAACAAGAATAGGTCTCCTGTCTTCGGTTACAAAGCGAACCACCAGTCAGTTCGCTTCCCAAAATCCATCGCTTGCTTCAATGACCCTTCAGCTCTTTCTTTTCTTAATCCTTCACCAGCTCTGAACCCTTTTTTTTCACATTCCAAATTCCTTCCTTTTTTTTTCTTTTTAAGCCATATCTACTCTCATCTGCCAGTCTAGTCGGCCAAGATGTATAATACCTCCTTCATAAAAAACGAGAGTGCGTTTAGGAATCTTATAATTATAATTTAGAATTTTGTTATTTAGTTGACAACGTAGTTAGATAGAAAAACCAAATTTAGGTTATCCAAAACGATATAAAATGATTTTTAGTAAGTACAATCCTAATGCAACCTTCCTTAACTAGACTGCATAGATAATTAAAACAATACGTAGACATCAGTTTGACACGTTTGACTTAAATGTCATAACAAGAATATTATTATATAAAAGATGGAAAATTCTAATGTAAAATCAGGTAATTCTTTACAGACGAATCCTGTAAGACCGATTCGCAGAGTGTTAACACACAAACCAAAGAGCGAAACATAATAATGTAAGAAAGTCGTAAAAGAATAATAAAACAAAGATGATGTGGATGAATGAAAAAGAAGCGTAAGTACATTATCAGTAATATACAATCTGGATGGATGTCATTTTTTATATTTATTCACAAATATAATAAAGGAAGACAAATTTCTTATTTTGGCATGCAGTACATATTGTTCTTTTGGTGTGGTTTTGGCTTTAGATAATAATTACAGTTACATGTAGCGAGTAAGGGGTGTTGGTGGCTAAGAATCCCATGATTTTGGTTTATTTTGGTGCTATTTTGTGTGAGGTGAGGTCTAATGTAATGTTATATAAAGTAGTTGTTTTATTGAAGCTCTCATTTTATTTTGCCAGCTCCTGTGTCCTTGGAGTTTGGCGGGATCTTGGCGATGTGGGACCACAATGAGGTGCCCTTGCCCATACAGTAAGTAATAATTAGTGTGTAGTTATAAACCAAATAATGGTTGTCTGTATAATAAATGAAATCTTTGTTTGATAGGCCAAGATCTCCGTCACCAGCACCGGGCTCGTCCACTGCTGCTGCTGGCTCAGGCTCGCCACGCGTCCTTATGCCGTAAGTGTTAAAACTTTATTCATTAGTCTGATACCTTTTCTTCGTAATTTACCCGTACTTATTTTGACTATTTTGTATCTTAGATGTGATGTCATCATCATGGCCCCTGTAGACAGCATGATGGAGCAAAACCACTTCTCTCTTGCTGATGAGCACCAGCTGTTCCAGCAAGAGGAAGTGGTAGCGGATGTGGCGGCAGAGCAGCCGCAGCAGCAGCGTCAGACACGGCACGGCGGCGCGCGGCGCAGCGGTGCAGCGCGGCGCGGCGGGGCAGCGCAACGTGACCGACGAGGAGCGCGTGGGGCTCCTAGTGGTGACCCCCAATGGGTAAGAGGCGAGAGAATGGTAGAGGTCCATGTGGATGACGATGATGTGCCTGAGGACGTTCGGGAGAAGATTATGCATATTGTCCGAATGAGAGAAGCAGCGAGAGTGCGGGTGACGAATAGCGCAAGGAGAATGAGGGAAGAGAATGTGGATACATGGGCAGATGCGGATGACGGTGAGGAGGAGACCTTCTGTGCTGCCAAAGGAACTCCCAACCAGTTTGATTGGTCACCCATGGGTGACTTTCAAGGTGATTGGGAGCAATTTCTTCCGCAGCAGACGGGGGCGGTTGTCCAATCTGAAAACGCGTATGAGGCGTTTAGGCAGTATTGGGATGACAGCATCATGTCGCACATCGTGACTGAGACGAACCGCTACGCCGCAAGGGTAGCTGGTTCGTCTACGTCGTTCGCCCGAGATTGGTATGACACGAACATTCACGAACTTTTTATCCTGTTTTCCTTCTGGACGATGATCGGAATCATCCGGATGCCCACCATCAAGTCCTGTTTTACTGTCAACCCTCTGTTGCAGGTGAACATCTTCAGGAAGATGTTATCAACGACACGATACGAACATCTTTGCCGCGTTTTTCATTTAAATGACAACAGTAGCAGACCAACAGACTCGACTGACCTTTTGTTTAGTTTGGGCCCAGTCTTGGACCACTTGAATGCCCGGTTCAAGGAAACCTTATCGGTATCGGGATTCGTAATAAGATAATAATTCAATTATAAAAATTGAAAATGAAACAGGAAATCAACAGTGGATTATTTTTACTGATTGTTGGCACCACTAACTTCAAGAAATTCTGCCTGTCAAAAAGTTTCGAAATGCACAGCACATTCAACTGGTACGTGGAAACGTAAGTCTATATTCTTCATTTGAGAATTTTTATTTCATTAGTGGTAATGTTATATTATAAGAATTATTATTTTTTTTTTAGAGAAACCGAGGAAAAGTGAGATGGGCAATATTTTCACTCGGTAAGTTCATAGGCAATCTTTGCGACCTACAAGTATCTACGTAAAATATCTTTTATAATGTGGAATAGCAAATTCAAAAAAATAATCGCAATTCAAAGTTTTATTTACTTACTGGCGACAGATTCAAGTGACTTTTGTTCCACAGACGTGTCCATACATGCGCATCTGATGATCGCGACTATCTGGTATGATGGTAATGACGATGATGCAATGATTGAAAGCTTGTCTGAATGTTTATCTTATTGAGGAAGTGTTTTGCTAACATGGTGTGGCAGCTACTGGAATGTTTCTGAGGCTTTGGGCATACTAATAAAAATGTTTATGGATACTAAGTTGTGCAGTCTGCCTGTAATATGCTAATTGATTTTGTTCTTGCATGGTTAGAGTGTTCTTTCATTTTTTTAGATGCTGCCGTAGCGAGGGTGCGGATGAAAAGTAAGTATGATTGGTTCATTAGTAATTATTTGTGGGCTAAAGATTCAATTACTTTCATACCTGTTCAACAATTGGAGGCCTGTGAATAACCTACCTACATACACATAATGATGTTATAGTGACTAGTTTTACTCGCTTGGTGTATCCGCTTCACTGTGATGTGTCTAAGCTTTGGGCAATTTTAACCAAATAATAGGAAAATCAAAGTTAATTTTATAATTAATCTAATTACAGTCCTGGTAGTGTCATGTTATTAACAATTTGTTTTTTTTATTTTAGAACGGACCTGTCGGCAGCAGTGTCAACAATAGCTTTGTAAGTACTGTTTAAGTTGCAATTAGTTCCAGTTATAGGTTTTTCTGTCTTACAAGAGGTGTTTATAGTGTGAGTTTTTATTATGGGACTGAAATATGTCCAGCATGACTCAATATTGCCCACTGACAGACAGACGGACAGATAGCAGAGTCTTGGTAATAAAGTTCCATTGGCACCCTTTGGGTACAGAACCCTAAAAGGAATATGTACATGTTGATGTTTGATGATGCTCCGCATCCACTTCAAAATGTAAGTAGTGTTTTATTTGCAATTATTTTGAGTTTTAGGTGTTTCTGTCTTGCAAGAAGTGTTTATAGTGTGAGTTTTTATTATGGGACTGAAATGGCGTACTCTGCTCTACTTTTTGCTAGAATGTATAATACAAAAAGGCAAAAACTAGCCAACATAAAGGGTATCTGCTTGTTTTCAATTAACTTTTACTATTTGTTGTTATAGTAGCATTCTGTGAAAGTTTCAACTGTTTATCTATTACGGTTCATGAGATACAGCCCACTGACAGACAGACGGACAGATAGCAGAGTCTTGGTAATTGGGTTCCATTGGCACCCTTTGGGTACAGAACCCTAAAAGGAATATGTACATGTTGATGTTTGATGATGTTCTTTTCTCTCAATGATGGGTCCTGTTATCATTAGTTCAGTAGATAATATGAACTAAACATTTAACAATTTGTTTTTTTATTTTAGAACGGACCCGTCGGCCTCCTCCTCATCAGATGTGTAAGTAGTGTTTTATTTGCAATTAGTTTACCATAGCCAGATATTCTATTGTAAAAAGATATGTTGCAGTTTTCAACAGACTACATACTTAGCGGTTTTCGATTTAGGCGTTAAAATATGGATTTTGAAGGATTACTGTAAGTATTCATCATTTTTATAACTACAAATAAAAAGGTTTAGCAGTAATATGTTTCTTATGAATATCGAAGTGGTTTTCTTTGAAGTTATTATTGCCATAGATAATTATCTAACCTAGAAGTCCTATTACATATTTAAAACTTTGTTAAGCAGGACGACGAGGATACAAATCCCAGCGACTGGGTCCCGTCGGGGTCACTGCCGCAGACCACTGTTGACTACGGCGGGCCTGGGGGATGCGGTCCCAGCAGCAGTGGCGGGCCCGGGGGTAGTGGCGCCGAGGGCAGCGGCGGACCCCAGGTCAGCAGCATCGGGAGCAGTGGCGGGTCCGGAGGTAGCGGCGCCGAGGTCAGCGGCGGCGCCGGGACAACTATGACGGCTTTGCTGCAGTCGGCAAAGAGGGCACGCACGTACTTAAATAATGAATTTGGTCAACGGTGGATCGGGAGAGGTTGCCCTGTGCCATGGCCAGTCAGAAGCCCTGATTTAACTCCACTGGACTTATATTTGTGGTCGGAGTTAAAAAGGCTGGTCTACACTGATGAAGCCACAAGTAGGGACCAGCTTATAAAAAAAAATTAAAGTGCGTTCGAAACAGTGAGGAGTGATACAAACATTTTGCGAAAACTAAAAGACAACTTGCAGAAACGTGCCTGTCTGTGTATTAAAGTCAATGGACAACATTTTGAGCAATTACTGCATTACACGTAGGAAGTGTACATACTGTTATTTAATTCTGTAAATAGCTAGTTGATTCTTTGATTGAATTAATCGCTATAAATAATCTGATTCCAATTTTCTAAATACGCCTGAAATACTCGCTGTCAATTTTGGAGGTACCTACATTCTGAACTGTGATGTAAGAAAGTAATTATGTAGGTAGGTACCTACTTTACTCACCAAAATAACTAAACTTAATAATTAACTTCAGCTAGAATTTCTGACGGTCCTAAGCCCGATAAGTATGAAGGGAAAATTGGAGTCAATAAGTTCGCATCTAGAACGAAATGATTAAATTAGTGGTCAGCCACCTCGCCGCACCGTCTCGTCGGTACGGTGCGCCGCGTCGTGCAATCGTGTATAGCCAGAAAATACCTACCAAAGTTTACCGTAGCCAAAGTCATTTTAAATTTAAAGTAGCCCACTTAACAGTGATAAAATACCTACCGAAGTTAACTTTTAACTTTGGTATTTTCTAGTAAGACGTACAAAATTAAGTGCTCACTAAATCTCGTTTATGGAAGTACATTTCCCTTTACAAAATGCTGTGTCCCGTGCACGCGTGAGCCTCGCCACAACTACTTTGAGACGCGAGTGCCGCAGTGTCTGTGTTGTAGGGAGTAACGATAATCCCGACTTTTTTAACTTTGTCTTTTTTATGTTTTTTCAAAAACCAATGACGTTTTTTTTTAATTGGTTGCTATAGGAATGGTAGTAGACTATGGTCTGAACAACGTTTGTTCTACCAAAACTGTCATTCAAATGTCACCGTGTGGTAGCGCTGATTTAAAAAGAAAAAAAATTAGTAAATATTGTCGTTGAATCGTTTGTTTTGGTTGTTGCATACTTGTATCCTATCCCCATCCTGTTCCCGCACATTACTTACTCCGCGTGTGAGTGCGAGCGAGAACGCTTAACAGTGCAACCAACTTTGCTACACGAATCGGCGCCACCCCGAGCTTGTTCCGACGCAACACGAACTAGAACGTAATGGCCGAACCACCGCTCGCGACATCGTGTGTGTGCGCATCAAAATCAATTTAGTGAAGTGTTCATCGCAATTATTGGAGGATTCCGCGTCTATCAAGGTATTGTGCACCTTTCCTTAATGCAAGCTATTTGTTTCCATTTCTTTCCACAAGGTTTGCATATTCCCGAACTCGACAACCAAAACGCAAAATTTTTCGTTTATTATTCGTTCGCGTAAACACCGTGTATATTATCAGTGTACATTATTACTACAAATTATTTTGGTTTGAAGGTACTCCCAAAAATTTAAGTTGTAACACTATGCGAAACTACCCTGCTTTGAGATAGAGTGCGGTCCCGCTGTCACAATGCAGATAAGTCAGTCAGTAGTACAACATTTGTTTACAGCTGCTATTTTTCAGTTTTTCGTTTTTATTTCTTTTATAATTTTTCGTGTTGGTTTGATGTCGAGGTGGTACAAAAAATCTTTCACGGTTAATTAATATTGATATTTTGAAGAACATATTTTTTCAGTTTGTTCTTAATAATATTGATCGAATTCGCATCCTTTATCTCGCCTGGTAATTTATTTTAAAGTTGCACTCCCTCATAAACAAGTAGTCTTTTACCTTGAGTGATTCGCACTTGAGGAAGTACGATGTGATCTTTTCTACGACTGCTACGGTTATGTAATTGATGTGTTTTGGTGAATGAGATTTGTGTATGTATGGTTTTATCAAGTATTTTTTTAATGAGTATGCAGGAGCAGTATGCGTGGAGTTGTTTAATGTTCAAGAGTTTCGTGTCTTCGTATATTTTAATTGTGGGTGTCAGGTAGTGGTAATGGAAAAGCATTTTAATAATTTTGTTTTATGCAATTTGTAGGTCTTTTAAGTTTGTTTTAGGTGCATAGCCCCAGACTTCGATAAGGTACAGTATGTGTGGCTTTACTAGGGAGTTGTATATTGTCTGGCGTACACTATATGGCAGACAGTGTACGATGTTCCGTAGTGAGCCCAATAAAGCTATAATTTTGGATCTGATGTAGTCAATTTGAACCTTCCCATTTAGATGACAGTCTAGTCTTAAACCAAGGTACTTCTCGTGTTGTTTGAGTTCGAGTATTTGATTTTCAAGTTTAAGAGGTAGATGAGGTGGTATTTTCTTATTTGTGGCTTTAAATATGACGTAACTGGTCTTGGATGCATTGATTGTTAGAAGATTATGTTGAAACCAGACGGACAGTGAGTTTAGGTCTTGTTGGGCTTGGTTTATCATATCAGCTATAGACCCACCAAAATAAAAAAGGCAGGTATCGTCCGCATATAGCGAAATATGCCCGTGTATTGGAACGCTATGGATGGACTTTACATATATTAAGAAAAATAGTGGTCCTAGCAGTGATCCTTGGGGAATACCAAACGTGATGTAGATAAACATCTAAATTGGAAAAGCCTTATAGAGTCAATTTGTCAAAAACTTGATAGGTTTGTGTTTGCGTTAAAAAAATTAAGTCAAAATTAAGTCAAAAGCCCTATCGGCTTACCATGGTTATGTGTCATCTGTACTGAGCTATGGATTAATAATGTGGGTAAACTCTATTGACATCGATAGAGTTTTTAAAATTAAAAAAACGATGCATCCGGGTAATCAACAAGGCTTGGTTCTTAGACAGTTGTATACCTTTATTTAAAGAATGTAAAATTCTTCCAATCCCTTGTATGTGTTCATAAAAGATATTTACATCTTTACAAAAAAACACATGCACTACTTTAAACAACGTAGTGAAGTCCTAACCAGACGAAAAAAGGGCTAAGTTTCACAACCTACTTTATCAACCACCCTGTCATAAAGATATGTATAAGAAAAATGTGTATAATATGTGTGTTTTAGTTTATAATAAGTTACCAAATGACTTAAAAGTATTACAGGGTAATTTGTTTAAGACAAAATTGACAGAATGGCTTCTAAAGTATTGTTTTTATAGTATTAAGGATTACATGGAACATACAAATTTAAAGTTAGTGTAATAAAATGATTATTAAATGAACAACATAAATTTAAAATTTAATAAGAATTGAAATTGTGATAATTATAATAGGTTGAGGAAAAAGTTTCTTCGCATTTTTTAAGAAAATTCAAAACATATTTAATAAAGTTTATTTACATTTAACTAAAGTATGTAGGTACCATTTTGTTCGATAACTTTTTGCCATCTTGTAGGTAGGGACATGATCCCATTGCTATAGAAATTTTGGGACTTCTGGTCAAAATACCGCGACAAGTGGTTTTGGCAGTCCTCTCGTGATGTTAACCTGACACTGCCTAAAGAATTCTGAAGAGACCGAAACAGGTGGAAATCTGAAGGTGCAAGGTCAGGACTATACGGCGGATGCATTAACACCTCCCAGCCAAACTCTCTTAATTTTTGTTGGGTGGCTAAAGATGTGTGAGGTCTAGCGTTATCATGATGAAAAACCACACCCCTTCTGTTGATTAATTCCGGCCGCTTTCTCTCAACTTCTTGCTTTAATCTCATCAGTTGTTCGCAGTAGAGTTCAGAATCGATGGTCCTGCCTGGTGTTAACAGCTCATAATGAATAATGCCCTTCCAATCCCACTACACACACAGCATCACCTTGTTGCGAGTTAACCCGGGTTTCGCCACAGTCTGTGAAGCCTGACCGGCCTTTGACCACGACCTTTTACGCACGTTCTTGTCATACGTGATCCACTTTTCATCAACAGTTATCAGCTTCTTCAAAAATGGTTCGGTTTCATTACGTCGTAATAAAGAATCACAAATGAGTACACGGTTCATTAGGTTTCTTTCCATGAGCTCGTGAGGTACCCAAATGTTGAGCTATTTTGTGTACCCAGTTTTTTTCAAATGCGCCAAAACTGTTTTGTGGTCAATTTCCAGTTCTTCAGCTACGTCGTAACTACTGGTATGCCGATCTTGCTCCACTTTTTCAAAAATGGCATCCATTTTATCCGTAATAGGGCGACCAGAGCGACGTGCATCTTTGACATCAAAATTTCCGGATTGAAAACGCTTAAACCAAATTTGTGCTACTCTCACAGACACTACACTAGGTCCATAAACATCGCAAATTTTTCTCGCGGCTTGCGTTGCATTTTTACCTTTTTTGTAGTAAAATTTTAAAATGTATCGAATTTCTTCATTAGATTCACTCATCTTGACGGTACGAAAAACAAATGAAAATCACACATTTTCCTAATTTGAATTTGGAATTATGTTCTTTAAAATTTAAACTTTCAATGATACCAAAACCAGCCAGATACAAATAGTATAGCCAAAGAGATTTTATTACAAGTTCATACATACTATAATGCGAAAAGACTTTTTCCCCAACCTAATATATAATGTAAACTTAATTAAAATTTGCACGCTTGCTTGCAGGCAGAATGCAATTACACTTAGGTTATAAGATCTCACCTTCACCAACAATGTCTTTCTTGCAAATAAACATTTGATTTGATTTGATTTGATTTGATATCGTGCGGTTTCCTTAGGTATTCTCCGACTTTAACCACCTGAAGCCTGTTATGCAGATATGATTCAAACATTTTATACGCTACACCTGATACGCCTATGTCTTTTAGCTTTTGTAGTAGTATAGGATGGCTAACTGTATCAAAAGCCTTTTTAACCCATTAGTGCATAACGTTCGATAAATCGGACGCCAATAAAATTGTTATTTTAGGAGTTATATATATTTTACTCAAGGTATATCCTTTTAAAACAGTAGTTTAATATATATTCAAACGTTGCAACACTGTTTTTATAAACTGTATTAACGCGCCTGCGCGTCAGCTGTCAATTCACAAAATGGCGGCACGCGGTCAAAATTCTTCGCGGCGAAGTTATGCTTATATTGTGTTTTTATTGTATTTTGTTTAGTGTTATGGGTAAAAAACGAATATTTTGATTGCTAAACAATTAGACTATTTATTTTCAATATAATTTTTACGAAGCCACTGTTATTTTGAATGCTATGCTTGCGAATTTTGTACTGTCCGATACATCGCACGCTATGCACGGCGGGTACTGCATGTGGTGTTTTGTCGAATTGTTACAGGTTGCAAATTCATGAAATATTATCTGCTTTAGAGTGTGAGGAGTATGATAATTATACAGAAAATATAATTTACGTTGAGCCCCCTATTGAGAATGCCGATCAGGTTACTGACGAAGACAGTGACAAGTCCGATGAGGACCATGGTGCAAACCTAAATCACTTAGGACGAAGACTGCTGCAAGCTAGCTTCGAATTGCGACGTTTTCCGAGGTGATAGCAATTTTTCTACTTCATCAACGTCTACAGCCCTCGGTTCAAATACGCAACGATCGTCGAATGATAATGCTTTATCAAGTAGCGATAGTGAAGACAAGCAGCCCCTTTCTACTTTAATTTTCCATAACAAGTCTTCAAGGTCTGCACCCCCAGCTAAAAAGAAAAAATCTACACATTGGAAAAAAGAGGAACCCGCTTTTATTTGTACTGAATATCGTTTACAGCCACCATCAGATGAAAGTAAAACATGTCAAAATCCTCTGGAATACTTCAAATTATTTTTTCACAATGATCTTATCAAGCATATAGTCGAACAAACAAACCTGTACGCATTGCAAAAAAATAAACCTTTGATGGCAACGGAAGACGAGATCTACGTTATTTTAGCAGCGATGCTATTGTCAGGCTACGTCAAGTTGCCAAAGAAACGATTGTATTTTTGCAAAGATAATGACGTGCCTACTATTCTACAAGATAACATTAGATGCAATCAGTTTGAATTCATTCTTCAACATGTGCATTTGAACGACAACAGCGAGCTCGGTGAATCTACAGATAGATTGCATAAATTACGTCCTATTATTGAAAGCCTAAGTCAATCATTTCAAAAACACTACGGAATGGATGAGCACTATTGCGTAGATGAAAGTATGATCCCGTATTACGGAAAACACTACGCCAAACAGTTCATCCGTGGAAAGCCAATAAGGTTTGGTTTCAAAAACTGGGCAATGTGTGCAAGTACCGGAAATATGCTAGCTTTCAGTTTATATACGGGAAAAAGTACCGACAAAAAAGATTTTGGAGTAGGTGGCGATGTTGTTCTCAGCCTAATTGCATTTAGCAAACTTCCGCCTATCAGTGGCATAAAATTGTTTTTTGACAATTATTTTACATCTTTGAGCCTGATGAGACACCTGAAGAAGCTTGGCTATTATGCTACAGGGACCTTGAGAGCTAATCGCACTGAGAACTGCACGGTCAAAGACGTAAAACAATTCAGGAAGGAGGCGCGAGGTCATTATGATTACCGGCTAGCTGATGATGTCTTCGTATGCCGGTGGAATGATAACAATGTTGTCACAGTAGCCACTAACTTTGAAAATCTTGAAATTACATCTGCAACCCGCTGGTCAAACGAAAAAAAAGCCAAAGTGCAAGTCCCTCAGCCATCACTTTACAATAAGTATATGGGTGGAGTAGACAAATGCGACCAGGCTGTGGCAAATTTACGAACTCGGATGCGTATAAAGAAGTGGTGGTGGCCAATATTAGCATATTTAGTAGACGTTTCGGTAGTAAAAGCCTAGTTGCTTGCTCGGAAGAATGGCTACACAAGAGACACTGAGTCCTTATTCGTTTTTAGACGCTTCATAGCAAGAAGCTTACTTTTCACACATGGCACACTGCCACATCAAGGTCGCAAGTCAGCAAAACCATTATCTACAATGAGATACGACGGTAAAGAACATTGGCTGGTCCCAATAAATACTGAAGGTCGGTGTGCAACCCAAGTGGGAAAAGTAAATTTCAGTGTCAGAAATGTAATGTAGGCCTTCACCCGAAATGCCACATGGCATACCACATCGTTAACTAAAATATGTTTATTTTCAGTTGTTTTTTATAGTAAATTTCTTCACAAGTCCGTACTTTTATTTTAACCTTTTTTAAAATCAATTGCGTCCGCCATGCATAATGTCCGATTTATCGGATGGGCTATAAAATCTGAACTTTCACATAAACTAAATATGTTATGTCATTTAATCGTCAAAGACACTCTAAATGATAAAATATTATAGTGATCATAATGAATCGATGAATAGGCCTAAATATAATATTATTATGCAGTCCGTTTGTAACTGAACTGATTCAGATGTTTTTAATTAGGAATGATATATGTATATACCTAAGTAAAAGAGTATTTTTATCTATAATTTATGGTTAGTAATTTAGAAACTTTTTTCTATTCCATATAATGTTGGCCAATACTTACAAAAAGAGAAAATTGTATAGCGTGGATAACATGAAGACAGCTGTGATTGCAGTCCGTGGAAAAAAGATGGGCAAGGCGTCCAAAAGTTTCAATGTCCCGAGGTCAACTTTATTTCGACTTGTAATTGACAAAGATACATCTATCGACATATTAGTAACACAAAAAAAATAGGCGATAGCCAGTCTTTGACACCAAAGGGAATTGCCAATTTCGGCCTGACGTGGACAAGCTGCTCAGTAAAAAGTATTTTAACGAATAAATATAATTAATTCTAAAATAAATATTGTTGCAAATCTCGTTGCAGGAAAGTTTTACTTAAAAAAGTTGTATCAATAAGTATTCATGTCGATTTCACGCCCAAAGCAGCGCCATTTTTTAGTTATAGACTCGATTCGGGGTTACCATACCGCAAAAATAATAATGCACTTATTTTCTTCCATATCGATTGCACGTAACTAGTAAAAAAAGTGAGTTGGTACCATTAGCACAAAGCCGGGCGCGGGGTGTGCGGAGTTGCACTGAGCGTAAAGAGCGAAGTTGCAGTCGATGGACTATAAGCGTATCGCATGACGATATATTCGCGGTGGTCGCTCTATGCGTAGTTATAATAGCTCAATGTTTGATACACATTTTTATTTATTACATTGTACATTTAAATAAACAAAACACCAATATTGAATTTTGTTGCATCCTAATATCGAATCCATAAATCGATTCTAAACTAAACTCACATTTTTATTACTTGGCAACACCGAATGATTTATCTGTCAACGATGAGAAAAGAAACAGCTTTGCTTTCCAGAGATGCCAGAACATCCCAAAAGGGACGATTTTTGTCCGTTTAGACATCTTTACGTCCCTTCGATGTCCGTTCATACATTCAGTCCCTTTTCTGTCCCTTTTCATGTAGCCAGCTACAATAATTTACTTCTCATAATACAAAAATGCGTTTAAATGCAAATAACAAAACGCAGTTTTAAAAATTACAAAAATTCGGAAAACGAAACACGAGGTGTGTGAATGCAACTTCAGTCAGATCACTGCTGAATATCGCCAGCTATCCTTTTTCCACGCGCAGTGATCCCATATCGCTTGCCTGAACGTTCCACCCAAACAAACAACCACAATCATTCGGTTATTCAGATGAATTCATTACGTACGAGTATGCTCGGCGGTGTTTAATTTGAAATTGAGTTTTCGTTTTGCGAGTTTCTTTAACCGCCTTTATGACACCAATACGACGCGCGTATATGACAGCTAAACCATAGACTTCGATGGTCAACGAATATTCCAGTTGCCAGGTTAAAGTTAAAAAAGTACCAAATTTAGGTATATCAAAATATGATTTAGTTAGTGTGGTTTAGTCTTTCATTTGTGGCGTCATAGTGTTGTGGTTATTAACCGGGATGGTTTTTGTAACACACGTTTGCTTTTGTGGACAGGAAATGGACAAATTCATTTTATAAAAACGTAGAATTGACCTTGAACACAAAGAAGATGACGAAGCTACATCTTGTGATTTGTTTAAAACTAAAGTATGTTCAAAGAATAAAAAAGAACATATCTTCCGGTATAGTAGAATTATCTGTTCTAGCTTCAACTTCTTCAAAAAATAAAGAAAAGGAATCGTCAAAGGTTTGTATAAGACTTGTATTTCTAGAGCTATTGAACGATTATTATGTTTCAATCAGAGACTCCATTGTTACATAAACTAAAGCAGAAACAGAGAAATTAATAAAAACTCTAGCTGCCATTTATATGGAACTCTCCCACGTTAAGGGAAACAATGCATTTAAAATCCAATATAATAATCCAAAGCTCTACGTGCCAATAGATAAAATATACATTGGAATATCAGCACAGGAACAATTGAATGAGATGCAACGCCAACCAAATCCTCCAGCACAATCAGACATAGACTGATTACGCCTTGACTGCATGCAGTTTTACATAGAAGCAATCAATCAAGTAAAAACTAGGTTTGATTTCTCTGACAGTTTTTTGTGTAATATTCTACCAATTGTTGACCCCTCAGCTAGTACAAGTTTCAATTTCCCAAAACGAACACCAACAAACAAAAGATTTCCATTCCTAAAAGATGTATTAGATTACAAAACATTAGTTAAAGAATGGCGGGAGTATTGCTTAATGGAGAGTGATGCGCAAATGAGTAAGGATCTACGACGGAACAATACTGAAAAAAAGTTTTCCAAATGAAGGATATTGCCGGGAATATAAAATACCCAAACATCAGAAAATTTATTGGAATGCTGTTGGTTTTACCATTTGCAAATGCAAGCGTGGAAAGAGTTTTCAGTAAACTGAAAAGGATCAAGAGGGAAAGCAGAACCCGCTTCAACAACAATACTTTAGTATCCTTGATGGCAACGAGTTCAGGAATCAAGGATGTCGTTAAGTTTGAGCCGACCAAAGACATGCAAGAAATAAAATTAAAATATTGAACATCGTTAAAAAATAACAGTTTTTATTTGTTTGCCCTAAAAATATAACAAACAGTACTCACGCTCTTTTAGGTATGTACTTTTCATTCACAAAAAGGACGGTTGGAAAAATATTAATTTGTTACGATTGACGTAACAAATTAAAAAATTTCCAGCCGTCCTTTTTGTCCAAAAATCGTCCCATTTCAGGTAGTGAATTGTCCGAAAGTCGACGCAGGTACTGGCAACACTGTTGCTTTCATTCGCTTTGCATCCTTGCGTTGTGAATACTGTAGGCTTAGCCAAGTTAACAATCTACAATCGTGAACGCTATTAGAAAACCCATCAAATGTATGGGAATGACATCGTCTCAACGTTAAGTCACGTGGTCATAACAAACGAATAGAAAATTTGTAGACAAGTTTACAACTTAGCAGATCGTTCAAAATGTTAGAATGAAATATAATCGTTTCTACAATGTTAATCGCTACATCCCATACAAATGGTAGCCAAGTAACAGTTTTGACAAGCGCTATCGAGTTGTGGTGCGCTCATAATGAAGAAGTGTGGCTCAGGCGCCAAAAAAGAGACATACATCGTCAGGGCATGGAGACAATACGCGAAATGCCGGAAACTTTATTTGTGCAGCAATTTCGGCTAGACAAAACCACTTTCTTAGCTCTTTGTCGAGAACTCCGACAAAATACCTCATTAAAAGGAACCAACGAGATTCCCCTAAAAGTTAAGGTAAGTGCTTATTAATCTGATTCCTAATAAAGTATTAGCAATTATCAATTATTTCATTTCCTCAAGAATCTTTGTGTTTTTGTAGGTGTTATCGGCCCTGTTATGACAAAACACTGCAACCCGGGTTACATTGTTTTATGGTAATACATCATAAAATAATCTGCGTGATGCAAGCTTGGTACGGGTTCCATTTACAGTTCAATAATGGTTTCCATTAACAAAAAAACACAATGTTACACTTCATTGTAACCTGAAGTTCGGATGAAATGTTTTTACTAAACGCTGTAAGTACTCCAGATTGCAGCGTTTTACCGTGATAGGTAAAGGGTGGAGCGGGCGCGCGGGTGAGGCGAGCGCGTCTTTATATTTTGGTAAAACATTGCAGTTGACATGTTTATAAATGTAGCAAAAAGAACTGAAACAGTGGGAATTTCTCAAATAAAGAAGGATACTACAATATCTTGAATACATTTATTTTTACTTTTGGTCTGAGTCAATGCAGAGTACATTAAACCAGTAATTTAGTCTATCACTTCAAAATGCAGTAATCAAGGATTACATTGTTATGTCACAACAAAGACGAATATTGGTTAGCCTTTGCGTTTTATTGGTTAGCTACATGTTGTTGTAACAAAACATGTTTTTTTTTTTTAATATTGTGAGGTCTCTTTATAAAATACGATAATATGATGTTAAAATGAAAATAAGTAAATATCATGCCAAATTAGTTAAAAAAACAATTAAACAGTTATCCATGTTGGATAAAATTTGGTAACGAGTTAAAGATTTAAACTTTTAAACCCGTTTTTCTCAAATTGACGTTTTACAGATTGCAGCGTTTTGTCCTAACAGGGCTGTTATGCGCTCTTAGTTTCCTAGCCACAGGATCCTATCAGCGTATTGTTGGCGTCACTCAGCATCTTCCACAACGCACGGCAAGTCGGTGCATCAGACAAGTTGTTGATGCTTTGAACCACCCTGCTTTCATGGCAAAATGGATTGTGTTTCCAAAAACACGACAAGACAGAGCATTAATAAAGCAAGAGAGAGTACTTAACAAACGATATAACAATATTTAAATTATTAAGTGCATTTAATGGACTCGGTATGAAATAAAAGTATTCTCAATTAACAATTATTGCTTCAGGTTCCAAAGAAGATTCGGTCTGCCTGGTGTAATTGGGTGCATAGATTGTACCCACGTAGCTTTGGTAAAGCCCAACGATGAAGAGCATCTTTTTTATAATAGAAAAGGGTATCATTCATTAAATGTTCAAATGATAGATATAATATTTATTTAAACTGTATGGCATGTTAAAGCTAGAGATAAATCACTTCTTAATAATAGTTTTATTTTCAGATTTGTGATGGTAATCTAGTAATTTTAAATGTGAATGCAAAATTTGGTGGAGCTACACATGATTCACATATATGGTCTTACAGTAGAGTTGAATCATATATGCGTGAACTTCATCAAAATAATGAACAAGTATGGCTATTAGGTAATGTTAAAAAAAAAATAATCTATACGAATTTTCCTGTGTTTTGTTAACAAAAAGTATGTTTTCAGGTGATTTTGGATATCCACAACGCCCTTGGCTTATGATACCTATCCTCAATGCAGTTCAAGGTTCTATTGAAGAACGATACACCCAAAAGCATGTGCAAGCCCGTAACTGCATTGAGCGCTGTTTTGGATTACTCAAAGCACGATGGAGATGTTTACTCAAAGACAGGGTTCTTCACTATCATCCTCATGTAGCTAGCAATATTACAATGGCATGTTGTGTGTTACACAATGTAGCTTTGAAAGCTGGCTTACCATCACCACAACCACTTCCTGCTGCACATGACGATGGGGATGATACAACCATGCAAGATCCCACACCCACTGCGAGTGTGGGTAGCCAAAGTGAAGTAATCCAAGGCAGAGCCATGCTGAGCTGTTTATTAAATAGGTTAAGATAAAAGAAAAGTAAGTTTTAATAAGATTTTTTTTAGTTCCTAATTAAAAATTTAATTGTTTATTTTAATTGCCTGTATAATCCAGTTTATTTCTACTTGAGTACGATGTTTTCAATGTCTTGTGAGGTATATAGGCGTGTTTATCTGACATATGGCACATTTAATTATTTCTGTGTTTCGTAATGTTAATTACATACTATTGTATAGAATCAAGTTCTTTTAACTTAACAGACAGCTGTGCTGCTGGGGAGTTTGTTGCGTCACTTCTTCTTCCCAGCTAAAGCACTAAGAAGTGGTGAAAGGCGGGCGTCTTGGGGGGACTGTCATATGTAATTTTGACGTTCAAAAAGAGCTGACTCTTAGCCTAGTTTGAATAAATGACTTGTTTTGATTAATAAAACAGCTTTATCATTACAAACAAGTTTATTATTGGTTTTCTTAAAACACTGACATTCATAGTAATTTTGGTGGTGGCATGCACGGTAGGTAAGAAGGATTTTACAGTTACCCAATACTTCTATTAACAATTCACTCAGTCAATACCTACATTTTAGGTATTATTGTTATAAAACAGTTTGCATAAAAATCAATTACCTACTGTTACTGTACATAAATATTGCTTTTATTCTTACATAAAAGTCTAAATTAAAATAAGTTTTGTAAAATACTAAAAAATGATCAAATATACTAATTAAAAGAAATAAAAATGATACATACACTTACATAAAAATTTTAGAGAAGGGAAATGTAAGCTGGATTAGAACAAATAATTGAAATAAAAGTTAATTGTTACTCTGTTATTGTAGGCAATTTGAAATGTTCATAGCCCACAGCTGAGACCACTATCACTACATTAGACATTTTAAGGGATAATATCTGTCGAAGGTAGTGATGATAGTCTAAACTGTGGTAAAATTTCTACCAAATTGTCTACAGTACCAGCTAGACGACTCAAAATTAAATTTTGACGTTCTACCATATCAATTCTTCTCGATTCTAATCGCAGCCTTTCCATATCCCTCTCGTGATTGTGACATTATGCCCAACACCCTCTCTTCTGAAGCAGTGAGAGTTTGCCTGCTGCTTTTATTTTTTACACTTTCTGACATATTCTCGTCATTATTTGACATTATACAACACTTGTAATATCGAGTATTTATTAGTGATTCTCATGGAAATCATATCACTTGGTTTAAATAGGTTGATTTTACTTATGTAGATTCTTTTACATATTGTGAATGAGAGAACGTTGTAGGCCTACAGTTTCTATTATTTATTTTCATTCCTGTAAGTACCTGGTACTTATTGACAGGCCTGCACTGTCCTCCCATGCCTAATATCACTGTCATTTGAAAACATTGTAAAACCCAATTATTTTTAAAAGAGTAACCGTGGAATTTCATGCCGACTCTTCTCCATAGGAAGCGACAAATTGGAACCGTGCACCTAGCTTCTGACTTTTCATAAGTGCCCTTGCAGGTTTATGTGAAATAAAATATTTTGATTTGATTTTGATTTTGCTTGGACCACCACCAGTACCAGAAGACTCACGACGTATTGCCAAAGCTTTTTTTTTTGTTTTGGTTTTCCAGTCTGCCCACACCTGAAAATATTAATCACTTCATAGTCTATGAAGTCAGCTGATTGTTGTATGTAATTCATCTTGTGGAATACTAAATATTATTTACAGTCGTTTTTGTGAAAATCTTACTTTTTTCTATTTGTCCAATGGCTTTATTACTCCTCCACCAATGGAATTAAGTAATTCTGCCAGTTCCTGCCACAGACGGTCAGCTTTTATTCGGCCTTGAGGCCCTTGCTGGGGCCTTGTTATGTCGCCATGGCTAGAACATAAAACTATTTCAGAGATACAAAGTTTCTATTGATTAAGTAAAGGGTCAAACACAATGGTTTTGTTTGTTTCGTAAGTAGCAATATTAGTTCAAGTCGCGTATCACGTCATTCTTTATGTTTCAAACTTTCAAGTGCATGAGTATGATAGATTAAAAAAAAAAATAAACAACCGACTTCCAAAAAAACACTAAAAAGTGAAAAATAACTTTAATTTCGGAAGTCGGTGACTTTGGATATGTATTTTAATTTTTTATCACCGCCTTCCGAAATTTTAAAGTTATTTTTCACTTTTTAGTGTTTTTTTGGAAGTCGGTTGTTTATTTTTTTTTTTTTAAGATTTTTATTTTTCACTTTTTAGTGGTTCACATGTGCTTACCCCTTCACAGCGTACCGGCGTGATATTATGTTATTAACTGGTGTAAACAATTGACAGACATGAGATTTCAGCAATCCCTGTCCATTTGCTATCATTTATTGAAGAGTTCCGTTGCCTATTTCCGAAGTTCTTCATCAGATCTTCACCAAATTGAAATGGAACCACTCCGAGAAAGTACTCTTCCAAAAACTACACAAATTGCTTCAAGTGTGCCTATAAAATTTTAAGCGTTCTCTCTATTTCTCCAGGATCCCATCATCAGATCCTGACTTGATGATCATGGGACACCACCTGGGAAGTATACCCTTTCAAACAAAAAAAAAATTATCCAAATCGGTCCAGCCATCTTCGAGTAATCGGGGAACATACATAATAAAAAAAAAAAAAAATGGTTCCGACGAATTGAGAACCTCCTCCTTTTGGAAGTCGGTTAATAACAAAGGAAGATATTTACGAAATAGCTAACAATTTACGAACCTTTCCATGAATTCCAATAAAGCTGCGAACTGTTCTGGGCTTGCTCGAGATCTAGATTCCATCCTATAAAACAGTGTTCCGCAAAGTGTGTGCCGCGGCACACTGGTGTACCGTGATCATTAGTTGGTGTGCCGTGGAAAAATAAGGTTATCTTATAAAATTATTTTTAGTAAGTAAGTAAGGGTAAGTAAAATACCTACACAAATCACGCGAGCGCACGAGAACGAGGCGTTTTCTTTCGTTCATCTAATTCTGTGGTTTAGTTAGGCGCGGGCGGCGGCGGCCGGCGCGTCGCGGGAGGCGGGGATGGAGGCTCCCCGCCCCACTACCCGAACTCTCTGGCTCACCAGTCTGTCAGTACGAGTACGAGTGCGCCGTTTAAATTCACCGCACGCTTTTGTTTCGTCGCATATTGTTATGCTTATTACTCTAAGCGTAAAATAAGTATTAAAATAATGGATAAATTCATTAAACGTAGTGTAAGTTTGTCAGGTGAAAGTAATGAAGAAGAAAAAGAGTCAATGAAGAAGAAACCCAAAATTGTTTATAGAAAATATGACGAAAGCTACATAAATTACGGTTTTACATATTGCGGAGACGAATCTTGTCCTACCCCAAAATGTCTTGTTTGCGGAGAAACGTTGGGTAATAATTCGATGGTACCCAGTAAACTAATACGACATTTAACTACTAAACACCCATCAGTAGCTCAAAAAGACAAAACGTATTTTCAACGTTTGAAGGACCAATCGAAGAAGCAGGTAAATCTCATGAGTTCGTCTTTCAAAACCTCAGACAAAGCACAAAAAGCAAGCTACGTAATCGCTAATATGTTAGTTAAAGCTAAAAAGCCGCACTCTCTTGCTGAAACTGTAGTTTTACCTGTCTGCAAAGAAATTCGACGTTGATTGAAAAATTGAGAGTTAGTGGAGTTTTTGCGCTACAAGTTGATGAGTCTACTGACATCAGTGGTCACGCGCATCTCATCTCAAATGTTAGATACATTGATGGATGTGAATTAAAAGAGGACTTTTTATTTTGTCTGCCACTGCCTAACCATACAACTGGTGAAGAAATATTTAAAGTAACGGACGAATTTTTCAATGAGCATAATTTGGAATGGCATAACTGTATAAGTGTTTGCTCAGACGGCGCAGCGGCTATGACAGGAAAGGTTAAAGGCTTTATAGCTAAGGTTGCTGAAAAAAATCCTAATGTTCAAAAACAGCATTGTTTTTTACATAGGGAAGCTCTTATGACGAAGTCTCTGCCTGACGATCTATTGCGCGTTCTTCAAGACCGCTGAACTCTCGTCTTTTTAATGCACTGTGTCAAGAAATGGGGGCAGATCATCAGTCGCTTTTGTTTCATACAGAGGTACGATGGCTTTCTCGCGGCAAAGTATTGTCCCGAATTTATGAGTTGAAAAATGAGACTGAGATGTTTTTGCAGTCCCAGGGTTCAGATTATGCACATTTATTTAAAAAAGAAGAATGGCTAGCAAAACTTGCATATCTGACGGATATATTTGCTCACTTAAATGAGCTCAATAAAAAAATGCAAGGCAGAAATTCCAATATTTTGACATCGTCGGATAAAATTGAAAGCTATGGATCAGTATCGCTACGAATGGTAATAATGAAATGTTCCCAAATGTCATAGCAGCTGATCCAGAAAAAAGGGTGCAGGCTTTGATTGTCAAACACTTAAAGCTTCTTGCAGAGAAAATGAATTTTTATTTCCCCAAGCGTGATCTGCAACCTATGGACTGGGTTCGAAATCCATTCTCCGAGAACATTCCTTTCGGCCACTTGCCAATAAATGAGCAGGAAGAACTGATGGAAATGAAAACGGATCGCACATTAAAATTAAAATTTTCTGAAACTGATTTAGAATATTTTTGGCTATGTGTGAAAAATGAATATCCTCTGCTTTCTAAGCATGCTATTGCAATACTTTTACCGTTTGCAACGACTTATTTGAGTGAATTAGGATTTTCGACTCTTACCACAATAAAAACCAAAAAAAGGGAACGCCTCAGGACGATCGACGAAGAAATGAGAGCAGCCTTGTAAGCGATTACTCCAAATTTAGACCGTCTATGCTCAATTAAACAGTCTCATGTTTCGCATTAAATACCTTTTCTGAAATTTAAAGTTTAAGTTTGTTGATTAATAATAAAAGTTGATTAATATTACTTAAAAACTGTTTTTTAATTTGTGGTGTACCTCAATTTTTTTTCGTTTTCCTAGGTGTACCTTGAACACAAAAAGTTTGCGGAACACTGCTATAAAAGTTAAGTTATCCTTCATATATGGTACCTTGCATTATCATATCATAACATTTCGAGACACAATAGGTATGTTTAAAATAACATCTCGCACGGTGATATTATAATAAACCAAGTATAAGGTGAACTTTACCTTATTTCGCTTACTTTTTTATCACTTATAACAATAATTCCTTATTTTACCGATTCAAAACAAAAGTTCAGCCCGCACAAAGTACACAACTGTGACTTTGACGTTTGTATGAACGCTCACCATAGACTAAAGTATAGGTTTTTTCTAAATACATTGTAGAATGAGCGATCGACTCAGTCGTGTCAACTTGGCTACCCACATATCGTTTTCTAAAATCGCTTACGCCGAGGCGTCAACGATTGTAGAAAACAATTCGATACGAAACGTTTGTAACTTGGCTAGGCCAGCTGTTATTTCGTTTGTTTCTATTATTATGGACTCCGACACTGCTCCCTACGATGACCCGGCCTTATTCATGGACACGGAATCTTCTTCCTTTGAAAATGGAATCGACCTTATATGGATTGACTAAGACTGATATGCGTAGAATAGCATTTCTACTCGCGAAAAAAAAAAATATGCCACACCCTATCAAAAATGATATGGCTGACCGGTATTGGCTTGATGGTTTCTTGAAGAGAAACAAAGATCGTTTGACGATGAGAAAGCCTTCAGGAAACTCGTTCACAAGAGCCAGCGGATTCAATAAAGAACGAATGAACGAGTTCTATGATATTTTAGAAAAATTTCATACCAGACAGAATATTTTATGTCGACGAAACGGGGGTTCTGCTCTCTTTCTCTGAAACGAAATTTCGCAAACGAACAAATTTAAACGAAGTTTCGTTACTGACCCTACTCGATATTGTTTTCGGATACGCAGATGAAGTTCGGATCCATAGACAATTTTCGTGAACGATTGGAATAACAATATTGTGTGGGTCTTTTATGTCACCTAAAGTAAGTTACAGTTTTTACTTTAACTTAAAATTATTAACTTTTGGTTAATTTTTAAGTTTTACATTGAACATGTGGTTTATTAAATATTTCTTGTAATATTCATGCAGAAAACATACATATACTAACATATTTTTTTCATTTTCCTACGAAATTCACCGAGATACTATAAAACACCCATTCACGGTTATTGTTAACTGACTAAATTGAAGAATACTATTTCATGCCAACGATGGGTAGTAACTTACGACAACGAAAATTATCTGTATATTCACCTCTGTCTATGTTCCCACGCAATCTAGTCATAACATGTCAAAAAATTTATTTTTGTTTGTTTGGCTTCTAAAAGATTTTTTCTTAAGTGTTGTGAAAATAAATCATGTTTCAAGTGCTTTCCTTCAGAAAATTTCAAACCGTACTGTGTCGCAGTCTGCATTTCGGGGCTCCACAAGTTTTGTTTTGGATAAACTTGAAATTGAAACTTCGTAAGTAATTAACATACACAAACAATGATTAGTTTTTTCATAATAAATTTCGCCTTTCTTAATATCCATTTACTTAAACATCTTTTCAGTTTAAAATGGCTCCACATACGAGTTCAGCTACTCCTGAGAAATTCGACACTCTTCTCAATTTCTTGGACGAGCATAGGGATCTAGCCCACGGGAGATTGAGGGGTGCCGACGGAAATGCCCAGGCAAAGAGGCTGTGGGAAGAATTGTGCAATATTCTCAATGCCATGTGATTGATACTAGGTTTAAACCATGACTAAATAAAACGTTATTATAAAATGAAAATATCTCTAGTTCTTGAACTATCTGTGGTACTAAAGTTAGTCCGCCGAGACCCCTAGTTTTACTTTGGATTGACATAATTGTACCAATTAATTTGAGGTTAGCGTTGATTATTTTTGTGTCTTTTAATTTACAAATCGATAGAAATGGATATTAATATGATTGACTTGATGGATTTGGAAGATTTGGATATGCCGGATACGTCTCGGCGATCTTACAGACACCGTCATCGTGTTAATCTTTTCAAATTGAGTGATGAAGATTTTAGATATAAGTATAGGTTCACAAAACGTTTCGGTGAAAAATAGTGGATGTTTTAAGTGAAGACTTATCCCGCGACCCTCGCGGATGCCCATTGAGTCCTGTAGGCTTAGCCAAGTTAACAATCTACAATCGTCAACGCTATTAGAAAACTCATCAAATGTATGGGAATGACATCATCTCAACGTTAAGTCACGTGGCCATAACAAACGAATAGAAAATTCGTAGACAAGTTCACAACTTATCAGATCGTTCAAAATGTTAGAATGAAATGTAATCGTTTCTACAATGTTAATCGCTACATCCCATAGAAATGGTAGCCAAGTTACAGTTTTGACAAGCGCTAACGAAACGATGTCGATGTTTTTGAACGATAGCCCAGCGATCGCCGACACCCAAGAGTAAACGATAAAAAAATGGCGTCTTCAAGATACAGCTGTGTTGAGAGTGATAAGTGTTTTGTTTATTAACCATAATTTTGGACTATATTTACCATTTAGCATTTAAAATGCATACTTTAAATATGTTGTGGTGCGCTCATAATGAAGAAGTGTGGCTCAGGCGCCAAAAAAGAGACATACATCGTCAGTGCATGGAGACAATACGTGAAATGCCGGAAACTTTATTTGTGCAGCAATTTCGGCTAGACAAAACGACTTTCCAAGCTCTTTGACAAGAACTGCGACAAAATACTTCATTAAAAGGAACCAACGAGGTTCCCCTAAAAGTCAAGGTAAGTGCTTATTAATCTGATTGTCTTTAAAGTATTAGCAATTATTTTATTACTTGGCTATCATTTCATTTCCTCAATGTTTTTGTTTTTGTACTTGTTATGCGCTCTTAGTTTCCTAGCCACAGGATCCTATCAGCGAATTGTCAGTCAGCATCTTCCACAACGCACGGCAAGTCGGTGCATCAGACAAGTTGTTGATGCTTTGAACCACCCTGCTGTCATGGCAAAATGGATTGTGTTTCCAAAAACACGACAAGACAGAGCATAAATAAAACAAGAGTGAGCACTTAACAAACGATTAAACAATATTTAAATTGCTATGTGCATGTAATGGACTTGGTATGAAATAAAAGTATTCTAAATTAACAATTATTGCTTCAGGTTCCAAAGAAGATTCGGCCTGCCTGGTGTAATTGGGTGCATAGATTGTACCCATGTAGCTTTGGTAAAGCCCAACGATGAAGAGCATCTTTTTTATAATAGAAAAGGGTATCATTCATTAAACGTTCAAATGGTAGATACAATATTTATTTAAACTGTAAGGCATGTTAAAGCTAGATAAATCACTTCTTAATAATAGTTTTATTTTCAGATTTGTGATGGTAATCTTGAAATTTTAAGTGTGAATGCAAAATTAGGTGGAGCTACACATGATTCACATATATGGTCTTCCAGTAGAGTTGAATCATATATGCGTGAACTTCATCAAAATAATGAACAAGTATGGCTATTAGGTAGGTATGTTAAAAAAAAAAATAATCTATACGAATTTTCCTGTGTTTTGTTAACAAAAAGTATGTTTTCAGGTGATTCTGGATATCCACAACGCCCTTGGCTTATGATACCTATCCTCAATGCAGTTCAAGGTTCTATTGAAGAACGATACACCCAAAAGCATGTGCAAGCCCGTAACTGCATTGAGCGCTGTTTTGGATTACTCAAAGCACGATGGAGATGTTTACTCAAAGACAGGGTTCTTCACTATCATCCTCATGTAGCTAGCAATATCACAATGGCATGTTGTGTGTTACACAATGTAGCTTTGAAAGCTGGCTTACCATCACCACAACCACTTCCTGCTGCACATGACGATGGGGATGATATAACCATGCAAGATCCCATACCCACTGCGAGTATGGGTAGCCAAAGTGAAGTAATCCAAGGAAGAGCCATGCTGAGCTGCTTATTAAATAGGTTAAGATAAAAGTAAGTTTAAAAAGATTTTTTTTAGTTCTTAATTATAAATTAAACTGTATAAGTACTTTTTATTGAATTTATCATATACATAATAAGTTATTGATAGTATTTTGAAAATTTCCAGTTAATTTTATTTTGAATGTAATTTACACATAATAAATTATTTACTTTACATTTCTATACTAAAAACAATGATATTCATAATATTAATACTAGAAATAAGGAAAAACTATGTGTTCCCTTTCACCGGCTTCACAAGGTTCATAACTCGGTCTTGGTATAACTTTTTATAACAAGCTTCCCTTTTCTTTGCTAGATTTGCATCTTAATGCGTTTAAAGCTAATAGTATCTAGAATATAGTAGCTAGAATAGTATGCCTTTGAACAGAGGGTGGATTTCATCCACCCTTCGTTTCTATCAACAACTACTTAAACAATAGGAGTTATTGGTCGCTGTGATTAACTCAAGACAATGTTTATGTTCTTTCACCAATATTAGTTTACCTACTGACAGGTTATACCGTATGATTTTTTTTACCGTCTGGAAAAAAATTGGGGATAATAGGTGAACGGAGTAGAAGCCTATGGCACAGAAATTTCAATTTTTTTTTTTCTCTATCTAAAATTAAATTAACCTATCAATAAATACTATTACTTATTTGTAGTAAAGTTTCATGTTCAAATTTAAAATTAAAATAAAATTAATAAAAAAACAAAAAATCGACAAATAATATCAAAATTCAACTTATAGGCACCCTACTCTTCGCGCAGAAATTATCAATGAATTCGTAGCGACATCCAATCCTTTGATTGAAGCCGGCCGGGGATAGGTAACTAAGTTTTTGCAGGCGTACCGCTCAAGTGTCACCGCATGCGCACCCCCTCCCGCCCGCGCGCCCTTCGACCCGAGTACCGCCCCGCGATCTCTCTCCAGTCCCCTGCGATTAGTCATAGCGTGACGTCGATCGCTGTTTTTTCCGCGTGTGCTTCAACCGCCCAGTGATTGTTTTCATAATGACGTACGAATACTCCAACGTCGAGTATCTTGCCATGATAAGGTATTATTTTTTGTCTGGTGAAAATTTAAATGGTGCGAGGCGAATGTACGCCGATGACGAACACCTACAATCCCTAAGACGTAACGGTATCCCTGCCCCCCGGATCCCCAGCACAGACTTGATACTCCGCACTTATCAGCGGTTACTTGACCATGGCCAGTTTCAGCTTCCCGGTCATGCCAGAGGCAGAGGCCGGCCACCCTTGTCCATACACGTCGAAGAAGCTATTCTGGAGTATTTCCAGCGACACCCGAGGAGGAGCACCCGGCAAGCAGCTCGTCGATTTGGCGTAAGCCAGAATGTGGTATGGAAGCTACTCCATTCAATGGATATGCATCCATACCACTTCTCACGCGTGCAAGCTTTGCGACCTCGTATTGAGTTCTGTCGCTGGCTGCAGAACCACCCGCAGGCGAACATTCTATGGAGTGACGAGTCCATATTTACCCGCGTGGGTATCTACAACATACACAATGAGCACTGGTGGAGTTTTCAAAACCCACATAAAATAAAAGAACACGCTCATCAAGTTCGATTCAGTGTGAATGTTTGGGCCGCGATAATACACGATCGCATAATTGGTCCAGTTTGGATCGAAGGTCGATTGACAGGAATAACTTATCGAGAAATGATACAGTCCGTTATCGACACAATGATGGAAGACGTTCCTCTGCACTATCTGCGGGACATGTACTTCCAGCACGACGGGTGTCCAGCTCACTACGAGCGATCTGTGCGCGAGTATTTAGATAATGAATTTCGTGATAAGTGGATAGGTCGCGGTGGACCTGTGAACTGGCCGGCAAGATCACCAGACCTAACGCCATTAGACTTTTATTTGTGGGCCGAATTAAAACGCTTAGTGTACACCGAAGAAGCTCGCAGTGTAAACGAATTAAAACAGCGAATAATAGACGCTTTTAATATGCTGAAAAGTGACAGAGACACGCTTAGAAGTCTAACAAACAATTTGCAAAAACGTGCTAGTTTGTGTTTAGAAAGAAACGGTGGACATTTTGAACAATTACTACGGTATCGTTGAAAAGGTACTTTTCTTTGTTGTAAATAATAATAATTTGGTGTAATTTTGTAAATATTAATCTGTGTAATTATTTGTAAATAAGTTGATTACGATCTTTTAAATACGCCTAGTAAGTTGTAGTATCCGATTTGGATTAAACAACCTCGTTAGAATCCTTTTTTATTAATTTGTTACAGCAAAAGTTAAAATTTGACATGTACCTCTCCATCCAACTACAGCATATTAGATGGTCCTAAGCCCGTAAAAGTATGAAGGAAAGATCGAAATCACAAAAGACGAGTCTGACTTTGATCGCGGCTCATTTAAAATACTACATAATTCTTACACACTAGTTTGCTTATCCTGTCTGTCGACGCTACTCAAGTGGAGACCCTCATAAATTATTTAGATTTCTGTGTGCAGACCATGGGAACGTATTCTTATCGTTATGGCGTTAACGACAACGGCACTTGGTATAAGAAAGCCCTTAGTTAGATCTTTAAAAACGAAATATTTCCTAATGAAAGGAGACCAACCATAACTGGGGCACGTATTAATAAACGTTGCTCAGCCCAGGTATCGAACGGCATTTACAAACACAAATCTCACATACGAGTACACACATAAATAATCAGAACAAAAACAACTATCTGTTCGAAACAAAAATCGTTCCGTGCGGGAATCGAACCCGCGGCACTCCGTGCCACAGCTAATCGCTCAACCACTTCACCAAAGGAGCCGTCTTATTCTTACCGTATTTTTAGGCAATTCACTTAATCAACTAAGTACGCATTTATTTCAATGGTTTTAGATTTAAATAATAATTATTAGTATTCTTTTTTTATTAAACATTAAGTTAAAACCTTTGAAATACAGATGAATGTGAGTGATTGTTATAAGAATTTAACATCAACAGGTTTGTTTACATTTCTATCAAAGCTTTACCGATCTTACGAGACGTAATTTATTTGGTTTACGGTTTCAAGACGCGCGTCACTCAGTGTATCAAATTATTTGCCTACTACAACTACATACAGCACGGTGACGTATGTAGGTACACGCGCAAATGTGTGCGTGAGTGTGTAGGGATCAGGCGGTATCGTCCTGTGCGCAGGAGAGCGAAGTTAATGCTAGCGTCTCGCTCACACTTCCATCATGCTTCATTCATGTGCAATCGCAGCTGACGCCGTTTACTATTACCTATTTTGACTATTATTCGTTTTACGCGAGTGCCGTAGGATGTATTCTTTTTCATGTATTTTAAGGATATTCGGAACTTTTATTAGATCAATGGTATTAGACAAAGATTAGCGTATATGAGGTCTATTCTGCCTACACAACACGTCATATTGTTGTCCAGACGCTAAAAAAAATCATCCGGTATATTTATGTTAGTTCATTTAATTGTAATTTTATTTGCCTGTATAATTCAGTTTATTTCTACTTGAGTACTATGTTCTCAATGTTTTGTTGGTATATTGGCGTGTACTAGCTGATATATGCCAAATTTAATGTTTTTTGTGTTTTGTAATGTTAATTACTATTGTATAGAATCAAGTTCTTTTAACTTAACAGACAGCTGTGCTGCTGGGGAGTTTGTTGCGCCACTTCTTCTTCCCAGCTAAAGCACTAGGAAGTGGTGAAGGGCGGGCGTTTTGGGGGGACTGTCTTATGTAATTTTGACGTTCAAAAAGAGCTGACTATCAGCCTAGTTTGAAAAAATGACTTGATTTTGATTAATAAAACAGCTTTATCATTACAAACAAGTTTTTTATTGTTTTCCTTGTGCACTCATGCACGGTAGGGAAGAAGGATTTTGCAGTTACCCAATAGTTCTATTAACAATTCACTCAGTCAATACCTACATTTTAGGTATTATTGTTTTAAAACAGTTTACATAAAAATCAATTACCTACTATTACTGTACATAAATATTGGTTTTATTTTTACATTACAAGTCTAAATTAAAATAGGTTTTGTAAAATACAAAAAAAAGATAACTAACTAACAAACACGAAGAGACTAACGACTAACTAACCAACTAACTAATTAAAAGAAATAAACATGATACATACACTTTGTAAATAAAAATTTTAGAGAAGGAAAATGTAAACTGAATTAGAAAAAATTATTGAAACAAAAGTTAATTGTTACTCTGATATTGTAGGCAATTTGAAATGTTTATAGCCCACAGCTGAGACCACTATCACTACATTAGACATTTTAAGGGATAATATCTGTCGAAGGTAGTGATGATAATCTCAACTGTGGTAAATTTTCTACCAAATTGTCTACAGTACCAGCTAAACGACTTAAAATTACATTTTTACGGTCTTCCATATCAATTCTTCTAGATTCCAATCGCCGCCTTTCCATCTCCCTCTCGTGATAATTTTTTTCCCGGTCTGCCTCTAGTTTAAGCCGGTGATGCTCGACAGCCACAAACTCGCTCGTGGCCCGTTCGAAGGGCGTTTGTATTCGGCGTGTGCGCGCTCGAAAAAGCCCGCGGCGCCGCGGCGTGGATGTGGTGGGCGACGCCGCGGGCGACGGACTTGCACGTTGCCGCCGTCGCTGCTGATCCCCCCGTGACGTAGACGTGTTAGGCGACGTCGCTGACGGCATCGGCACGGACGTAGTTCCGGGCGGCGGTGTTAGCACTGGTGGTGCAGAATGTCGTGGCAGTTCACCAGAGGGAGGTGGCAGTGAAGGAGGGGTGGTAGCTACTGGTGTTGCTGAGAATAAATAATGACAGTCTTATATTATAATGTGCCCAAATGAATTTAGCTAAAACATTGTATCTTAAAAAAAAAATATGAAAACGTACCTTGTATAAAATCAGAAGGAATAAAATCCAACATAATTTCATCTGTGGCAGAAATTTGGGATGGACAGACAGTTGGCACAGAATCTCTGGTTGGTGGTGGTACAGAGTGTCTCTCTGATGGTGAGTCCTGAAAAATATGAAGATTATAAATTAGTAAAATTACACTAGTTTGGAAAAGAAAAAAAAGTGATAAGCAAACAAAAACAACTAACATCAAAGCCTCTCTCCTCAATTCCAGCTTGACCAATGACAGCAGTCAAACCCATTATGCCCAAGACCCTCTCTTCTGAAGCAGTGAGAGTTTGCCTGCTGCTTGGACCACCACCAGTACCAGAAGCCTCACGACGTATTGCCAAAGCTTTTTTCTTCGTTTTAGTTTTCCAGTCCGCCCACACCTGAATATTAATCATTTTATAGTCTATGAAGTCAGCTGATGTTGTATATACTTCATCTTGTAGAATACTAAATGTTAGTTACAGTTGTTTTTGTGAGATTCTTACTTTTTTCCATTTGTCCAATGGCTTTATTACTCCTCCACCAATGGAGTTAAGTAATTCTGCCAGTTCCTGCCACAGACGGTCAGCTTTTATTCGGCCTTGAGGCTCTTGCTGGGGCCTCGTTATATCGCCATGGCTAGAACATAAGTTAAAACTATTTCAGAGAAACAAAGTGTCTATTGATTAAGTAAATGGTCAAACACAATAGTTTTGTTTGTTTCGTAAGTAGCAATATTAGTTCAAGTCGCGTATCACGTCATTGTTTATGTTTCAAACTTTCAAGTGCATGAGTATGAGTATGAGTATGATAGATTTTAAATGAACAAAAGAAGATATTTACGAAATAGCTAATAATTTACAAACCTTTCCATGAATTCCAATAAAGCTGCGAACTGTTCTGGGCTTGCTCGAGATCTAGATTCCATCCTATAAAAGTTAAGTTATCCTTCATTTATGGTATCTTGCATGATCATATCATAACATTTCGAGACACAATAGGTAATGTTTAAAATTACATCTCGCACGGTGATATTATAATAAACCAATTATGGTAAACTTTACCTTATTTCGCTTACTTTTTATCACTTAAAACAATAATTCCTTCCTAAACCGATTCAAAACAAAAGTTCAGCCCGCACAAAGCACACAACTGTGACTATGACGTTTGTTTTTTGACGTTTGTAGGAACGCTCACCATAGACTTAAGTATAGGTTTTTTCTAAATACATTGTAGAATGAGCGATCGAAGCAGTCGTGTCAACTTGGCTACCCACTTATCGTTTTCTAAAATCGCTTACGCCGAGGCGTCAACGATTGTAGAAAACGATTCGATACGAAACGTTTGTAACTTGGCTAGGCCTGCTGAAGTGCAAGTGCTTTGCGCGTTACGCAACTGGGCTCGACATGAAGTAAGTACCTCTGGTCGATGCTACTATAACATTAGACAAAATCCAGTTAATATCCTAGATACCTAATAATATTGTTTTATTCGTAGATTCAAGACGATACAGCCGATTTACATGGTGTGTCTCAACCAGTTGTCAGCAAAACTTGCCAAAAGGTAGCAGATATTTTATCACGGATGTCACGAAGATTTATAAAAATGCCGACTACTATAAATGAACAGGAGGAAACCATTCGAAATTTCCGCAGTATTGCTAATTTTCCTACAGTAATTGGGGCAGTAGACTGTACTCATATAAGAATAAGGAAAGTTAATGCTGATGGGGGTCAGTTATATATTAATAGAAAAGGATTTTCGTCAATCAATGTACAGGTTGGGCACGCCGCGATTGCAGCGGTAAGTCCCCTCTTTGAGGAGTGGCTTGAGAGGCAGCATGGCGTCCTCACCTTCCGCCTGACACAGGTCCTCACCGGACATGGCTGTTTCGGGAGGTTCCTGTTTCGGATAGGGCGGGAGGAAACGCCCGGGTATTTCCATTGCGAAGATCGCCCAGAGGACACGGTGGAGCATACGGTGGAGGTCTGCCCGGCTTGGGCGGAGCACCGCCGTGTCCTCGTGGAGGTGATCGGCGGCGGCGATCTCTCGCGTCCGACCCTGGTCCAGGCCATGGTACGGAGCGAGAGGGCATGGCTAGCAGTCGCCTCCTTCAGCGAAGCAGTTATGCACGCAAAGAGGGAGGCGGCGCACGTGAGGGAGATGCAGTACATGCGCCCTCACAGCCGTGGCCTTCGCAGGAGACGCCCTGGGCGTCGGGAATCCCAGGCTGATTCCCGGCCACCGTAGGCGCGGGCTTGCGGACGGCGAGTAATGGGTAGCTCGCTGTCCGGTAAGGACCAAGCCCGGGTCGACGGCGCGTTGTGTTCCACGCGCGCCTCAAAGAGATGTCATCAGCAACTGATGGGGCCCGAAAGGGCCGATGCCTGCCAGGGGTGCGGGTTGTTCGAAAGAGATACCGCCGCCCCTGGCACACAGGCAACTGAGGGAACATGGGTGGGTTTTAGTCAGTAAAAGTCTGACACGCCCTCCCGCCCGCTCCGCCCAGAGCGGGAGAAGTTATTTGATGATTTACCACCCAAAAAAAAAAAAAAATGTACAGGTAATTTAAAACAAATCTTTGAAGTTGTGATTATCTCAGTTGACAAATGACTTTGTCACTCGGCGCGAGACGTTGGGCTGCGCGCACGTGTTTTTGTGTCCTTCGTATCGAGTGACACTTTTTGTAGAATACCCACCTGACGTATTTTGTTAAAATGGACGAGGATTTAAGTGGTGAAGATTTAAGTGATTCAGATATTTTAAATAAATGTGAACAACAATTAAATGAGATGGGGATATGGAAGAGGTAAATCGGGAGATTGGAAAGGGGATAAAAGAAGGTGAAACAAGAACAGCAGAGAAAAGAAAAGAACGAGAAGATGACCATAGTGATGATGGTTTTATTACTGTCGTCAGAAGAAAACCCAAACGTTTAATAAGAAGTGATTCAGTGGACGTAAATAATGACAAAGAGAAAGATAATGGGGGTGTTAATACATCGGTTACAGTAGCGATTCATGAAGTTTGTGTTACCTCTGTGGAGAATTTGCCTAAACCAATTGCCATGGCTAAATTATTACGTTCGGAAAACATTAAGGATATTCTTAGGATAAAATATAAAAGCGCGTACAAAGTTATGATTCAATTCCAAAGAAAAGACGATGCTATAAAATTGAACGAATGTAAAAGGTTCAAGGACATGGGCTTGCGATGTCAATTAGTGCAAGATATGTCTACATCGTATGGAATAGTGAAAGGTGTTGACCTTGAATTGAGTGAAGAAGAGCTTATTAATATTTTAGAAGCGAATGTCGAAGTGTTAACCGTAAAAAGATTAAAACGTTTGCAGTCGGAAGGAAAATGGATCGATTGTGAATCAGTAAGAGTTAGCTTTAAAGGTAATGTGCTACCACAATATATTTATGCCTATGACTGCCGGTTTAAAGTTGAACCGTACGTGTTTCCAGTGACGCAGTGTTCTGGTTGCTGGCAATTTGGCCATATAATTAAATATTGCCCTACTAAAAAGGTTTTGTGCTCGAAATGTGGAGGTAACCACGAAAACTGCACCATAAACGATTTCAGATGTTTAAATTGTAAGGGAAATCACTTTGTCTTGGATAAAACTTGTCCTGTTTTTCTAAAAGAAAAAAATATTCGGATTATTATGAGTGAAAAACACGTTACATATCGAAGAGCCCTACAACTGTTAATGGAAGAGAAGGTATATTTAAACACGGACGAGATGTCACAGCAGATTGAGAACAATCAATCTACGGCCACAGTCAACTCTGTTAAAGAAACCTATAGAGAGGTACTGACCAATGCTGAAGTGCATCAACAACCGATGTCGGATATGGAAGAGGATGACGAAGAAGGACAAGAAAATCATGCAAACGTTATGACAAAAGAACATACTAAAAACTAAAAACTCAAAACAAAAGACAAAAAAGAAAATACAGCAAAAGGTTCAAAAGAAAAGTTATGTTTTAGAGGAGCAGAAAACGAACGAAGATAGAAGTAGTGCACAGAAAGGAAAAGAAGGATCTAAGCAAAGCACGCAATTTTTAAGTAATTTTGAATGGACGAAGCTATGGGTAAAAATAAAAGGTATATACTCGTATAAGTCTGAACTTAAATTAGAAGAGAAAATACTATCTACGATAAAAATTATTTGGGAGGAAATTAAGAAACTTTTGGTTAATATTATATTTGGAGAAAATATCCTGGGAAGTTTAAGTTGCCTCAGTAATGGATAGTACACAAGAAATAATTAAGGTAAATATATTCCAGTGGAATTCACAAAGCCTGCGTCCTAAATTGGTATCTTTTTCTGATCTGCTAATACAAGAAAATATACATATTGCAATAATTAGCGAAACGTGGTTCGATTGTGAGGTTAACGTAAACATAAGTGGTTATAATATATATAGGAATGATAGATACGATTGTTACGGTGGTGTTGCTATCTTGGTGCACAGGTCAATTCAGTCTCACCCAGTTTCATTTAGTAGCAATAATGTGGGTATTGAATTAATGTGTGTTAAATTATTGATTAAGATTTAGAATATATTGTATCTCTGTATTGTCCTTCGTCTGTTCAAACTCAACCTTCCGATTGGAATGATATTTTTGGGCACTTTTCTAGTAAAACTATAATAGCTGGGGACTTCAACGGTCATCACACTAATTGGTCGGTTAAATCGGACGTGAGAGGTACTCAAATTATGGATTCATCGCTGGAAAATGACTTTATATCACTTAACAATGGCATCGCAACTCGAGTTAAGTTAGTAAATCGTAATTTACAACAGACATCCCCGGATATATCGTTTGTCTCCTCTGACGTTGCAATAAAATTTGATTGGCAGGTGTTCAATGAAAACCTGGGTAGTGATCACCTGATTATTAAAATGACAGCTAACTTATCTTGTAATGTACATATTGTTAAAAAACGTAATTTTAAAAATGCAAATTGGATTGAATATCGTCAAACGATTTCTGAAAATATTAAAACGTATAATGTAAATGGAAACGTGCAAGAAATGTATGACTCTTTTATAGACAATATTGAATATGCGGCTGGTAAACATATACCTTATTATAAATTCAGTTCAAAGCCAAACGAAAAATTTAAACAAAAAAATTACTGGTCCCCTAAATTGTCTGAAATAGTTGCACAGCGAAGGTTGGCGTTGTCAAATTTTCGTAAAAATCCCACCCCTGATAATTTAACTAAACTAGAATCCAAGACCTTAGAGTCTCAGACATTAATTAAGAAAGCCAGTAACCATGGTTGGCAAACATTTTGTAATTCTATAGATGAAGCTACGTCGACACAGGAAATGTGGCGCCGTATGAAGTGGATGAAAGGTTTTAAACAACAAAGATGGTGCCCTCCCATTGACAAACAAGTTGATCTATTACGTTCGCTGACTCCAGACTATGTTCCTAATTTGATCCCAAGCTTTAAGTCTCAAAATGAAATTTTAGAATCCGAATTTACACGTCAAGAATTTTATAATTGTCTTAAGAGAAAGGATTCGGCCCCGGGGCAGGATGCATTCAATGTTATATAATTTACCGGACTCAGGAAAGTTTCTTCTACTGAAGATATACAATTATATATTTAAATTCGGTATTGTCCCACACCAATGGCGAAATATTCAAATTATTCCCATACCCAAAACTTCAAACAATGTTAATAATGAGATTAAACTAAGGCCTCTTTCCCTGATCTCGTGTGTGTGTAAAGTCTTTCACCTTATGATTTGTAAGCGATTAGAATGGTTTGCGGAGAAAAACAAACTCCTGTCTCCATACACTGTAGGATTTCGAAAAGCGCAATCATGTCTGGACGCACTATCCCGACTAGTTTCGCACGTTCAAGTTGGATTTACGAAAAACATCCCTACAGTAGCATGCTTTTTGGACATTGAAAATGCGTATAACAATGTTTCAATTGACTCTGTTACAAAAGTATTAGATGAAATTCAGGTTGGGTCTCGAGTTTGTATATTTATCTTTGGTCATTTTTGAACGAGAGGCATTTAAAAATTAAATCATTTAATAATGAAGGTTTTGAATCAAGGCTGACTAACAGAGGATTAGCACAAGGTGACCCGTTGTCACCATTATTATTTAATTTAGTAACGCATCAAATCTGTCGTCAAATAAAAACCGTTATGGTATCGCAATACGCAGATGATTTTGTCATATATTTTAGTGACAAGCAAATAAACAAATGTGAGCGATATTTACAGGATGCCTTAAATTTTATAATCACATTACTGGGTGAGATTGGATTGACTTTGTCCCCAACGAAATCGAATTATTGTGTATTTAGTAGGGGCCGAAGGTGAATATTGCCTTCATTAAGATTGTATGGTCAGCCGTTAATAGTGATGGAATGTGTTAAATATTTAGGAGTTTGGTTGGATAGAAGTTTACACTGGCGGAAACATATCAATGAGATTGTTAGTAAATGTGGAAAATACCTTAATATATTAAAAGTACTGGCAGGCTCTTCTTGGGGAGTACATACTAAACATTTGCGTAGAATATACATATCGCTAGTAAGAAGTCGACTTGATTATGCCTGTTACTTGTATGATTCTAGTGCAAAAACACATACAAGCAAACTAGATAAATTACAAAACCAAGCACTTAGAATAGTAGGAGGTTTCATAAGAAGCTCACCTATCCATGTGATGGAGAGTGAACTGCACATACCACCATTATTTTTGAGGAGAAAATATCTCGCATACAAGATAATTCTTAAATCATTGTCAATAATATAACTATAAACATAATTTCAGAATTAGACACCCTCACTAACAGTAGCTATTGGACAAATAAAAGAAAACCCTTACTGGCTACCTCCTTTAAAGAATTAGGACAACTGCATATTAATACCTCGGATAGTCTTAAAATGTTCTCTTTAGACATTTGGGTATCAGCTGTACAAATTAAAGATACTATTAAAAGTGATTTAGAATGTGTAACCTACCCAAAAAAATGTTATAATCATAATGCTTTGGTACACGAAGTGGTATCTGAATTAACTTCCAAATATAGTGATTGGCGTAAAATCTTCACAGATGGATCAAAAAGTAAACTCGGGTGTGGAGCTGCTTTTCTCCATCAAGGTACAGGTGATAAAGTTCTGTATAAAATTGATGGCAATATATGTATAATGTCTCTGGAACTCTTTGCAATATACCAAGCGGTGTCATACTCACTTAGTAAAAACCTAAATAAAGTAGTTATATTTACACATAGCAAGAGCGCTTTACAACATGTGGCTCGATGTACCTCTGGTTGCAGAGGTGCATCGATAGCCTATGACATTCTTAAGCTAATTCATTGCTACAACAAAGATGATATTAGGATTATCTTGCAATGGGTTCCAGCGCACATAGGGTTACGGGGCAACGAGGAGGCTGACAGAATGTCAAAATTGGCAGTTGAGACGGGTAATGTTACGTCATATATGTCCGATTACTGGGAATATTTCTCCAGGTTTAAGAGTGTGTGTTTTGACAAGTGGAAAGAAAATTTCAATGAAATACCCCTTGAAAAAGGCATTTGGTATAAAGTAATTCAAAACGAACCTCCTCGTGAGCCCTGGTTTGATGATAAATGTTCAAGTAGGAGTTATGTTAAGTTAGCTCTAAGGCTTCGTTCTGGCCACTTTCCATCGGCAAAGTTTGCTTTCTTAATGCGTAAGGCTGCATCACCTAATTGTGAGACATGCAATAAAATTGAAGATGTGCAACATTTGCTGATGGAATGTGTTAAGAACAAAGATGAAAGGGAATTTTTGGCTAGGGAGTTTAAATTAAATATGTGGAATGTCGGACTTATCCAAAATATTTTATCATACCCTAAATCAGAAAGGACTAAACGCATAATTTGTGGCTTAATTTGGAAGTCAAGGCAATGATTCCCTTTTTTATGTGTCAGTATATAAGTATAGTGGTAGTATATAACTAGTAGTGTAGTAAAATATAGTATAATTATAGGTTTATGGTTGTGTGTAAATAGAGTATAAGGTACAATGGGGTGGACGTATCCGTGTGGATAAAAACCCCTTATTAACAAAGAATAAAAAAAATATGACTTTGTACTTTAATCCCACCTGTGCCACAATAGAGAATAATTTTCTTGATTTTCTTAATTACTAATTACCAATGCCATATTTAAATAACGGAAACGAATGCAAAATTCTAACTAGTTGTCACTTTGCAGGTGGTTTGTGATCCTGACTTGAAGATCATGGACATTGTTACCAGATGGCGTGGCAGTGTACATGACTCCAGAATATTCCGAGAATGTAAATTAAAACACAGGTTTGAGGCCGGCGCATTCTCTGGAATATTATTGGGTGACAGTGGCTATCCTTGCACACCATATTTATTTACACCAATAGTACGCCCCACAACACCACAAGAAGAGATGTATAATGGCAGCTATATCCGTACCCGGAACACAGTGGAAAGGTGTTTTGGTTTGCTAAAGCAACGGTTTCGTTGCCTTTTACGAGGTATGTTTGGGGACATTGAAACAGCAAAAAAACGATTGTTGCTTGTGCTGTCCTCCACAATATATATAGCCATCGACATGAGGGACAACCTGTTTCCAGGCGAAGAAGATAACATAGAGCAATCGTCATCTAGGGAACCTATAGTACAAAGGTATATTCCACCTTCAATAAGGGGAAATATTAGGAGAATGCAGTTTATTGAAACTCATTTTCAGTAAATACTTCTATTTTATAAGTATAAACTTTAATTAAATTAATTATCTATTAGTACATATTTACAGCAAACAAGTATCTGAAACAATAATTTCACATAATCAGAATATTTACAAACATGTTACAATTACAATTATAGTCTAAAACGAACATTTGGCTCCTTGTTGGGCCACTCACGCCCTTTATGCTTTGAGGCGGGCCCTTTATTTTGGTGTTATGCTTTGTTTACAAATGTGTTGGTATATTGTCATGGCTAACCGACATAAGGTGCTTCTGGGTAGTTTGTTGCGCCACTTCTTCATCCCAGCTAAAGCACTAGTTTTGGGGGAATGTGTAGTTTTGATGTTCAAAAAGTGCTGATCCTCAGCCTAATTTGAATAAATGAGTTTTGATTTTGACTATAACACATTATTACAGTAATTCCCAGCTGTGCATATTCAAAACATAAAGGCACACAAGTGAATACTGTAGTAGGATGAAGGTGTTGGGTACACCTACCACCTACCTGTTATTTGTTTAAATATAAGAATTTTTACTATAAGCTTAGTATGGTAAGTGTGAGGATATGGAATAAGAAAACCTACTTACATATTATTTTTCAGTATTGGTGTCTTTCTTACTTTCTAATAGAGCTATTTCTAATTCTATTTTTTTTATTTTTAAGTGAACAATTTTAGAATTAGTTTGTGTTCCACTTCCATCATTTCTAGCTGTTTTTTTTTTTAAATCGGTATTAGTTTGTGTGATTGTCTGCCGCATTTCTTCACTTCTGTAAAATCAAATAGAATAATTTATGGAATGTATGTATAAATATATTTTTAACATGGAGGTACAAGTGAAATGTCACTGACATTTTCAATGTCTTTTCATTTTTACTACATTAAAAAATACTTGGTAATTATTTCTACATACCTATTTTCCAAGTCCTTTTGCTTTTTTTTTGTTGTGCTTCTTATGTAGACTGTCTCATTATTCGTTATTTTCATCATTCTGGTGCCTTCTGTATCAGTGGTTGGATCGTTGGATATCGCTGAAATTTATAAAATATACATACAAACTTGTGCACATGTTGGATTGTAATTATACTATACATACGAGGTTTGCCCGCAACTCCGCCCGCCTAAAGAACCTCAAAATTATCCCACAGGTACGCTCTACTGGGATAACAGTTTAAATTCCATCAAAATTTATGCAGCCCTTAATGTGTGATAATATTAGGAACTCTAACAATAAATATTATTTACCTTGCACTTCCACAACCTGTTGTTCGGGATGTTCCTCGTGTATTGCTTCAAATTCTTCAAAACTAGGCCCAGGCTTAGGGTCAATGAAACTTTTTTTTTTGCAGTTGTAGGCACGGGAACTAGATTCTAAAATAAATAAATTTTCTTGAAGTACATTTTCCACATGGACTGCTGTATTTTATCTATAAGTAATTTAATTGGGTATTTTAAGCTTCGAAGGAATATTATTATAATCAAGATAAAATCCTGTGTACTTTATCTTGATCATAATAATATTTCTTTCTTTATTGATAGGAATCATAGAAAATTATAAAATGACTACGTAGAAGTAATGTAGTATGTGTTATGCTAGTAGTCCAGTGTTTGAATTTATCACAATTAAATGTTGAATAACCGTGTAATTAATTATAACGGAGTTATTACCTATCTTTTTTAACCTTAGGATATCATTTTGAATTGTACATTTCATACTCTATAGGCAGATTACAGAGCACTTCCGACATAAATAAGGCAAAATGTCTAAAATCAATCAATTTTAATTAAATGTTAAAAATGTCATAAATAAGCAGTTTTATTTACCAATGTATCACTATCGTAGTCATTAACTTCAATGAAAAAGTCATGAGGAGCAATGCCCATTATTTCTAAGTCCTCAGGAGAAGGTGATGGTGGTTTTTCGCCACCGCCTGTCTTAGATTGTTCCCTCCTATGGGTAGATAAATTGGAATTAGCGGTCAACTTCATTCTTTTCCAAGCCAACTTTAATTCTCCATCTGATCGATATTTACCTGTTATCTCATTAAATCTAAAAGTACTAATTATGATAGTTAATAGTACGTACCTACGCAATAATGTACTTGTACATAACAAAAGCAATATGTAGGTACTTACTTATTCTGTATATTCTTCCATTCTTTGGTTTTCTGCATGTTTGCCGATGTTCTTGTGGACTTATCTTCTATGATATGTGCTGATTGAGAAATGAGATGACGTAATATTTCCTATAATAATAAGAATACACGTGTTACGTAGTCGAAGTAAAATGATACAAAGCATTACTTACCTAATAGTAATTAAAAATCCATGTTTTACTAACTTTTTCTTCAAAACTCTAGTTTTCACCCCTTTTTTTCTTTTGTTGTTCATTTTTCACTGTAGGTCACGATTTAACCAGACTCACGAATAAACCACAACAGTACCTTATGCAGTCTTATTACAAAAAAATGTTTTAGTACTGGTTTAAACCAAGACTTATAATTATAAGTCTAGGATTGTTACGGTACTAAAGTCAGTACCAGGATCAACATGCGTCTTTATTACAAAACAAAGACTATCTGAGGATCAGTTAGTACCAAAGAAGGTCCATGGTTCAAATTATATCTACAGATAATAAACAAAGATGGCAAACTTTCATTCGTTCATTCGGGCTTTATTTGAAAAAAACGTTCCGTTTCTTTAAATATTGTAATTAGAATAACACTTGAAACGATTAAATAATTATTTAACAATACAAGAATACGTCATAAATTGTTCTATGTTTAGGTTGCAATATAATGAACAAGCCCCACATGTACTTTTGACGCACTTTTTATTATAATCAAGTTGTCATTAGGAGTGGGTGATACAAAACGTATATAGATATTGAATCTATAAATTGGTGCAATATCTAAAATCCGATATCGGCTTAATCTGAATCTATATATCGGGCGAAACACTATATTGCTCCATAACGCGTATCCGAGAGTATCGGTCGCGTACGCGTATGCTAGTCGTATCGTACTGAACCGATTTACCGAATAAACACCGAGTATACACGATGTGACACGATCTCTACCGACGAAATAACTTAGCAGCCGGCCGAGAGAGGGAGCGCGTGATTAATAAAACCAACGTAGCTTAATAATCCGTAGGTACTATTCTGAACCTTATGTCAAATGCAATAAGTCTGTTTGAAGAATTGTTTTAGTATTTTGGCAAGATTGTGAAAGGAATTTCAACTTTCAACTTTATTCTAAAGTAGTAATGATGCATATTACATTACATAATATGCAACGATTTATTAACTTCGCGCATGACGCTTGTTGTCCTCTGGCCTTGAACTAGAGAGCGAAGAAATTTTAAAATTCTATTTTTAGTTTCGTGCTAGCAATTATTGAGTGAGCGCATTATTGTTGTTCCTCGTTATTACTTATTTACGAATGTTTTGAAATTTATTTGATTTGATTTTCTGTTAATTTGTGTTAGTTTAGTATTTAAAATAGTTTAATTTCTTAACTTGTGTATTAATGAGTGTAGGTATTAAGGTGTAAATAAAATTTAAGTGTAAAAATTAGAGTAGGTACTTATATTGAAACATTTTGTGACTCGTGTTAAAAACTATTTTAAAAAATGTCTCGTATAAATTCGAGTATTTTATGGGACTATTTTGACAAAACAAATTTAGTCGACAAAAAAGCCAAATGTCGTGTTTGTGGTGACAGTTATAGTTATAAAGGTACGACAGGCAATCTAAATGCACATTTAAAAATATACGAGAGTTGCTACCGGGCAGCAAGATATTAGGACTTCCCAAACTGCCTCAGCAGGTCAGATTATTGCCGCAGATATATCTGCAACAGTGTCAACATCGGCTACAATAAGTACTACGTTAGCAAACCCGACAACCGCCTCAACTTCAACAGCAGCGCATCCAACAGTTTCACCCCCACGTCACGTAAGACAACAAGGTATAGAAAGATATGGCGCCACTAAAAAAATATCAGGTGACTTCACTGAAAAAAAGAAATAACAGAACCAATTTTGGCTATTTTAGAAATAACTGAAATTTGTTTATTCAAAAATAAAATTCATTTAAAATAACAAAACTGGTTTATGTAACAAGCCCCAAACTGGTTTTGTTAAGTTTATTTCGGTTACATTTAATCAATATTTTTGTTGATAATTACCGAACTTCTTTAAACAAACTGATTCGTTAACCTGTAACCACACCTTTGTACGCAAAATATCAAAACTCTTCGACAATAATATGCCTAATATCATTAACTGTTTATAGCAAAAGCATTCTACGTAATAATTTTGTGTATCTATTACCTAAAAAATATTGCTATTTTAACCTAACGCTCTGTAATAAATACGTAACTGACTTTGTAGATAGAACACGCACGGTCAGTGTGCTGCTTTGCAAAACTTTGGCTATGAATAAATTAAGTAAACAACTACTTGTTACAAATATATTGTAACGTGTAACGGAACGCTTTGCTTGTATTGTAACCGCCACCCCACCCACAGAGTACTTTTTAGTATTACTAGGGTAGTAACCGCTCCACAAAAGACCTGTCGTAATCTGCATATTATGATAGTGCATTTCGCGTATAATTTCGCGTAAAATAGCTGTGCAAGTGTGCACTTGTTTATACCTTTTCTTTTTCCTTTTTTTGCGTTGATTGATCGAAGGTTTACGTGTTGCGCGCGCGGGTCAAGTTAATTTTATAAGTAAAGAAAGTTTTACCTATTTACATTAAAAGGTATCGACATTCAAAAATAAAGGTAATAACTTCTTTATATCTACCCACGTTGCGGGTGCTGGCTTTTATGTTCGTAAAATTACTGAAAGACCTTCGAAGACCACTGATGGACGAAGACTATCTTGATCGGCCTGTGGATGAATATCTAAGGCAGTGGGGCCTTGAAATGTACATAAACAAGTTCCGGGGTAAGTACATTACTGAATCAGGTAATTGCTTAGTTATGTTTAACTGTAGTAATTAGGTACCTACATTATTAAATAGCTAGGTTCCTAATAACAACCTAGCTATTTAGTTGATATGTTTCTACTGGATAGTCTAGGTACCACTTTTCGATTTACGCGATGTGGCGGTGGTGTGTTCTGTTCCTAGTGTGTTCTGCTTACTCCTCAGGTCAAGTAAAAAAGGCTTTCTTGCACCACCAAATACCCTATCTAATCCTTCGCTCTTCCAAATAGATATCTCTTCTCGAATTATTGTATTTGTACAGATCGTATACCTATTGTCTGTGTGTACATAATTATTCAAAAATGCTGTTTCTAATATTTGCAGAACAAGCCATAGATTTAGAGACACTTCAAATGCTATCAGAAAACGACATAAAAGACCTAATACCTATCATTGGCCATAGGGCCAAACTAACTACACAAATCAAAATGTTAAGAACTTTATCAGAAGCTAGTAATCAAGTATCAGTAAGTTAACACAATGTTTTTGAACTCCAGAAAAGTTCTACATAATGACAAAACAAAAAAAAAATATTGCTTGATTTATATGGTATTCTGTACTTTAGATGTAGGAACCTACCTAAATAGTTAAAACTCTATTTAATTATTTATTTATGTAGTAGTAGTTTTTGTATTGTGTGCTGTACACATATTTCATTAATTTACATATCTATGTCCCTATGTATATATCATGTAATTTGTCTATGTATTATATATCCTGTTGTCTGTTATACATTAGTTTCTGTCCTCATTGTCAAATCTCTCTATCCGCTCGATCGCTTCTCGCAACCACAGTTGCAAAGAAAAAGTTGTCAGTTTTGCTTCGTGCAACCGTGGTTGCAAGGCAACGAAGTCTTTTTAATTTAATTTAGTCTCTATACCAAACGCATAGAGTCGTAGTAGTATGTATTTAAACCAAAGACAGATATATTTCTCATAGACGTGTGCCCATATTACCAACATCACGGTAGAAAAATAACGAAATATCATCAGTTGTGTTTACGTGAGTGTAGTGATGCCATAGTGTTTTCAAGGAGGTGATAAAATATGTCGTAAGTTTATTATTTTACTGATTTCTGCTGATGTTTATATACTAAATTAATCTCTAACGTGTGTGTTTTTATATTAAAGTAATATTTTTAGGTACATTGTACGACAACATTTAAAAAATCGTCATTTAAAAACATACTCGCAGTGTCGTAGTCCTAAACTTAATTTTGTACTGCTATATTATCGTAAATACGATGTTTTTCTTAAACATACAATATTATTAATGATATTTTACTATATTTATTCAATTTAAGGTATTAAGTTGTGTAAATTGATCTTTAGATTGCAACAGATTGCGAAAATTAAACCGCCCGGTAAGTTTTTACCTACTCAATTTGATATTGCCGCTTTGGTTGCGCGAAGCAATATACGTGTTTTGGCTTAGGGTTGGCGGTCGGTGTTTTTTGTTGGCTTATTTTTATTTTATTTGTTGGTGAAAGGTGACGAGTAATTTTTTTCAAATCTAAGTTAATTATGTTTTTTTTTAATAATTTTTAAATAGTGCTAAGATGTAAAAATTAATTATTTGTCCTGCATAAAATTGATAGTTTAAAATTAGGTGATGGTGATTTTTGTTTTGTTTTTTCACTTTTGGTTCAATAATGTTTTTGTTGTGTTTATTTTTACGTTTTTTTTTAATAGTGGAAAAGGTAAAAGTAATAATGAAAGAGGACGAGGTAGAGGACGCGGCAAAGGAAAAGGCTGTGAAAGTAAAGATTTTGCAGTCGCAGGTCCAAGTTCAAGGTATTTTAATTATTTCATCAGCTGTTATTCTTTTTAATGAAAAAGACAATATAATTAATTCTATTAAAACTTTTATTTATATGTTGTAGGAGTTTTGAAGAAGAGCATGCAGCGTTAAAAAAATCTTTACTTCTGACTAAGAAAACATTTAAAAAAATGGATCCGTCGGTAAAAGAGGAGTTGATAGCCCGCAAGCGGCTCAAGGAAATTTCGTGGACCCTCCTTCCAGGTGCACTACCGCGTAAAAGGGCGCGGTAAGGAAATCGATGTCAATACAATATTGATAAGGGGTGTGTTGTCTTTTTATTTTTATATGTATTTTAATGAATATATTTTGTTTTAGGAAACAGTCATCCCCGGAGCGAACTGAGTGTCACTTGGTTCCAGGCACACCTACTGTCCCACCATCGCCTAAGTTGCAACCGTGGCAGATGCGGTAAAATCTTATTGTGCATTTTTTATATTTTTGTGCGTAATTAAACGATGTGAGTACGTTACAGATAATAGAAATCTACTTTTTTTTAGAATGCAATCCCCAATTCAGATGCAAGATCAGATGCAAGGGATACAAGATCGCTTAACACCTGTAAGGTAAAAACTACATTACGACTTGTTTATTAATCTACTCAAAATTATCTATTCTATAGTTATTATATGACCTATTCTATACTATTCTACTATATACTATTCTTTCACTAATTCGTTGTTTTTTTTTTTAGCTCTGTAGTGGATCTCCAAGTTGATTGGACGACGGGACTTTTGAGTAAGATAATATAATTTATATTTATGTAACTTAACAACAGCTGCTAATTTATATTGTGATATACAATTGTTCTTTTTTATATATTTAGAAGACCTTGAAGGGAATACAGCTTCAGCTTTGCTGCTAGCAGATGCCCCTACGTCACCAAATCATAAGATGACCGATGTTCCGGTCGCTGTGTTGCCCACCATAAAGCCAATGGTTAAACTTATAAATGAGGCAGTAAAAGGAAAAGGTTTGTATTGCTATTTTTTTCTATAGTGATCATTCACTTTGAAAGTAATGATTATTTTAGTAAAAACTTAATTATAATTATTGTTTTAGACTCCAACGAACTTGACGAGAACTTAGCTAGGTGGCTGGAAGTGCAGTCAGACGAAGAAGAGGATGTGGATTTGGACGTGCACACGGAGTTCGACGATAAATTAACTCCAGCTCACATTTTGGACGAGTGTGATGCGGAGACACGGGCATTCGTGTCAGCCGAGGATAAAAGGTCTGACCAACTATTGGCGGAGTTACTACCAAAGGACCATTTGACGTTTGACTGGAGCCACGACCGACAGACATTTACCGGTACCCGAGAGACGTTTACAGGTCAAACAGGACCAACTTTTACGGTATGTGCCGAAACAAAACCTGTAGATGTATTTTTAAAAATTTTTGATGACGAACTTTTGGACTTAATTACTAGACAGACTAACAAATATGCCTCAGTACTGATTGACAGACACTTGACTGAACATTCACGATTGAATTTTTTCAAAAATGTTGACAGGGAAGAGATGTACATTTTCCTTGCCATATTAATTTTACAGGGCTTGGCACCTATGCCAGTTGAAAAAAATTATTGGGAGGAAAATGGCCATCTCACCTTTAAATACTTTAAAACCATAATGACATACAATAGGTTCATTTTACTCAAAAGAGTTTTACATTTCACCGACTCTTTTGATTCTACAGGAAAAACACAAGACGAAATTAAGCTCAGGAAGATACAGCCTGTGCTTGATTTCTTGAAAAATAAATTTAGCACACTATATCTTCCCGGACAAAATATCGCTATAGACGAATCCCTTCTGAAGTGGAAGGGACGGTTGTCATTTGCACAAAAAATTGCTTCTAAAGCCGCCAAAGTTGGTGTAAAATCGTATGAGTTGTGCGAATCGGCAACCGGTTACTTGTGGAATTTTTTTGTCTATACCGGAAAACAGACTGACAACACTGACGAGACTGACAAGCTTGATGAAAATGACGATATTGATAAGGCTGACAATCCTGACAGGGCTGATGATAGGATTGACAAAACTGACCAGACAGGTACGATTCCGCCAATACCTGACAATGCCACTGCAAAAATTGTCCATGTCCTGGCAAGACCCTTATTTAATAGGGGCCATACTATTATCATGGACAATTTTTACAATTCTCCGTTACTGGCACGATATTTGAAGTCTCAACGCACAGATTGCTATGGGACTCTACGAATAAATCGTGAATTTGTCCCTGAAGCTGTCAAATCAGTGTCAAAGACTGAGTTGAGGCAAGGGGAAATGGTGCAGAGCTTTTGTTCTGACTTGCACGTAATGATGTGGCGAGATGCCAATGTTGTGTCCATGCTGTCTACGTACCACAAAAGTACTGTGGGCGGTAAAGAAAAATATGGGATTTTTAAATATAAGCCCCAAATGGTCCTTGATTACAATCTTGCCATGGGAGGTGTCGATAAGAAAGACCAACTACTTTCGGCATTTCCCATGGAAAGATCACGTAATCAAATATGGTATAAAAAAGTATTCAGACATCTCCTTAATATAACACTTTTAAACGCTTACATTATTTATAAATCAAAACACAAACATGTGACACATCGTTGGTTCAGGGCTGAAGTAGCGGAAGAATTGCTGAAAATTATGAAACCTCCAGTCATAGAACACCCTTTAAAAGTTTCAGTTAACAAATACTTGGTTGGCCCAAAATCTAAAAACGTCCGTCCAATTTTGGAAGGGAACCACTTTTTAGGTACTGGGCCATCCAAGTACTCATCATGTGTATGGTGCAAAAAAAGCCGTACAAAATATGTTTGCAAGCAATGCCAAGTCTCACTCTGCTTAGATATTTGTTTTGAGCAATATCACACAGTTCCTGAGCCACGTCAGATATAATCACGCGCACATTAACCTACCATACACCCTACACACATATTACAAATAAACACAACTCATACATACAACGTGTAACAGATTAAACGCAACACCTTAAAATTTTACTAATCATTATGACAATTTAATTTTTTCTATAAATTCATAACCTTCATTTTTCGAAGTCGGTTAAAAACTATTTAAAATGTATGCAAAAATAAATAACATAAATAAAATTTGATTTTAAGAAAAAACATTGATATATTTACACAATGTTGTTCTCTTAATTTAAGCAGTAAGTCGTAGTAATTGACAACCCTAGCTAAGAATGGCCGCCATCTTTGCGGTTCGGGCGTCAAGTGCTTGATCTCAAGTCCCAGTCAGGTTACGTATGTAGCCGTTTTTATTTAATTTTTTATTAATGTTAATAATACTTTATTTTTGAGATTTATGACGCTTTCGAAACGTCAGGATTTGGCCTATTTATTGTATGAGTAAATATGATTGCTTGGCGGTCTATATTTACAAATTTAAAGATTTAGGTAGGCAATGCAAATTGGCAAAAATATGTGCCGCTTATTTTAATTTATAAATTTGACAAACATTAAAAAAAACCCCATTCAAACTATTATATTCATCTAAGAGTGAAGAAAATGACCTCTATAGAGGTGGTAATATTTTTGTTCTATGTACTTTAGTTTTAATGTAAAGTGGCCTAAATTATACCTAAAAAAAGTTACGATCTTTTACGCATCCGCGAATTCTGCACCTGGTTTTACATAATATTTTTACTACATTCTTATATGTAAATTGTTTTCAAATACTGTTAAATATGTACAGTAATAAACCTTGTTTAAGAATAAAATAAATAACTATTTACTTATTGATCTTATTTTTTTTTAAACCCCTATGTTTCACAAAAGCCGCTAAAATGGGTGGTACTCTTAATTTAAACACTTGTAAAATATTATTGTAATCATATTTTTAAAATAAAGCGATCACACATTATTTCTTATCTCATGGACTACTCATAACAGTAAAAACATTTAAAGTACTCCACTCGAGCAAGTCATAAATTAAGTTTTAGTAACAGCGGGCAGAACGCGCAGTAAGCGGTCCAAAGTAACTGGCAAAGTAAGGTACCCATTTTTTTTCGCGCAAGCGATCGAGCGGTTATCACTCTAAGGTTTGTTGTTAGAGTACCTACCATCCTTTTATAACAACTGTTTAAGTACATAGCATAAATAGTTAGATACATAGTATATACACCGAATGTAAATATTTTAATTTATTCAATAAATGCCTAAGTTAAAAGTAACCCTCACTGTGAGAATGTTGTGTCCGCTTGCCTGTAGCTATAGTATATAAAGGTATGCTAATATCTATCTGTCCATCTTTAGATGTATGTAATGTTTATCAGCCTCTCCTTTTGGGAGATGATGAGTCTCAATTAAATTTTTTGTATATGTTTCAGATTTCTAAGGACCAGGAGCCGGTCCTAACAGATAGTGTCCTCAATTTAATTTTTAATCCGAACACTCTTGAATCCTCTGCAATAACTTTGGATGATTCGGAACCCATAGCACTGGAAGTGGATAATACTGAAGGCACAAGTCCAAATACATCCTGTGTAAGTAATCTGTTCCACATTTTTTTAAATGATCTTATAACAGTATTATACTAGTGGAAACACCTCCAAGTTTGTTCAAGTTCATTTTTTACCATGAAACTTCCTCTTCCCGCTGCACCCTCTCACGGGTTGATTGTCGGTAATTCCTTTCTTACTACGCCACAAAGGGAATCATCTTTATCCTGCTGGTTAAGGCAGTGCGCTGATTGGTAGTCACTACTCAATCAGTCATCACAGAACTTTATACACTATTTAGGTTATTAAGAACTTTATGTATTCTAGTATTTTTATTGTTACCTGGAAAAAGTTGATATTAATTCATAGTTCGGAAATGGCTAGAAAGATGAAGCTAATACCTACTACTGATGTCACAAATTCTTTCAAACCAGATGTGGTGAAAGGATTAAAGTGCTTAGATATTAATAATGTACAGATAAGTACAATATTATTTATTTCATGTTATTTCAGGAATTATACAATATCTTGAGTGCCTGTAACGAGGGAAAATCATTGCTGTTGAGATTCCAAGAAAATGGACTGCTAAACAATGCCTCAAGACGAAAATTATGCAATATTGTTATTGATAACGAGTTGAAAAATGACCTGGACTTAAACATTAAGAGCAGTAGGCTATACCAATTAGCATATGACGTGCCGAGAGTATTTAGAAAAGAAAACTCATCTGTATATTTCATACCGTTCATGAGCTTCAATCCAGGGCAAAAAACTTCAGCCAAAGGAAAACTACTTGACTGCTACAGACAACGCAGGAGAGAATTTATTAAGTCTGGAGTAATTGCTCAGTCCTCGAAACGTAGTCCTGCATCTACCAGTGGAGCAGGTTTGCGTCGCCCCAACTCCAGCTGCAGTGTTCAAGAAGCGATTGATCAATTAAACGATTGTACAGAGGATGTTGACGAGAGACTTTTGTGGTTCAAAAATTGTTGTGACCCTTGGGTGACTGTTGAATTGTACTGGGAAATCACAGCCAAAAAAAGGTTGTCTGACTTAACTTCTAGTAAAATAACAGTTGAAGACTACCTTCGGGAGTTTAAGCCACTCACCCAGCCCGGTGGTGTCTTTTTAGTAAGTAAAAATTTCTTTATTTCCTGTCTTAACACTAATGTATGGTTATTATTCAATATTTACATAATGGTAGCTTTATATTTTTGTAGCTTCTGAAAGACTTCAAAACACTTTACCAAGAAACGGATGATAAATTATACCAGAACTGGCCAATAGTCAGGCCTAAAATTATTGAAGAAGCTAAAAAACGAACCTCTAATGCAGATTCCGGGTTAAAGGATATTATTGCAAATATTAATGGTAAGTTTTGTCGTCATCATTTATATTTATAGACTCAGGATGGCCTATATCAGAATCTTCCATGTTTCACGTGGGTCAGAAACTCGAACTAAGTCACAAATTGATTGTCCAATGATTTATTTCTCCTTAATTTCACAGATTAACAAAATATAACGCTAACACTCTTTAATTAGGCATAGATAACGATACTAAATTAAATCAACTTAGAAACTGTTAAAGATGGCGTCGGAAGTAAGCGATTCGTCGAGCGCGTGGTGCGTTGGCGGTTCTCGATTCCGAAGTGAACAAGATGGCCGCCCCGCTCCCACCGGTGTGACGTTCCGCAAGAATGGCAGCTGACAGACAGCTGACATATGTCATGCTGCCATTCTGTTCCGACGTCGTCGACAGCAAACGTCAAATGTCATGTGTCGCGCCGTCACGGCCGGACTGACATTCGACCGTCCTCGGGCGTAGAGCTAACGTTGTCCTAAAACAGGCAATTTTATTTCATGGTTAGCTGCTCGTCCAGCCTGACAAGCAACACAGCACTAATTCTAACAAATTTCAGAAGCAACATTATGAAACCATGTATCCCTTCGACCATTATGAATAATGGACCGGATGACATCTCACAAGCTGGACAACACAACCCGGACCGGACGAGTGTGTCCTTTCGACCAGCTTCAATGCATGGACCGGACGACACTGTCCCTTCGACCAGATCACAGACAGAGTTTAGACAAGTGTGTCCCTTCGACCAGCCCCAATGGCTTGGACCGGACGGCACTGTCCTATCGGCCAGATCACAGACAGGGTCTAGACAAGTGTGTCCCTTCGACCAGCCCCAATGGCATGGACCGGACGGCACCGTCTTTGCGACCAGTTATAACACAGCATTTTAAATACAAAGGAACAGAAATGTGGCATACCTATAAGTTACGGACAATCTTGCTCATTTTGAATTTCGACTTCATCTAGTGCGCCGGGATCAGAGTACACACTGAGTGTATCTGACCCGGCAGTAAGGGTAACTGAATTTGCCGAGACAGTGTCCGAGTCTGAGTTCGACCTTTCGTCTCTAATATTTAGGTCATCGCCTCCCTGAATTGGGCTTTGTGGTAGCATGACATCACTACTGGATTCTAATTGCTCCGCATCTTCCGGCACCGTCTCGGCCTCTTCATCGTTCAACAAACAGGTAGTGACTTCAAGCAACCCAGCGTGTCCCTGAGGCACTGCGCGCAAACTCTCGTGTGCGTATTTATAAGTGCGGTGTGAACCACTTACACTTTTTAGCTCGTACCGATCATTCTCTAACACGGAGGTAATAACGAACGGTCCCCTAAACTTTCTATCTAGTTTAGTTTGATTTCGTTCACTGTTCTTGATAAAAACAAAATCGCCCTGAGCAAATGGTTTAATAGTAGTACGGCCCCGGTTAAACCTTAGAGTATCCGCCGCGGCTGCCTTTTGAATATTTTCCGATGCACTTTCTCGAATGGACTCTAAATCTAAACGGTTATTTCGCTCATCAGAATGTGAAGATATCTGGGACATACCTAATGATTCTGCACGTATCCCGAACATCAGTTCCGTAGGTGAGTACTTAGTAACAGCCGATTTTGTACTGTTGAGCGCTAGTTGTATATTGCCTAACTCATCGCGCCATGTCTTATTTGGGTCGTTTTCGACTATTGTGAGCAAGCTTTTTAGTGTTCGCATAACTCGCTCAACTTGTCCGTTAGCCCTGCTGGAGCCGGTTGCAATGAAATGCAGATCAATTTTATAATTTTTGCAAAAGTTTCTAAATTCACTACTCACATAGCATCGGCCCTGATCAGCAATTACGCGTGCAGGAGCCCCAAAAAGACAAACAGCCTTTTCGAGAGCTCGCACCGCGCTACTTGCATGTAGTGATATTGTGTGTTCTAGCAGGACATACTTAGTAAACGCGTCTATTATGACTGAACAATACTCTTTCCGGTCGCTCTTACCACTAAGCTTCCCGGTAAAGTCTATGTGGATTGTGTGCCATGGCACAGATAGTTTTGGGATCGAATGTAACTGAATGGGTTGAGCGCCTGATGGTCCCTTCGATGCTTTGCAAACTATGCAGGAGTCAATAAACTTACGAACGCACTTGGACATTTGCGGGAACCAGTATTGTTCGTAGAGTTTATCTAGTGTCTTATCACTACCAAGGTGTTGAATTTCGTTATGGACGTGGTTGATAAGAGTCCAAATCAGAGAGCGTGGAACGACCGGTAACCAAGAAATTGTTTTGTTGCGCCCAACCTTTCTATACAGGATACCATCCCTAACATCGTAAGTATGTGCTACTGTTTCCGGGAAGTCACCGTTGTTATGCTTACTAATCAAGTCTTGGATTTCGCTATCGCGTTTTTGTTCAACTGAGAGCCATCCTTGATGTAACTCAACAAACTGGACACTTTTAGTAGTAGGGGTTTGGGACGAAGACGCGCCAGCATCTGACTGAAGGTTACGGGAAAAGAAGTCTGCATGTTCCATACTACGGCCTTCACGATATACTATCTCAAAGTCGTAGGCTTGTAGGAAAGCCCACCAACGATGCACGCGAGGCGTCAGATCAACCTTAGATTTTGATGCTTTGAGCGAATTGCAATCAGTGTAAACTACAAAATGTCGGCCGTACAAATAATGCCGAAAATGTTCTACCGCTCGTACGACAGCCAAGGTCTCTAATTCGTACGAGTGGTAGCGAGATTCTACCTCAGATGTACGCCGGCTGAAGTACTCCACAACATGGGGTAAGTTATTCGCTCTTTGTATAAGGATCGCACCATAACCTTCGGCACTCGCGTCTGTGTGCAACTCGACCGGCAATTCAGGATTAAAAATCGTTAAAACTGGTTCTGAAGTTAGTATTTTAACCACATTTCTACGGATATCTTCATGTTTGTCGGTCCAATTAATGGGGCCTTTTAGTTTAGTTAACGGGTATAACGGTCCAACAACATTTGTAAACCCAGGTATAAATTTCCTAAAATATGACGCGAGTCCGAGAAACTGGCGAACCTGCGTAGCTGTATGTGGTGATGGTGCTTCGACTAATGCTTGAATTTTGCGGGAATTGGGTCTAATTTCCCCAGACTGTAAGGAATAACCTAGATAGTCTACTTTTTGTTTCATGAATTTGCACTTTCGAAGGTTAAATGAAAAACCTGCCGCAGTTAAGGCTTGTAAGGCCTCATCTAGGCGGTCCAAACCCTGCGAAATATTGGAAGAATAACAAAGTACATCGTCCATATAGATGAGAGGCCTGTCATTAAGGTGTTGTAGTGCTTTTGTGATACAACGCTGGTACACAGAAGGTGCGTTGCGTAAACCGAAAGGCATCGCGAGGTACTCATATTGGCCCTCCGGAGTGACGAATGCAGTCATCTCAATTGAATCGGGGTGAATTAAAATTTGGTGAAATCCGCTAGCCATATCTAATGAGGAGAAGTAGTTGGCTCCACTGAGCTGGTCTATCTGTTCCTCGATGCGAGGTAAGGGATAGTGTTCCGGCTGTGTGTTGGAATTCAGTTCCCGATAATCAACGCACATTCTGTCGGTATTATCCTTTTTCTTAACGAGGAGTATCGGACTTGCAAAGGGAGAGGAACTCTCACGAATTATACCGGCATCTAACAATAGTTGTATTTTTTCTCGGACTATTTGCTTCTCTATAGGTGCTAGTCGATAGGGAGACCTTCGAACTATTTTATGAGGATCTATCAATTTAATGCTCAACTGCCCTGTAGTAACGCGCCTAGTAGGTATACCGTCTATAAATAGTCTGAATATTTACTAATTATTTTTGACAGCAGCATTTTATCTTCACCTTCTAAGTCAGTATCGATTGAAGAAATATCAAAATCTGCCGATTTAGTTTCACAAAAATTAGTATGATCTTTGGTCTTAAATAGGACTTTGTCATTATCGATCATCACAGAATAGCCTTTATCTAAGATATCCCTGCCTACAATAATCGGCACAGACATTACCGTATCTGGAACGATGTGAAACATAAGGTCTACTGAGGCATTTCCAATTTTTACGGTACTTAAAATTTGGTAAGTGGACTGTACGTCATCACCTCCGATACCAGAAAGATGAACTAGATTATGGCGCACAGTACCCGGAAACCGACAGCGAATACTTTCAGATAAAAGCGAGCAAGATGATCCGCTATCAAATAAAAATGGAAATCTCTCACCAGCTGATGTCTCTAACGTAGATCTGGAAAGTTGGTGGTCGCAAAGGTTGACTTCCTTCCTTTCAGACTTTCCTCCATTCTTCTTTTCTGGACAAGTCGTAGACGCGTGACCAGGTTTGCCACACGTGTAGCAGGTTATAGACGGCTTGTCTTGATTATTTGTAGAACTGGATGCTTCATGAGACTTCAATGATTTGGAGTCATCCTTTCGCTTCTTGCATTCAAACTGTCGATGTCCTGGAACGCCACACCAATGACACTTTCCAGGGAATCTAGAGTCTGTCATTCGAGGTCGCTTAGAATCGGCGTCTTGATTTCCATCACTGACGTCCAACCGTCGCTTTAGTGATATGCCATTGAGGATCCGAAACAACTGAGCACGAGTAGTTATCACATGTGCTATCAACTCTCTACGTATCAAATTATCCTTTTGACATAGCACCGATATCACGAACCCAGTGATAACTTCCTCAGGAAGGTCAGTTTTTGGTATACGTTCGATCAAGTTCCACAATCGCATTGCAGACTCTGATGCGGTTTCTTTGACATTAATTTGAAATCGTAAAATGTCATCAAAATGATCTTGCATTAGTTTGGGTTTAGCAAATCTAGCTAGCAAAGTTTCTTTAACTGCAGCCCATGTTAATTCCTTGAGGTTCATTCTGGTCAAATGGGTCGCTGCGCGACCTTTGAGCGCCTTAGTAAGTGCCATCAACAGATCAACACCTACAAGATTTTTCTCCTGCACTATTACTTCTGTGACGTTGCACCAGCCCTCGATGTCAGATTCGGAATCATCAGGATCAAAGTCAATTAGTTTTATCGTGTTGGTACTCACAGGAGTTGATGCTTGCGACATCGCAAAAATCCGGGTAAACATTTCCTCCATATTCGACAATATTCTCGTTGCAGGGATGTTTTCTGCAGGCTGCGTGTTCCCTGTTTGTGGCCCGTGGGATCCCACTTCTGATATAGACTCAGGATGGCCTATATCAGAATCTTCCATGTTTCACGTGGGTCAGAAACTCGAACAAAGTCACAAATTGATTGTCCAATGATTTATTTCTCCTTAATTTCACAGATTAACAAAATATAACGCTAACACTCTTTAATTAGGCATAGATAACGATACCAAATTAAATCAACTTAGAAACTGTTAAAGATGGCGTCGGAAGTAAGCGATTCGTCGAGCGCGTGGTGCGTTGGCGGTTCTCGATTCCGAAGTGAACAAGATGGCCGCCCCGCTCCCAACCGGTGTGACGTTCCGCAAGAATGGCAGCTGACAGACAGCTGACATATGTCATGCTGCCATTCTGTTCCGACGTCGTCGACAGCAAACGTCAAATGTCATGTGTCGCGCCGTCATATTTTTATTGCTGTTGACCAATCTTACGTAATGGCTTAACATTGAGATAATACCACAGAATACAAGTACAGATACGAGTACAGAGTACAAGTTGTACTACCTTTAGAATTAGTGTATGTTCCATCGCGGACACTGGCGGTGAACCACTTTTCAACGTTATTACTAAGGGCATAAGGGTGAAAAGTGTTCGACGGCCAGTGTCCGCGATTGTATGTACAGACAGACGCAGGCACATCAAGCTACTACAATCAGTCAAATTTCTTTAATAGATTTTTAACTTTATCGCTTAAGTATAAGGTTCAAAGTTGATTGGAAAAATTGCACACGCAAAAATTTGACAGTTTCGGGTAGCTTGGTGTGCTGGCGTCTGTACAGTCATCAACAAAAGTCGATGAACACTTTAAAACTTTGTGTCGGTACCTACTCGTACATAAATATTTGTTAACTACTTTTGATGTTAAAAGGTAAGTAAGTATATAGGAGTTTTGAGGATTTAAAAGTGTTCGCCTACTATTGTAGGTGACTGTACATCTACTGTTGGAGAGAGGAATACCTAGGGGTTCAGATGAGGTGCTAGCGGGGAGAGGAGGGAAGTAATACCTATATGCCTGCCTCAAAGACGATGTCTGCCAATGTCTCACGTCGGGAGTCTCGATAACGTTTAGTATTTTTTTTTGTACAGATGAAGACTAGGTTCTTGACCTGATCGGTTTCATGGCGCTCCCATTTTTGATGACAACATCTATAGTCAAGAAACACACAACGAATTCGAAAAAACGGTGGCGTCCTTCGAAGCACGAAGCTTTACAAGGTTTCATTTGTCACATAAAGACTGCTGCAGAAATCGAGGAAACCATCTCACGTCGAAAAGCTAAGTTTCAAGAATTAGGGTTGACTTTACAGCCATTTATAATTGTGTTAGGTCCGTCATTAAAACAAATTTCTGCAAGGTATATAATCCTGAACAAGTTGCGTTATGAAATGCCTTCAATCGTCAAGTCGGTAGATGCTTGTTTCAAAATAATATTTATTTTAAATGCAGAGTATTCTGCAGAAAGTACACATATTTGGCAATTCATTCAAAAATATGTATTCACACTCAACACCAAGTATGATAAAATCTTCACCACTGTGAGGGCTCTCGCAACTGACCTTGGCTTAGAGTAGGTATTTCAGGCAGAGTACCTAAAAACTTGTACAAGATCACATACTAAAGAGTATAAGCCATTTAAAATGGTTACATGTTTTTTAGGTCCTTCAAAACGAATTTCGAAACATAAATACGATGATGTTATAAATTCTCTTAAATTATCGCTTGGTTATCCCTTATGTCAAGTTCCATGGTCAAAAGTAAAAGTTACAACTTATAAGCATGGAAAAATCATTGTTCATGATATATCAAACCTCGGAGAAGTTAATTTTATGGTGATCCAGAGTATAGCTATTTGCCTACAATATTAATAGAATTATTTTTGAATGTTGTTTGTAAAACACAATAAGTTTTTATGATCACTTACATTGTTTTGAAGTATAAAAAGCTGATAATGATTGTACTGTATATACTTTTAAGGATGCTTTAATATCATACAAGTGGAAAAAGTTATGTAACGCAAAGTATTGTGTTTTAGTACTAAGTAATAACAAATAATAATTATACTAATCTTGATGAATAAAAGTTTTATTCAATAAATATGTGTATTTTTAATAAATAATAATGTCATCATTAAATCACATTCATCATCCATCCATTCATTCATTGCTTATCTATTTTAGCATACAAAAGCAGTAAATATTTAATTGTAATTAATAGAAACTGATTTTGTTAAATTGTAATGTTCCGCTTTTTATTTTGTTACTGTTTTGCTAGTCGATTTGTAGACACGCATTACTCAGAGCTGCCGGAGGCGTAGTAAATTCGTTCTTCATATACTTGCGCCTTCTCTAAACAGTTATACCAATATAGCTTAACTGTTCATTTATATCCTACAGGGTGTCCCAGACCGAGTAGTAGAAGGAATAAGGGACTACTCACACTTATTCAGCTCTGTTCAGCTTTTGTCCATAGAAAACAACGATTTTGTATAGAGTCCGTTCAGCTTTCCGCGGCTGAACGGATGCGTACGCACCTAATACAAAATCGTTGTTTTCTATGGACAAAAGCTGAACAGAGCTGAATAAGTGTGAGTAATCCCAGCCATATTACCTCCAAAATAGTTATCTTAATATAGCATAACTATTCATTAATGTATAACAAAACAGTTCATCTCAATAAAGCATTATCATTCATTCATACATATCAAAACAGTTGTGTCAATATAGCATAGCTAATGATTCATTTATATCAAAACAGTTATCTAAATATAGCATAACTAGTAATTCATATATATCAAAACTATTAGGCACTATATTAGTAAACTGCTAAATTTAATATAACAAATTAATTTTGTTAATATCAGTCAAAGCATTTGGAAAGGCAGCAAAACTAATCAGCTAAACTTTCTGGGAAGTTTCACTACACAGTGCAAAAATGTTTGGTAAGGAAATAAGAAAGTTAAGTTGCGTTAATAATGTTATTTGGTAATCATTTACAAAACCGTTCAAGTAATGTAACCTCAAATACAATTACCTATAGACAAACAGATAAGTTACTGTAACATAAATGAGGTGCTAGATTGACCGAAAAGTTATGCAAATGGTAATTTGTAATGAGTTAAGCCATAGACAAACGGTTTGAGAACAATAAGCAAAAGAAATTAGCTATGTAAAACAAAATTAGATTAGTTTAAAGCTACATAACTCCAGTAACTCAACTGGGTTTTGTTATGTGTTACATTGGTTCGGCTGTCACTAATTTTATGTAACTGGTAGACAAAGTTTTTGTTACTTAGAACGAAACATTTTTTTCAGTGTTGAAAAGAAAGATCGACAATGATGTACTAGATTTATTCATAGATAGTTATCACCCCTTTACATTAGTAGAGAAACGAGCTTTTAAAAAAGTTATGCGCTGGATTCCTGGCTATCAACTCCCGACTAGAAAAACTATTTCTAACGTCATGATTCCTGCCTTGTACAATAAGACCGAAGAAACTTTAAAAACAACGACATTTGGCAGCATTGAACATTTGTGTCTTACAGCTGACTTATGGACATCAAGAGCCAATGAATCGTATTTGGCTGTTACCGGTCATTTTATCACGGAGGAGTTCGAGCGAAAGACCATCTTGCTGGACCGTTCTAATTTCGAGGGTTCTCATACGAGTGAAAACATTCAGAGTGTGTTAAATGATCTAATAAGTAAATATGAATTAACATTAAACAAAATTAATTTTATAGTAACTGATAATGCGGCCAATATTCAAAGAGCGGTTACTAACATCGGTTGGAAGCATTATGGATGCTATGGACACACGCTAAATTTGATTTTACAGAATGCCATTACAAGAGAGCAGACCCTACAGTCCGTATTAGATAAAGTTAAGAAAATTGTGCGCTTTTTCAAAAAAAAACAGCACCGCCTTAGAGAAATTATTAAAAGCACAAACTAATGACCAGCCAAACTGCGTACCAAAACGCTTGATTCAAGAAGTTCCGACGTGCTGGAACTCCAGCTTTCACATGATACGGCGCTTCGTGGAACTGGAACATAGCATTAGGTCTACAGTTGCAGTCATCAGAAAAGACCTTCCCATTATTACCAACGAAGAGTGGCTGCTACTTGCCGAAGTCACAAAAATATTGAAACCGTTCGAAGATGCGACAGAATCGATGAGCGGCGAAAAGTATATGACTGGTAGTTCAGTCATAGTCATGACACGGTGTCTAATAACATCATGTGACAAACTCCTGGACGAAGAATTCTGTGATGTATCTAAAGAGCTAATTTACACTTTAAAGACAGGACTAATAACCAGATTCTCCAATCTTGAAAGAAGTGGAACATTTTCGGTATGTACATTTTTAGATCCTCGATACAAACTGGCTGTCTTTTCTGACGAAAATGAAATTAGAAATACTAAGAAACGAGTTCAGGACTTACTAAGTGGAATTATAGCGCAGGAGAGAGCGCAAGAACAGGCACCCGTCTCGGCATCTGAGGACCACAACGATGCTGATAAGTTTTCCCCATGGACAATTTTAGGTGAAATAGTGGGAAAAAAACAAAATGTCGGGACACCGGTGTCAAAAGCCATTAAAAAAATAGATGGCTATTTGAATGACGACCTATTGCCAGTTTTCACAGGAACTACGTGGAATTGCCCTCTCGAATGGTGGCGCAAACATAGGTTTACGTATCCATATTTGGCGAAACTGTTAAAAAAATATGGAAACATCATGGCGACGTCAGTTCCATGCGAGAGAATCTTTAGTAAAACGGGACTAATTATAAATGATCGTCGCACTCGGCTGACATCATCAAAAGTGAACCAGCTCGCATTTTTAAACGTAAATCTGGATGAAAACAGATTTAAATAAATAATATTTTAAACTACCCAATGCTAAACAAACAACGTAAATAGTTAAAAATGTAAATAGACAATGTAAATAGTGTAAATATAAAAAGTTTGTACATATCATCAAATGAACTGTTAAATACGCCTGCATTATTTTATCGGTCGACACCTACATTTAGGTATAATTTATTATAAAACTTTCATAACAGACAATAATGCAGCCAGTCCTGAGCCTGGTAAAAGTATGAAGGACAGTTCATTGATGATGACGATTGTATGTTTTCTCTAACTGCGTAATAGGCTTTTTCATCACGTGAAATTAGTGATGTTTGGAAACTTCAGCTAAGAACTGTTCGCTAGGTTTAATAAATGAAAGACGTGTTCACGGTACAAGTATAATCGTGGACTGACCCACGGATAACTAATTATCCAGATACCGACATTACACCTCCACCATTAAATTAAGCTATATTAACGAATATAAGTACATACATAAGGATCTTAGTTAATAACAATAGTTAACTGGAAACTTAATTCTAATAATAATAATAACTAATTCTAATCAACCTCGAACCCATATCTAATCACGGGTTTTCTTTGCCGTTTAGGACGTGATTGTGACAGTTCTGGAAGTGGTGAACCGAGTGTAGTGGGTTGTTTACTTGTAATGTCGTCCCGTATGACGGGTGCGACCACACATTGAGCTGAAGGGATATCTCTGGATTGAGATTCAGCCATTTCTTTATGTTGTTGGTCCCTGAACGCACCGCTACTCTCATTCCCCACTTCTTCCCCCTGCGGAACGGCATTCTCACCCCTATTAGTCGCTGAATCACTCGTATCAACTTCAGGACAGGCAACATCTGATAAACGTGATCTACGCCGCATTTGATCTATATGACGTTTCATCAATTGACCGTTATCACTTTCCACAATGTACCTGCGAGAGCCTTCTTTACTCCGTATATGCCCTTTAAGCCATTTGTCTTGTTGTCCAAAGCCCCTCGCCCAAACCGTATCGCCTTGCCCAAAATCACGCTTAACACCACCTGCATACTGTGCCTGGCCATTTTGTGTGGAACGTACTTTGTCCAACAAGGTTTGATCGTTCCTCAGCAGGTCCAGACGTGAGCGTAATCTACGTTTTTGTAGCAACATCGCTGGAGTTTCGCCTGTTGTGCTATGTACAGTGTTTCTGTAGATTAAGAAAAAGTTTTGGAGGGCTAGATCTACATCAATGTTGTCCCTATGCGCTTTTTTAATCGTACGCTTACATAACTTGACGGCATTCTCCGCAGCCCCATTTGAAGATGGATGGTAGGCTGGTGAGAAAGACTGCTTAATGCCATTGTTTTTTAAAAATTCCGAAAATTCTCTACTTGTAAACGGAGGACCCTGGTCCGAAACTAGTTCTACCGGAAGCCCGAATCGCGCAAAAGTAGCTCGCAGAATTTTAATAATGGCTGTCGCATTGGTTTGTTTGGTTTCAAAGGCCTCAATCCACTTCGATGTGGAATCTACCAATATTAAAAATGTTTTACCCTTAAACGGTCCCAAAAAATCAATATGTAAGCGTGTCCACGGTTGGTGTGCATACGGCCAATGCTGTGGTATCGCACGAGGCGGCGCGTCTGCCTCGAGAGCGCACGTCTCGCAGGCACGGCACAGCGCCTCCACATCGTCGTCGATACGCGGCCACCATACGTAACTCCTAGCCCAGCTCTTTGTTTTAACTATGCCCATGTGACTACAATGTAACTGTTTCAATACCGTCTGCCTCAATGACTCTGGTATAATCATTCGGTAACCCCACATGATACAGCCGCCTTCAATGTATATCTCATTACGCCTATTGATAAATGGTTTTAGCTCCTCTTCGCTACAAAAATTCGGCCAGCCTGATTCTACGTAAACTTTAATTTTAGTTAGTAATACATCCCTAGCCGTAGCCTTACTGACATCAGAGTTAGTTATCGGTAAAAAGTTTTCAACAAAATTTACATACGTTATCTCTTTTACCTGCCGCTCGCTAGCTCCTCTGCACGGTAATCGCGATAAAGCGTCTGCGCAATTATTTTTAGACGAAACATACTCGATATCGTAATTGTACCCAGATAAAAGAACGGCCCAACGTTGCAACCGAGACGCCGACATAACCGGAATACCTACTTTGTTACCGAATATATAAGTCAAGGGTTTATGATCTGTTCTTATGGTAAATTTCCTTCCGTACAAGTACTGATGGTATTTGCGTATTGCGTATATGATTGCTAAAGCTTCTCTATCAATCTGTGCGTAGTTACGCTCAGCAGGTATGAGCGAGCGTGAGGCATATGCGACAGGCCGCTCGCCGGCCGCCGTTAGCTGTGACAGCACCGCGCCCACACCGACACTGCTGGCGTCCGCCGTCAGTATCAGCGGTAACTCGGCAGAGTAGTGCATCAGGACTTCACTACTCGTTAGCATAGCCTTAACTTCTCTGAATGCTCTTTGACATTTATCATTCCAGTCATATTTCTTACCCGATTTAAGCAACTCGTATAACGGTGCTAGCACTGTACTTAAATTTTGAATAAATTTTGAGTAATACATTATCATTCCTATAAACGACCGTAGTTCTGCTACGTTCACGGGTGCTGGTGTATCGACAATAGCCTTTACCTTGTTGGGACACGTATGCACGCCTTCTTCACTAATTACATACCCCAGATAGCTAATCGACTTTGCAAAAAGGTCACACTTCTCTGTTTTTACTCTTAAACCATACTTTTCCAAACGTTGGAAAACCTTGTGTAAGTTTTCCAAGTGTTCCCTAGTCGATAATCCTGTAATTATGACGTCATCTAAAAATACCCCTACTCGGGGTAAATCGGCAAATAATTCCTCCAGGCGTCGCTGAAAAATTCCCGGACTTGATGACAGTCCATATACGAGACGATTGTACATAAACAAGCCCTTATGGGTATTAATAACAGTATACTTCTTAGTCTCATCCAAGAAAAATTGTGCATAGGCCTGTGATAGATCAATTTTACTGAATCTTTGGCCCCCGTGCAAGCGAACCAGTAAGTCTTCTACACGTGGTAGTGGATAACGGTCAACCTCTAAAACTTTATTTAATGTTAATTTATAGTCTGCGCAAATTCTTATGTTACCGTCCTTCTTCACCACTGGTACGATCGGCGTAGCCCAGTCGGACCGCTCCACAGGTGTGAGAATGCCGTCCCGCACATGCTGCTGCAGAGCTCGCTCCACCGGCTCGCGCAGCGCATACGCCAGCGGGCGCGCGCGCATGTACACTGGGCGCGCTCCCTCCCGCAAGTGAATGCTCACCGGCGGGCCGGTAAAGCCGCCTAGTCCCTCCGCAAACACATTACAATATCTGGAACTGAATTCGTCTACATTAAACTCCTCGCCTGATAATTTATTAACTAACGTTAATTGAACAGTCGGCAACTGAATTCCTAATTCTAACATCCATTGCCTACCGAGCAAGGCCATATTACCCTTTCTTATAATATATAAATCTAGCTCTTTAATTTTATTATTATACATAACTGACGGTGTTATTACCCCCACGGGGTACACTAACTCTCCCGTATAATATCTTAAGACAATGTTACAATTGTTAATTGTTAAATCACTATATAGTTGCTGGTACATTTTATAACTAATGCACGACACCGCACTACCTGTGTCACATTCCATATTTAGTACTTTATTATGTACCTTCAAAGACATTATAAACGGTTTGCACTGACTTAAAGTTAAAAGATTTAAATTAATGTCAATTACCTCTTCGCTGTGATCACTTTCACAATCTACACCGCCATTTGTTGTTTTAAATCCCATGTAATCTTGGTTCGATATTATGTTCGGACATACACGCCGCAGATGACCCGTCTTGTTACACACGCGGCATACGTAATGGCTGAATCGACAAGTGGACGTTTCATGTGCTCCGCCACACGCTTGACATTGATGTCGGCGCCCCGATTGTGCCCCCGACGACGTCGAGGGCACCATACTCGTCCCGGTACCATGACGGGGCCCGCGACCCCCTTGCCCGCCGCGCGAGCCGGCCTCCCGTGTCGTGCCCCTTGCGTACCTCGTGGCTGTCTTCTCGCCTGCCCCACTTGCGGTATCCCTCCTTTGCCATCTTGTACCCTCTATGGCTAGACAATCGGCCGCTGTCGCCTCCCCGTTTGCCCTTTTTTGACCTTGAACTACGACCGCTGCATCTTTTTCGGCTGATTCCAAGCTGATCGCTAAGCTATAGGCTCTTGAAAAATCTAGCTTGGGTTCAGCGAATAACCGTTGGCGTATCGTCTCACAGCTGATACCACATACCAGTTGGTCCCGTAAACTTTCTTCAAGCCCTGCGCCGAACTCGCACGTTTTGGACATTTTCTTGAGAACCGCGATGTACTCAGCTATTGATTCGCCACCTTGTTGAGTCCTCTTCCTAAATTTGTACCTCTCAGCCAGCTCACTAGGCTTTGGTTGCAGATGTTTTTCCATGATATCCACTATTTGTGTAAACGTCTTAGACTTTGGTTTGACTGGTGTGCACAAACTCACTAAAAGTTCATAACTGTCCGCGCCCATAATCGTTATTAACGTCGGTACAAACATGTCACTTTTCACCTCGTTCACTACGAAATACTGTTCCAAACGTTCGATATATAACCGCCAATCGTCTTTTTGCACATCGAATTCCGTTATTTTACCGATCGTCATGCTTGATCCAATTAATTATCGCACGCTGAATTAATATTTTAATCCTCGTCGCCACTGAACTGTTCGCTAGGTTTAATAAATGAAAGACGTGTTCACGGTACAAGTATAATCGTGGACTGACCCACGGATAACTAATTATCCAGATACCGACATTACAGTATCTAGACAAAACCGTTGTTTGTAATTTAGCTCCCTAGAGATAAATCGTATTACGATATTTACAATATCGCATACCTAGGTGGTTCTCACAATATTCTTTATGGAACGATACAACATCATGAGACGGATTACGCGTATCTGTAAATATATAGTTTCAGAAAATATATAGTTTCGAAATCCGATATCAAATATCAATATATAGTTTCGATTTGATACTGTGAAAAAGCTATATTACCCACTCCTAGTGTACGCTATTTATTTCTAGCTTAGCTTAGCCTAGCTTGCTTGGCATAGCTTAGTTTAGCCTTGGCATAGCTTAGTTTTCGGTCTGCAACCGGCTTATGTCTTCGAATTTTTGGTTCTAGCACATGCCGGTTTCCTCACACCGTTTCAAATAATAACATAATGTCAGTATAACCCCACGCGTGCCTCAAAGAGATGTCAGCACCAATTGGTGGGGTCCGCAAAGGCCGATGCCTGCCAGGGGTTTGGGTTGTTCGAAAGAGATACCGTGGTCCCTGGCACACAGGCAACTGAGGGAACACGGGTGGGTTTTAGTCAGTAAAAGTCTGACACGCCCTCCCGCTCCACCCAGAGCGGGAGAAGTTATTTGATGATTTCCCACCCAGCCAATGGCCCCAACTGGAATAACGGCACATTTCGACCTCTGTAAGCGGGGGCCTCTGTAAATGAGACAACTATAATTTTAAACCTGCTTCATTGGAAAACTGGATTATTGGAAACCCTCAATAATTGGTACATATGTCTTGATCCCTTGAGATCCCAATTAACCAGGTTTCACTGTATTTTAAAACAGGGCTAACCCACGAGCAGTTTGCTATTGTTTTAAATGACAAACCATCTTTAATCCCGCATACAAGACAGCCAAAAACTGTGCTGGCATGTTATCTTATGAAAATAAGGTCAGCTGAGCTGAGCTGAACCAGATGTCAGAAAAGCATGCCACTTAAACGTCAGCAGGACAACAGTGGCACGAGAGTGCTTACCGAGAGACTTTGTGGCACTTCATCTAGGATACGACCATATCAACCGAGATGAAATAATAAGTCACAGCACGACTATTGCGAGGGCATTATATAGAGATTCAAAAGCCATCATATTATTCGATGAGACACATTTATATACAGAAAAGTAAGAATTGCCTATTCCAGAAAAATCATATTGCCTGCACAAATTGAAAAACTTATTGACACCATTCGTTTTAGTGTACCCAGACGGGTATATAATAGACATTTTAGGACCCTACTTTGCCAGGATATCAGACGCTTAGATTATGAAGGATATAATGAATGACATTTAATTTCCGATGCACTACTTGCTCCAAGAAAATGATACTTTTATATTAGACAGAGGCTTCAGAGACTCACTTCGTGCAATCGAAAAATGTGGCTGTGAGCCTCACATGCCACCTACAAAAGACAGAATCGCAACTCAGCTCACGAATGAACAAGCGAATAAATCGCGTCTAATAACGTCATTGAGGCGATAAACGGGAGATTCAAACGCAACTTTAAAATGTTCAGGAACGTGGTATTCAATAAATCACTTCCTCACCTCTTCACTGACTTCCGAATTGCTGGAGCACTTCTCAATACCTTCAGGGAGCCTTTCATGATAGTGTCTACGCCACAGACTTCGTAGAACGAATTAGTCACAGAATTCATACCAACAATGACTGGGGCAACTAAGTTGTTGCAGAAAATGTTAACAGGCAGCGGGCTGCGTTCAGGACATTGACTGACGAATCTATAAATATGCCGCGTTCCCTGAATTGTCAAACGAAGATATTATTTTGTTTAGCTTGGGGACATATCATCTAAAACTGGCAGCTTCCTATGTAAGCGAACATTTACGTGGCGGCGTCAATAACATAGAGGTTTGTGCAACTCCAAGCTCAATTATGAATCAATACGGTATAGATACGGAAGATGGCACTCTTCTAAGTGGTCGAATTTTGTCAAGACATAGGTCAAATGCGACCTATTAGACGTATTTACTACTGAATAACGCACAGGGCATAAACGCTATTCAAGCATTTTACTGCTCACGTTTGACGGGTATGAGGACAGTTGGTGCTTGCGCGCATGTCGTCAGTATCGTGTGGTACTATGGGATTGGAAGGCGTTTAGAGAATTTTGTTGTGCCAGCCACTGCCTGGGACAACATTGTAATAGATACTGAAAACACCGAATAATCTATTTGTTGTAATAAAAAGTAAACGGTTTCATTTGTAATTGAGAAGGAATTTTTATTTGATAACTCCTAAAAAGGTCAATGGTTTTTTTTTTTTGGGTGGGTAATCATCAAATAACTCAAAACTCAAACTCGAAGCATTTATTTCAATTAAACCATTTACAGGCACTTTTGAATTGTCAAAAAGTCGTTCAGTTGGAAAGTTGAAGCTAGTTGCCCATTCCAAAACGTAGATCTCTATGGAGAAGAACGGGCAAGAAACTCCACGGACACTCTTTTAAAATCAAGTTGAAATATTACAAAATCTTGGGAACATTATTCTTGTTGCTTCTGTATGTGAGAACAATGTAAAAAAATGTAATTATAAACAATTCTAAATACAAGATAAAAATAAAAATAAGCCCATAATGGAAGTTAGGAGATGACCAGTCTCAACCGACAGCGCCCGTTCACGAACTTGACGCGTGGATCAGCACCATCCAGCTCAACCATTTTGTAGGGAACCGAATGATCCAACACACGCGCCACCATCAGTGAGACATTTATGTGAGCATGACATACTCTCAACTGCCATGCTTTTTCAAGTCAACGTACATCATAACAACACAATAAACGGATGCATGGTACTCACATTTACAAAATTCAAACAAAATGCTTCTAAATTATACAAAACTATAGGTTGCAATCTATTTGAAATATTAATAAAATTTGATTTCCTAAAAGAAAGAAAAAACATTTAATATATATTGACGTATATAAAGTAACTAACACTTGGTTCAGCAAAAATAAAACATTCGTAATGTCACAAAAATTATAACATTATGAACAAAAATGAAAGTAATGTCAGAAAAAATAAAAAAGGGAAGCTTCTCTTTCAAATATTAAAATTTTAACTAGTATGCCCAGGTGGCTGTGGAGCAGGACCAGCATTAAGCCAGGCATTTTTATCGACGATATAATCATCTAACTTATAATATGCTTGTCTACATAGTGTGCGTTTAATGCACGATTTAAATTTCTTTTCATTTAGTTCAAGAATATCGACTGGTATTTTATTATAACATTTTACACAGTACCCCATAAAAGAAGTGTGTACTTTAGACAATCTGAAACGTGGTTGATCTAATTTGTTCCTATTTCTAGTGTTAAAATTGTGCCTATCACTTATCTTACTAAAAAGATGTAGATTTTTCCGAACATACATAATGTTTTCATAGATATATTGACAAGGTACCGTCATGATGTTAATTGTTTTGAACAGTTCCCTTAGAGATTCGCGTCTGCGGAGGTTATAGATGGCTCTGACGGCCCTCTTTTGCAGAATAAAGATCGACTCAATATCCGCAGCCCGTCCCCATAGCAAGATACCGTAAGACATGATGCTATGAAAGTAACTAAAATAGACCAGTCTCGCGGTATCCACGTCTGTTAATTGGCGGATCTTCCAAACAGCGTAAGCGGCAGAACTTAGCCGCCCTGCAAGTGATGTTAAATGAGGACCCCACTGTAGCTTTGAGTCAAGCGTGATCCCCAGGAAAACCGTCTGTTCGACGAATTCTAGTATCTCCTTATTCAATACAACATGACATTCACTACTTCTAACATTCGGTAACGCGAATCTTATGCATTTCGTTTTCTTTCCATTTAATACCAAATTATTTACAGTAAACCAATTATGGACCTTAACTATAGCATTATTTACGTCGTCAAGCTCCTGTGCACGTCTTTTAACTTTAAAAATCAGTGATGTATCATCAGCAAATAACACCATTTGAGGTCGGTTTTTTAACTTCTCCCGCTCTGGGTGGAGCGGGAGGGCGTGTCAGACTTTTACTGACTAAAACCCACCCGTGTTCCCTCAGTTGCCTGTGTGCCAGGGGCGGCGGTATCTCTTTCGAACAACCCGCACCCCTGGCAGGCATCGGCCCTTGCGGGCCCCCTCTGTTGCTGCTGACATCTCTTTGAGGCGCGCGTGGAACACAACGCGCCGTCGACCCGGGCTTGGTCCTTACCGGACAGCGAGCTACCCATTACTCGCCGTCCGCAAGCCCGTGCCTACGGTGGCCGGGAATCAGCCTGGGATTCCCGACGCCCAGGGCGTCTCCTGCGAAGGCCACGGCTGTGAGCCCGCATGTACTGCATCTCCCTCACGTGCGCCGCCTCCCTCTTTGCGTGCATAACTGCTTCGCTGAAGGAGGCGACTGCCAGCCATGCCCTCTCGCTCCGTACCATGGCCTGGACCAGGGTCGGACGCGAGAGATCGCCGCCGCCGATCACCTCCACGAGGACACGGCGGTGCTCCACCCAAGCCGGGCAGACCTCCACCGTATGCTCCACCGTGTCCTCTGGGCGATCTTCGCAATTGAAACACCCGGGCGTTTCCTCCCGCCCTATCCGAAACAGGAACCTCCCGAAACAACCGTGTCCAGTGAGGACCTGTGTCAGGCGGAAGGTGAGGACGCCATGCCACCTCTCAAGCCACTTCTCAAAGAGGGGACTTACCGCCGCAATCGTGGCGTGCACTGGGTTGCGACAATCGCACTTTCCACGTCGCCATGAGATCCTGCCGGAGCTCTGTCCGCCGTGCCACGATTTCCCGCGGCAGCGGAGTTACGCCCCGGCGTTTGGCCTCCTCGCGCCACTCCCAAGTGTGCGCGAGGACCTTTGCCTCCAGATCCAATGGCGGCAGTCCGGCAAGGAGGTCCGCCGCCTCACCGGAGATCGTGCGGTATCCCCGGATCATCCGGATGGCCATGACCCTATGGGCCGCCTTCAACCGGCGTACTGGTTGGCGCCTCAATGTAGGCGCCCACACCGGCGCCCCGTATAGGTCCATGGCCCGCACGACCCCGGCGTAGAGCCTCCGGCAGGAGGCGTTTGGCCCCCCTAGATTGGGCAGGAGCCGCTCCAAGGCAGCCCCGGCCCGCTCGTCTGGGAACCAAACGTCGGAAGTGCTCTGCGAAGTTCCACCGGCTGTCGAGGACGAGTCCTAGGTACATCATCGTCGACTCGACGCCGATGTGAACCCCTCAAAAGGTCAATGGTTACTTCACAAAAACGATATTGAGCAGAATTCTTCATTGAACTTTTGTCTGCTCCGTGAGTTGTTCCCGTGCGGGAGACACCATTTAATTCCAAAGAGTTGTTTGAAAACTCCGAAGGAAATCATCCTACGGTAATAATTAAAAAAAGAAAAGCTTTGTGATCGGTAACATAAATTTTTGTGACTGATTCCGGTTTCTTCATGTCGATACAACTTTTTTCGGATGCACTATTTCAGTTTCGCTGTATACAATAAAATTATAAGATAACTATGGTCCTTCGATTAACTTAGGATTTAAAGTGCTACACGGGTGGAGACGGTGTCCATACATTTTGAGCATTGTTCTTTACACTGCACAAGGCTGCGCACAATGAGGCCCAGCTAAACCATCAACGTCGTCAGCGCAAAGTGAAATCCTTCGAGAGGAATTAGATGAAGACTACTATTTAGATCGTAATTTTATGATTAAACAATATTTTATCATCCAGAATTATGTATTTCATTAACAACTTATACAGTACTTATTCACGAAATCCGTTTTACTAAAAATCTTTATTTTTATTTTTCGTTATTTAGTAATTTAGCCCTATTTTGAAAATATGTACTAATCTAGCCCTTTTTTAAACTCGATTTAGCCCAAAAACCTGACACCCAGTTGGCAACGCTGAGTTTTTTTTTTGGGTGGGAAACCATCAAATAACTTCTCCTTCTCTGGGTGTGGAGCGGGAGGGCGGGCGTGTCAGACTTTTACTAACTAAAACCCACCCGTGTTCCCTCAGTTGCCTGTATGCCAGGGGCGCGGTATCTCTTTCGAACAACCCGCACCCCTGGCAGAACAACCCGCACCCCTGGCAGACCTGATGTGCTAATCTAGCCCTATTTTAAACTCGATTTAGCCCCAAAACCTGACACCCAGTAGGCAACGCTGAGTTCAAGTTCTATAGTAATTGGCCACGCTATAGTAACTGGCCACTCAAAACAAAAGAGATAGAAACAAGATAATGTTGTAATGTTAAAAACATTTGCTGTATCTATTGTATTTTCGTTTTAGTTCATAAAATGTGACCTAGATGGCAGAAGAAAAAATAAGGTAAGAGTCTTAGAACAATTTGATCTAGTGTGCAAGTCACTTTTCCAGTGCCTAAAGATTATGTGAATCTTTTAGTATATTAAAAAGTAAATAAAATAAAATAAGCCTTTATTGCTGTTAGATTTAACTTAGTTGATCAAATATTACTTAAAATTATAACAATAGAGGTAAGAAAACTATAAATTAACTTAAACTAAAACATATTCTCAGCATTCGGCTTCTCTCCCCTCTTAACAGCTTGTCTTTCGACAAAGGCCTCCTCTAACGATTTCCACTTGTTTCTGTCCTTTGCTGTAAGCAACCATTCTGTCCCAGCTACTTGCTTAAAATCGTCTTCCCATCGCTTTGGCTGTCTTCCTCTACTTCTTCTGCTTTCTCTACCATTCTGTTATTATTCTGGTCCATTTCTCTTTCTTTACTCTCAACATATGTCCTGTCCAAGGCCATTTCAATTTTCTGCATACTGATTGAACTTTTCCAAACTTAGTCTTTTCTTTGATCTTTATTAATTGTATTTTATCCCTTCTTCTTACTCCCAATACGCTTCTCTCTATTCCATTCTGACATACATTTAATTTATTTTGTTGTTCAGTTAAGGCCCAAGTCTGGCATCCGTATGTAAGACATGGCAGTATGCAAGCATTGAAAACTTTTCGTTTCTCCGCCATAGGCATTTCTTTATTTTTCATTATTTCGCTCAACGACCAGACCCTCTTCCAAGTGTTTGCTATTCTTCTTTCAATTTCTTTCTGCATGCTCTCTGTCGGTGATACTAATTGTCCCAAATAAATGTATTCGCTTACATATTCTAACTGCTGCTTATTAATTGTAATGGCATTTTTTTGGGAGGAATTCGTCATTACTTTTGTCTTTGTTATATTCATCGTGAGCCCTGCGTTTGCACTTTCGTTTGATAATTGCTGTAGCATTGTTTCCAAGGTCATAGGGCATTCGGAGAAAAGTATTAAATCATCAGCAAATCTCAAGTCACTCAATTTGTCTCCGTTCACCTTAAGTCCGAAATTATCCCATCTCAGTCTCCTAAAGATCAGCTCTAATACAGCTGAGAACAACTTCGAAGAAATAGGGTCACCTTGACGGACGCCTCCTTCTATCGGGAACTCTTCACCTGACCTTTCCAGTTTTATTTGTGCTGTGATTTTCCCATAAATAATTTATAGAATGCGTATGTACTTTTTATGGACCCCTTGTTGTTCTAATGATTCCCATATGTAGTGGTGTTCCAAAGAATCAAACGCTTTGTTGAAGTCTACGAAACCCAAATAATATATTTTGTTGTATTCTCTGTATTTCTGAAGTATCTGACGTAAGGACGTGTATGTGATCAATGGTCGAGAAGTTGCTCCTAAATCGAGCTTGCTCCTTCGGCTGGTTTTCGTCAAGGGTGTTAGTTCTGTACTTCTTTTCCCTAATCGGTATATATTGTTTATTGTATTTCCTTCAATATCAATATTTATGTCGCTTTTGAAGGTTTTCTTTATATTATCTATTAGTTCTAATGTTGTTTTTTCTATTTCATCCACACCAAATATAATTATATTGTTATTCCTTTTTTATTTTTTCAAATATTCCATCTCTTTCTCCTGAGTTTCTATTCTTAACTTTAATCCTTTGTTTTCTTCTCTTTGTTTTCTCTTCTAGTCGTTATTTACGGGTGGATGTATGAACGACATCGGTGCCAAATTAAAAAAAAACGTCACCATCCTACTTTCCACTCGATGCTTTTGTTTCGTGTTATTATTTTTACCACATGAGTAACCAATTTTACTCTATCGTTAGATTTGAAGTTAATACAAGTTTGCAATTGTTTGTGCTTTATCCACTCATTCTTTTGTATTTTAAAATATCATAATGGAATCTGGAAAACGCAGTAAAAATTTTACTGAAAGGGAGAAGGTGCTGCTTATCGAAGTGGCTAAAGAATTTGTCGGTATAATCGACAATAAAAGAACCGATGGGACTACTGTAGAAGCCAAGAAATGAGCTTGGATGGCGCTGACGAATAAATACAATGCTGTCTCGGAAACTGGTGTTAGGACTGAAAAGCAGTTACATGCCTTATATGATAACATTAAGAAAAAAGCGAGAAAAAATATGAGCTATGATACGGTAAGTCGTATCCCTGTTAAGTACTTTTAAAGATTTTTTTTATCGATTTTATTATTATAGTCCATAATGTGTACCAATTGCAAAGCTAACCCATAACTAAAGATATAAACTACTTTGTAAATACCATGTGTCATTGCAATAACACATGGTATTTACTAACAATATACATAATTCCAAAGGTATTTCTTGAGCAGTAAGGCATCAGACTATTATATTTACAGACTATAATCATGTTAAACAATTGTTCCAGAAATGAATGCAATTCATTTATATTAAATTTTAATTTCAGTCCGAGATGTACAAGACAGGAGGGGGAACATCTTGTCCTAAGACAACCGCAGTTGATGAGAAAGTGGTGGCATTATTAACTCCTCAATTCAAACCATTAGTTAATTAATTTGACTCATCTGCACCATATTATAACTTAGGTAAGCCCAGAGTTTCTCCTAATATCATAGAATACTAGAATTTAGTGTTTCTTGAGCTAGTAATAATTTAATTACTAAAGTTGTTATCACAGAAGTTTGGTTTGATTCTTCTTATTTGCAATGTTCTAGCATAGGATTTATACTTTACATGAGCAATTTTATTTCAAATTCAAGTAGATAGTACAATATTAAACATATTTTAATTGAGCCTTAACTAACAGAAATTTGACAAGACATCTGTGTCTGAACTAGATAAATAAATAACTGTATCTCAAACAACAGCGCTCTTCCCTAATATAGGTATTTATTTTAAAATTTACAAGTTCAAAATTGCTTTATTTATGTAAATAGGTACATAAATTTTGTTATGCATGCATGGTAGACAAAAAATTGTTAAAATTGAATCTAACTCTCCTATGAAATTTCAAATGAATTGGATGAGGTATAATGAAATAAAATAAAATTAAAGAATCACTTATTTTAATGTGGGCTAAAAATGTTATAGAAGTTTGTGCATGGGGTGGGGAATACTTAGAAATCAAGTGCTCAACTTTAATAATTATAATGGAACAGTAACAAATTCACATACTACATATTCAAATAGCAGGCTCTGGTATAATTATACTATATTAGTTACACATACACAATCATATCATTTCAGTCTAAAGTCATATCAGTGTTATACATGTGAGTATAATCTTCAGATACATAGTAGTAACAATTTATTCATTACTGATATTGTTGAAACACAAGTAAGTGAAGATGCACAACCTGGTACTTCTCAAGACATCCTCATTGTACTGGATGAAAAAGAAGATTTGGTGTCTGAAACCCAAACAACTTCCAAGCAAGATGGATGTTCCAAAAGACCATTTTCTCCGCTTATAAAGGATTATGAAAGCACACCAAAAATTAAAAAAAGTTGTTTAACTGAAACAAAGAAAAAAATTATAAGTAATATCAGTGCTTCTCTAATTAAACGAAAAAATCATAAGCAAATGAATGAGGATGCTATAACTACTAAAAGGTTCGAAATATTGGAGATTCAACGGCAGCAAGAAGTGATGAAGTTAGAAAAAACGAAAAATTTACTGGACATTGAAATTGAATTAAAGAAAATTCTTCTAGAAAATGCAACATTGGACCTAGAATTAAAAAAAAAGAATTTAAATTTATAATGGGTACCGAATATTTATTGTTAGAGATTCTAACATTCTCCCTTAGTTCTTTATTTTTCAACTTGAAATATAAATATAATATACATAGATACCAAAGTTCACATGTTATTTAATTTGCGTCCCCATTGTATGTACAACATGAAAATTTCGCAGAATGAGATATTTATAAAAGAATTGGGTAGTTAACCAACCCAAAATATTGCTCCAACAATAGTCGACGAAAATGGTTTCCTTTAGAGGAAAGGGTTTGTTCAACAGATTCTGTGACAATATCTTGTTCAGGAGCTGAATCAATTATCACTGAATCATTTTGCTGTAGAGCTATATTATGTAACACAGCTGTTGCAACAATTACAGCTAATGTGTGATCTAATTTTAACCAACTTTTGAGAAAGGCATGGAAACCTTCTTTTCCACACTCCAAATGTCCTTTCAACTGTATTTCTGGTCTTGATTTGTGCTTCATTATAAAGTCTTTCTGCATTTGTAGCTGGATTTAAGAATGGCGTCATCATGAACTTTCCACAAGGATAAGCACTGTCTCCCAGGAGGTGACCATCTATCTCATTGCTATCCAGGCGCGCTCGCAGGAATGAGTTATGATACACGGTACTGTCATGTGTTGATCCATGCCAGCGGGCATCTATATCACGGATGTATAACTTTGCATCACACACAACTTGTACATTAATAGAAAAGAAACCTTTTCTATTTCTAAATAGTTCTGCTTGGTCACCTCCAGGAGATTGAATTGGTATGTGCGATCCATCTATACAACCAATTACATTTGGAAATCCAGCTATATTAAAAAATTGTGCTTTGACTTCTCTCAGGTCTTCAACATTTGGCATACCTTTATAACTTGTAGCCAGCTTTGCTATTTCCTTGCTTACTTTATACACAACTCTTGACATAGTGGTTTTGTGAACGTTAATGTCATCACCAATTACTACTTGGAAAGTACCTGTAGCATAAAATCGTAATGCGATAAAAATTTGTTCCAAAACAGACAGTGGATATTTGCGATGCGTAACGGGAGCTAAAAAGCAGGGCTGATGATGTCACTCAGGTATATCATAATGTTCTTATCAAAACGATATCTCATTTTAAATTCTACATCCGTAAACATTTCTAAAGGATTTCTCCTACGTCTTATGTTTCTGGGTACTGATATATTTGAAATAAACTCCAGTACTTCCAAATCAGACTCTGATGAGCTGCTCGTATTCAATAAGCTCATACTCATTGTTTTCTCCTTTGAATAATTTTAATAACTAGCTTTCACTGCTAACTTAATTCACAGTAGGTACAGGAACTTAATACACGTATAAATAAGTATAAACTTAAAGTTTAAGTAAGAAATAAAACTTCAAATAATGTTATGGAACCGATAAACGGCCAAAATTGGTCAGATAAGTTAACCTAAGTTTAAACGGAGTTTATCTTACTTTGCGGCGTTCGGAAACGCACTTTCACAAGTTATCGAACCAATAGCGTTAATGAATAGATAAACTACCGATAACAGGACCTCAGAAACCGGGCATCAGTAAATTCCGCAGATTGTTGCTTCAGTTCTAGTTTCATTTTATCGAACAAAAGTTGGAATTGTGTCTCCATTTGTTAAGTATAATGGAACGAAACGTAATCGTAAAACGATAGAATGTTTTTGAACACTGGCAACACTGACGCATATGTCAGTCTTTCGTTATCCGCAAGTTACTATTTTCTTGTATCTGTGGCAAGTTATCAGTGACTTCACTAGAACTGTCAAAGTCGAAGAAATATCACTTGTGATTGTGAAATAGTCTATGGTCTAACCTCAAAACGTTGTTGATGTACTTTCTTCTTTGCTGTGGTGAAATGTGCAAATTACGCCTTCGTTGACATCTCCAACCCATTCAGGCCTCTTTTTTGTTGTTGCACGGTATTATTTTGAAGTGTATGTTGTTTATAGATATTTTTATTTTAGTTTTAGCGCGACTTCAATAACGTTGATGTTTACACTTCGAAGACCGGAACCGGTGTTAGGTTAGATTAAAAAAAAACAAGGTTAGGTACTGGTTAATTGGGGTGCTTGGACAGGAAACCTCCTCGTGTGCCCGTGGGCTGGAGTTTCCCTTGGATGCGTCCGGGGGAAAGGCCAGTCTGCGGGACGGTGCACCCTGGGGTGCGGGCAATTTCCCCCATTAGGTACGTGTGCCTAAGGGGTGTCGTTGTCCGTATGCCAATATCCTGTCGGAGATGCGCTCCGGCGCGTGGGCGGGGGAGCCTTGTGCTTCTGGGTCGGTCGACCTGGACCGCCCAGCGGTCGCTCACTCACCCCTCTGCTTACAGAGGGTGAGTTGAGTGGGCGTGGGACGTGTCTCCATTTCTGACAGGTGGAGGCCAGCAGGCAAAGGTTGCGGTGGCACCCTAGCCTGCATTGCACAGGCCTACACCAGTGTCGGACGGGAATGACCATGTGTTCTGGCCATTCCCGGACCCCCGTCTGGGGGCCTGCCATGCGGGGCCTGCCATTTAGGCGGGCATGCGCCGGGAGGGTTGTGGAAGTAAAGGCTGAGCTGGTTTCCCATGGCCCTCCCATCACGGCGATGCGGGAACAGCGCTGAGTTTTTAGTGGGTAGACTGTCATTCTGACAGGAGTCCCACTTACCCCGTCTCGTCCCCCGCGAGCGGGTATGCGTAAAGCATTTTCTCAACCTAATAAAAAAAAAGGTACTGGTTAATTAGTATATTAGGTGAAGTTTAATTCTATGTATTTTAAAGCTCGCAAGTTCGTTAATAACCTTAAATGTTTACTAGCTAATAACTTCATTCAAATTTGGTTGAATTTCAGTTATTGGCCATCTCCGGCTAATTACTAATTTTCCATTATACGTTTTTTCAAAGCAGTTTCGACATTATAAGGGTATACGGTATACAAAATTTCTACAGTTCTCAATTCAATGAATCGGTTATTAGCCGGGGGTGGCCAATAGCTGGCAAATAACATGGCTAATTACTAAATACTTTTTTAATTTCTTTCAGACTGCATCAACATGCCAAAGATACCGCAATATACCAAAGAACAATTAGACAAAGCTTTAGAAGACGTTAGTCAAGGTATATCAATTCGTACAGTAAGCAAAAAATATGGTATACCTAGAGCAACACTACAATTTACATTGTAACACCCATATAGCAAGAGTGAATTTGAACCAGAACCCTACTAGACTAGAGAAGAAGAAAACAGAAGAATGGCTGTGCGATATGGGCAAAAGAGGGTTTCCTAGAAATGTCGAAGATATTCTAAATTCTGTTCAAAACTTTCTGAATAAAAACCCCAGAGAGACTCCATTCAGCGAAAATAGACCTGGAAAAGGATGGTTAAAAGGTTTTCTGAAACGCCATCCTAGAATAACTAAAAGAACGTGTGAAGCTGTTGCGCCGGCGAGCGCATTTGTATCAGAATCTGACATCCGAAACTGGTTTGGTCAAATCATGGATCAGATAAACAAGTCTAATCTAATCCACATTTTAGATGACCCTTTCAGAATATTTAATGCTGATGAAAGTGGTTTTCAAAGCTGTCCATCGACCGGAAAAGTCTTTGCTGAAAAAGGAGAAAAGAATGTCTACATTATCGATAAAGAAAAAGCTAAAGAAAATATGACAGTGCTTTTTTCAATATCTGCTGATGGACAGATGGTGTTGCAGATGTGATTGTGTACCCCTATCAACGTTTACATGAGAGAATCAAACAAACTACCTGACGACTGGGGTGTAGCAACTAGCAGTTCAGGATGGATGACGGCGGATACATTTAAGTATATTATCGAGCATGTTTTTCACCCTTTTTTAGTGAGAAATAACATTCAGTTACCAGTTTTGTTGTTTGTTGACGGACACAAATCTCATTTAACCTACGACCTAAGTGTACTAGCTCACTCCCTTGAAATATAAATATTTACTCTGTATCCAAACGCCATTAGGATTCTTCAGCCAGCTGATGTGTCACTATTGAGACCCGTAAAACAGTTTTGGAAATCGGCAGTTAGAGAATGGTTACTAGAACACATTGGTGAAGTGGTTTCAAAGCAAAATTTTGCCTACGTTAAAAAAAAGTTACTGACAAAATTAGTTCTGCTTGCATTGTAAATGGCTTTCGAGCTTGCGGGCTCTACCCTTTTGATCCAAATGCTGTCGATTATTCTAAATGCTTAGCAAAGTCAGCATCCAGATCTAAAGACACTAGTCATTTCAACTTATGAACCCGAAAAATCACTAACATTAACAAAATTTTCGGAAATCGTAGGAGTAGAGATGATTAATAAATTTAAAGATATTAAAAATATAATGCAAGATGTCCAAAACGACGAATCACTTTTCACTCTTTATCAAATATATAAGGTGTTAAAAAATTAACTGCAAGAATTTCGTCCACTTACTCGACATCGAAAAACGAACACAAATTTAAAAAAAAAAAAATTTATGAGCATTTTTATATTTTCACATAAATAAAACAATTTATTAAAATATTTTTTGTGCGCTGTACACAGGGCTGCGCTTGCGGCTTGGGCCGCCATTGTACCGCGCGCGAGCGACTCGCTAGCGGCTCCCCCGCCGCCCGCTTCTCTTCCCACAGCTCTCGCTACCCCTTCCCGACCCGTTTAGTCGTCCGATAACCGTCGCGCGATAAGGGTGTGATTCCGTGTCATTACGCCAAATACGTGCGTTCGCGCAGTTTCGCGAATACTTTTAATAATGCCGTTTACGTATTCCAATCGAGAGTACTTAGATATGGTAGTGTGCTACATTATGACTGGTGAAAGTTTAGCTGCGGCACGTAACCGTTACCGTGAACTGTATGGTCACCAACGACGAGTGCCTGCTGTCCAAACAATCCTAGGAGTCTACCAGCGCTTATTAGACTATGGCCAGTTTCGTCCTCATCAAGCAGATGTAGGTAGGCCACGGCTCTCCGGTGACATTGAAGATCGAGTGCTGGACTACTTCAACGACAATTCACATGCGAGCACACGTGACGCAGGTCGGGACCTAGGAATAAGTCATGTTACTGCGTGGAATGTGTTGCGTGAAGAAGGTCAACATCCATACCACTTTTTAAGAGTACAGGAACTAATTACCGCAGATTACGAGCCAAGGTTAAGGTTCTGTAGGTGGTTGGTGGAAGAACCTCGAAAAATTCTATGGACAGATAAGTCGACTTTTAGTAGAGTGGGGTTATTTAATATCCATAATGCTCACTGGTGGTCGTACGAAAACCCGCGAGCTGTGGTCCCTGACCATTTTCAACATCGATTCTCAGTAAACGTATGGGCTGGAATCATAGGGCAGACGGTACTCGGACCCGTTTTCCTGGAACGCCTTAATGGCGAAACACATCTGCACCTGCTCGAGTCTGTGCAAGAGATGCTGGAAGAAGTTTCTCTTGCTGAAACAAGGGACCACTACTTCCAGCATGATGGAGCGCCCGCACACTACCACCGAGGAGCCCGTGTGTATTTAGATGCTACCTATACTAACCATTGGATAGGCCGCGCTGGGCCTATTGCATGGCCGCCTCGGTCGCCCGACCTAACGCCTCTAGATTTTTATCTTTGGGGTCGAGTGAAAGACTTAGTGTATGTACATAGTGGCAACAACATTGAAAACGTGGACGAATTAAAAACTCGTATAATTAGTGCATTTGATTCAATTAAAAGTGACAGAGACACATTAATCGCAGTGCAAGGAAACGTAATACGTCGTGCTAACTTATGCATTAGACAAAACGGTGAACATTTCCAGCACCTTTTGTAAATAAGGTAAAAATTAAGACTTCTTGTAAATAGTTTTTAAATTACTGTAAATATGTTGATTCAAATTTTTTAAACATACCAACTTATCGAGCTAACTTAATTTAAACAGTCATTTATGTACATTAAAATATGCTATTTGTAAGTAGTTCGATAATTTGTCAGTCCAGTCTGAGAAATCTGATGGGGAAATTAGAATCAGCTGTTTACGAATTTGCGCCGTCGCGTGTCGTACCGCAGGGGTGAACGACTCACGCGTGCGGCGGGGCTGCCGCGGTGTCCTAGGCCGCCGGCGCCAGCGCGCGTGCGGTGTACAGTGCGCATATTCAATAATTTTGTGCGAAGTGAAAATATCGCATATCTCGGAAACGGGTTATTATTTTGAAATCTTTTTTTTGCCAATATTTTTTATTTATAATTCTAAACAAGTTCTTACTTTTCTTGCAGTTAATTTTTTAACACCTTATAGAACTTATATCATTCAAATACTGAAAATACGATTGAGAATACTAATGAAAGTGAGGAAGGAGAATTCAATGACATGGAACCAGAATCAACAAATGCACAAGAAGAAAGCTTTAACGCAACAATGATTGATAACAATATTTCTGTAAATGAAAGTCAAAATATAATCATAGCAACACACCAAACCGGGATGAACAAAATATAGCGCGAGAAATGACCACCAGACCTGTGAATTAGAAAACTTTCCTCACTAAGACAAAGTACCCCTTACCATTCAACCATCAAATAATGAACAAATCAACATTACTAGTGATCTACAGAATAACGACCAAGACCTTGTAACTTTAGAAGACCTAGGAATAGCAAATGCAGAAAACCACGACAAAAACCTACCATCCTGTTCAACAATAAGACTTAAAGATTTTTAGCAATACCTTCAGGACCAACCAGAAAAGGGAAACGTAACATTGAAAAGCTACCTTATCACATATCAGGACCAGAATACCAAAAGACATTAGAAGAAAAATCCAAAGAAAAGAATAGACTAGAGGAGTAAAAAAAGGCAAAGAAAGTAAAGAAAGAAAAAAAAAAGAAGAAACAAAGAGGAAACTACAGGAAATAAAATCAAAAAAGTTGGAAAAGACTAGAAAAATTGAGTATATTTCTTGCTGTGGTGTGAAGAATTTAAGGGCATAAAATTGAGATGTTGTGAATGTCAGAAACCATAATATCATAAATAATTATGAATTCCTAAATATGACCTTATGCATATATACCTCAGGAGGAAGTAGACAATTTCTTATGCCATAACTGCTTTTGTACGGAAAATGATGATAGTATTTCTGAGAACGAGGAGAGTGAAAGTGAAGAAGAAAATCAGGATTTTTTAATATAATGAGAAGTTCGCTCACTGTCGGTCACCGTCCATTGGCAAGCCCCGCCTAGCAGTGTACACCACTCTGCTGGTATCTTGCTATCTCCTTCGTGCAGCGAGACGCCCACCAGCGAAGACAATAGAAGCCCACCAGCGAAGACAATAGAAGGTACCCGCATATTTAACTCCGCCCTTGCAAGCGACGTCATCGGATGACCTACCGCTGTTGCTTGTATGCGCCCCTGGTACTCAGCGGTGCTTACACATTACAACTGGTCGGACGGACCAAGTCTCGGAGCGTATTTTCCAGTCGTCATACATAAATCTTTCTGCCATACTAGGATACGATATATTGCTGACTTCGAGATTTAAAATTTCTGCAAAATCCACCTACGCTTGATTTCTGCTCTCCTGGTACCCAAGTTTGTATTCCTAGAAGAATCATGCCTATTAATCGCAGGCCACCCCCGTCTTCACCGCTACCTACGTCAAGTACAACGACGACCGAGAGCTTAGTGCCCGTACGGGATCTAGCGCATGACTCACCACTACATCTATGCGCATCCGCGCCTGATCTATCCCAGATAGCAACAAACATCACGGAACGTAAAACACGTAAAAAACATAAATTTGAAGGCGATGAAGACATCGCGCCGGTAACTTTGAATACTTTCACTGCTTTCTCTGATAAGCAGGAAAGTCGTTTTGAAAACTTAATGGGTAAGATTAGTAGCATTATTCAACAAAACATGGAACTGAAGCATAGTGTTGAGGTAATGTCGAGCAAGTACGACGAATTCCTGGGTCGTATTACCACCTTAGAGACGGAAAGGATAGTTGATAAAAAAAAAACCATTCATCAGCTAGAGGAAAAGTTGGAGCTTTTGGAACGAAAATCCCGATCGACCGGTATAGAAATCCGAAACATCCCCGAAACTGATAACGAGACAAAGGAGGACCTTTGCAGCCTTTTGCTCAATATGGGAACGTCATTAGATATCGATATTCATAAAAGACATTTATCGAATAAAATCGAAAAACAAGTCAAACCCAATAATTGTAGATTTCACCACAGTTGTCACAAAAGATAAAGTAATTAGTAAAGTAAAAATTTTTGATAAATCTAAGCCTAAAGAAAATAAACTAGATACTTCACATCTTAAAATACATTCTCCAGTGAAACCTGTATATGTCTCTGAGTGTCTTACGTACAGAGCACAAAAACTGTACTACCAGGCCAGATCCTTCCAGCGGAGTCATGCCTACCAATTCTGTTGGACTGCATCTGGTATTGTGTACCTGCGAAAAAAGGTCAATGAGCCTCAAATTCGAATATCCTCGGAGTCTGATATTGAGAAGCTAAAGTGTACCGAGTGACTAGTCTTGGAAGTTATTTCTTTATTATTGTTTAGTTGTAAGCTCTTTGTTATGCATGCCTCAATTTTTTTACATTTGTATTACTGTAAATCTATTTTTAATACACTAAACATCATACACTATACATACACACATCATGTTTCTCATGTTAAGATATGTTATGTATCAAAGAGTAAAATATGTAACAAATACTGCTGTTCTAATCATATTTTTGAAAAGTTGACCTGAATTTTTGTATTGGCTGCCATTTTATCTTTGACCAAAGGAGGATGATCAAAGCGTACCTGACGACAAGTTGGTGGCGTCCCGATATGCCATATAACGGGTGATTTTTTTGCTGGTATCTTTTTGGCAACACTGTTTTTGACAGATCACGCGTGAATCGTGTCTTGTGTCATTGTCAAACTTGTTCAGTTTGGTCTATAATTTAACCATGAATCGACTTACGAACGAACAACGCTTGCAAATTATTGAATTTTACTATTAAAATGCATGCTCGGTTAAGAGAGTGCATCGCGCACTTCTTCCAATTTATGGGCAGTTTGGTCCGCCTACTGAGGCAGCTATTCGGAAGCTTGTGACTAAATTTCGAACCTAGTTTACATTATTGGACATTAAACCACGAACACGCATACGTAGAGTGAGGACCGAAGAAAATATTGCGGCTGCATCCGCCAGTATTAGTGATGACCGTGAAATGTCGATTATCCGCCGCACAGACTGGTAAAACGACTCAAAACCTGGCCATTAATCAAATTTCTCGAAATGTTCTACTAGACTTCCAACTTAATCCCATAAAAGGTAGATAATCCACGCGTCACTAGGTAAAATCTCTACCTGCTTCCGAGTCCCCGTCCGCTACACGGACAGTCGGAACTTAGCGCTTGTTGACAACACTCGTCTCTGTTCGCGGCAACTCTAAAAAATCATTATTTCTCCGTGCCATAGTTTATGTGCAAAGTGATTCAAGATACAAAAAGTGCTATGGATTCTATCAATCAAGGTATGTACTACATTCTATGATCCGTTTTATTTATTATGAGAGCTTATTCATGATCTACTTTGCAGTATATCAACATGCCTAAAAATATTGAATTTTTCCTTAATATTTTGATAAATTCGTGTTTTTAAATATGTACAACTCATCGCCACTGCATCGTAGTAATATTTCAATAAACTAGAGGATATGTGCAATTATACTAGGTAGCAAAAACATTCACATATATTCACATAAAAGATAATTTTAACTCTGAAAACTGTCTCTTTACCCGCGATTTTTTAACTATTATTTTGATTGTTTCAGACTCTCTACATTGTGTCATATCTATGACTAGGAAAGAGCTTCATGAATTAGTTAGAGCTAGTCCGCAGCGATTGCTTGACGGAAAGCTCCAAGATTTGGACAAGAAGTTAGTGGAAGTGACAAAGTGCCCTGCTGAAAAAAATGACGAACTTTTCAAAACAATCAAGTCATTTAAAATGGTATATAAACGTAAGTGGTTAGCGTGCAACAGTACGGAGACCCGTTTCCTGGAAAAAAACGAGGAATGGCTTAACGAAGACGTCACTTTACCTGCCGGGCCGATTCCAGGAAGTTCCAAGGGTCGTCCATCTAAAGAATTCGGAGAATTAAGTGATCGGTCAAAGCGCCGTAAAACAATATCACTTAGACAAAACGTGTCAGTGGAGCAACTCACTTACGCGGCACAAATGAGCCAAAGAGCTGCAGGTAACGCCGATGCTGCCTCTGTGATTCAAGAAGTGACAAAAAGCCCTACCCGAGCAACAAAGTTCCGCAAGGCAGCTGCTATTGGTAGTAAAACTACTACTACCAAAAAGCATACGCCAGAAGATGCCCTAATGATTTTCGTGAAAGCCGACATGACCTTAAGTCAATACGAGGTGATACATCAGGCAAATAAAGACGTATACCCTTGTTATACTTATGTCCAGAGGGCAAAACAGGATTGTTATCCACCGAAAAACGTGAATGAGACGGTTGCAGAGGTGATACTACAAGATCTGCTTGATCACACAGCTTCGCGGCTGTGCAAATATTTAGAACCAGTTCTCGAACGACTGGAGCCAAACGCTGAGTTTGTACTGATTTATAAATGGGGATGCGATGGGTCTACCCAAAATCAATACAAGCAAAAATTCGAGGAAGATGGTAATAGTGACGCAAACATATTTATGAGTTCTTTGGTACCACTTCGGCTCACATACGGTACTAAAATCATATGGCAGAATCCCCAACCATCTTCACCAAGATTCTGCCGGCCCGTGAGGTTTCGGTATGTAAAAGAAGATAAAGACGTCACTAACGAAGAAATCGATCATATTGAGAACCAAATAAAGTCTCTTCAGCCTACAGTTGTTAATGAAAATATTCGAATTAAGCATGTGTTACTCCCAACAATGATCGACGGAAAAGTGTGTAACGCGGCCACTAACACGAGTTCAACATTGCGCTGCTATGTATGTGGTAAAACGTCTAAAGGTTTCAACGATTTGGGAACATCATCGCAACAACCGGAAAATCCAGAAACTTTTAAATTCGGATTGTCTATTTTACACGCGCGAATCCGTTTTTTCGAATTTTTATTACATCTGTCTTATAAAATAAGAGCGGGTGTAAATAAGGGACGGATATCTGGAAAAGAAGATAAAGATAAAATCAAAACCGCCAAGTCAGCGATACAAGAAGAATTCCGGGAAAAAATGGGTTTACTAGTAGACATTCCCAAGGCTGGGTACGGAAACACGAATGACGGGAATACCTCTCGCAAATTCTTTTCCGACCCAGAAACAGCAGCATCCATCACAGGTATTGACGAAGACCTTATTAAAAAATTTAGAACAATTTTAGAAGTCATATCGTCAGGATATAAAATAGATTTAAAAAAAATGTCTGCCTACACTATGGATGTAGCGCATTACTACATTAACTTGTACAGCTGGCAACCAATGAGTCCTACTGTACATAAAATATTGGTACACTCTTCAAGTATAATATCTCACGCGCTTCTGCCTATTGGTCAATTGTCAGAAGAGGCTGCGGAGGCCCGCAACAAGCACTTCCGACTATATAGGGAAAGCTTCTCTAGGAAGTTTTCTAGAAAAGCCTGCAATGAAGATGTGCTGAACCGGCTTCTTCTGACATCTGACCCTTTCATAAGTAGCCGACAAAGTGAGAAAAAGAGGAATAAAAATAAACAGGCTTTCACTAAAGAAGCAGCAGGTTTCTTTATACCTGAAGATTAGACAATAAGTGATAATGTACCTAAATTTTTTATTTTTTTTTATTTAAATTTTTTTTTGTTTATTCTTGTTAATCTAGAATTGAAGAAGTCATAGTTTCGCTGTATTTCAACGTATATTTTATTCTTTGTTACTACAATAAAAAAATCCCTATTTAATTATATTTTTTTATTTTTCTCCTTCTCCAAATATATTCAAAATTATATTTTTTTATGAAAAATATCATTTCTCGTCATGGGCCACCTATCTGATAAAGAAAAAGAAACAAAATATTTTTGGCCAAGTTTTTGGTCGTTTTACCAGTCTGTGCGCCGTTCGCAGCAATTGGGCCTCTGTTACTCCACTACGTGGAAAATTAAATGGAAAATGAAAAGGATTTGGGTGTAAAACCTTACAAGATACAGCTGGTGCAAGAATTGAAGCCACACGACCTCCCACAACGTCTAACATTCGGTGAATGGGCATTGGCAAAGTTGGAGGAAGATCCACTTTTTTATCGAAAAATTGTGTTCAGAGACGAAGCTCATTTCTGGTTGAACGGATATGTCAATAAGCATAATTGCCGCATCTGGAGTGAAGACCAGCCAGAAGCATTGCAAGAGCTACCACTGCATCCCGAAAAATGTACTGTTTGGTGTGGATTATGGGCCGGTGGCATCATCGGGCCGTACTTTTTCAAAGACGACAATGGCCGAAACGTTACTGTGAATGGCGAGCGCTACCGTGTGATGATTGGCCAATTTTTTTTGCCCAAAATGGAAGAATTGGACATGCCTGACATGTGGTTTCAACAAGACGGTGCCACATGCCACACGGCACGCGAAACAATGGCCCAATTGAGAGCCGCCTTCGGTTAACAGTTTATCTCACGTTTTGGGCCCGTCAATTGGCTGCCTAGATCGTGTGATCTAACGCCTTTGGACTATTTCTTGTGGGGCCATGTTAAGGCTCATGTCTACAGGGATAAACCAGCAACGATTGACGCACTGGGAGCCAATATTGAAGCATTTATTCGTGATATACCGGCTGATATGTTGGAGAGAGTGTGCCGAAATTGGGCCTTGCGAATGGGCCATCTAAACCGGAGCCGCGGCCAGCATTTGCATGAAATCATCTTCAAACATTAAATTATATTGATCGTTCTATCGATTCCAATAAAGATTTCATCAAATTTTTCTAATTTTTTGTGTTTTTTTTTAAAATCAAATCCTATACCTCTTAAAAAATCACCCGTTCTATGCAAAAATCCGTTATTCTTTAAGGTTTTAAAAAACGTAACAAATATCTCTATAAGAAGCCATAAAAAAAAGATATTCATATTTTTTGGTTTAGGTTCACCCTTGTTTGATAGAACAACGTTTGATATAATATTACTAAATCGAATTTTAGTTGCAATAAAGTCATTTCGAAGAATTATTCATTTGACCGAATAATTCATTGGTAAATTTTTATTTAGCGTAATTATTTATTTGAACTAATTTCATTTGAAAATTCGTTTCTGTCACGGCTCCGGCGCTGCGGGGCTACGGCGGTCCCTCGCGAGCTTATCGTCGCAGATGGTTTAACACTCACCACCGCTTCGGTTTGCTGGCCGGCTTCGCCGGCCAGCCTCAGCCGCCGCGGCGAGTGTAACAACCACCCGCTCCTCAGCTCGCGGGCCGCCTCGCCCCTCCGCGCCTACGCGATTCTAAATTACACTCTAGGGGTAGGGCAGACAAGACTGCGTGGAGTCGGATTTATAGCGATTCGTTTCTGTCAACCTGAAGAACCTAGTTTTTTTTTTTCACAGTAATTATACAAATTTGGGGTTGCGAAAGGATTCAGTGTTGCGTTGCGTTGCGTTGTGTCGTGTTGCGTCGCGTCAACCGGTGCGAGTACGAGGGACGGTTCGCGTACTAAATGTGTCTGTCTAACTAATTATTACGTACGCCTACATACACAACAAGCCATGGGCAAGAGGAGAGGATTTCCTTTATTCGATAGTATAAATTTCGGGAACAGCGATATTAAAATAATGCTTCTTCGATAATATTGTCTGAATATTATACCTTTTGATCATTAGCGCAAATGTTGTTATAGCAAATAAATATTCGATGAACTGAAAATTCTGTCAAACGATACAAAGTGATGATTTTCTTAAACGTTGTTCGATTTAGTAATATTATATCAAACGTTGTTCTATCAAACAAGGGTGAACCGAGCGGTTAAGTCATTTCTTTGAATTTTTTAGATTATCATGTTCAGAACGCACCTATTGACGATTCGTTTCGCATAGAAAAATAATTTGTACTCAAAGATTATAATTATTCACGTTTTTCTGAAGTTATTTAATGTAATTTAATTCTACAAATACGTAGGTATCAAATCAACTAATGCTGTTTTTATTATTATGTATTAGATTCTTGTCTTAGAAAAATAATGGTTCATAATAAGTAACAGCGTTTTGTTGAATTTCGTACAACGGAGCACATTCACAAATCATCGACGCGCGCCATTGATTGACACCCGGCGATCATTCGCTTCCTTCGCATTGCCGTTGTTGTTGTGAATTACGATACGAACTGTGCTATTTTGGATTTCCTTTTGTTGTTTTGACCTTGGCATTACTTTACGGACTGATAACTACCGCTTGTGACGATTCTACTGTGCTTTTGATTTCTGGACACCGATTTTGCCTTTTGGATTTTTGGATATCATAATGCAGACGCCACAAGGAGCCCTGCGAATGCTTTGTGTTAATTGCAATATACGCATTGACACACTTCGCCGCCATCTCGTTTTTGAGCTTGATACGAGGGTAATTTCTATGATCTGCAAGTGGAAATCTCCAAGAATAGTACGTATTCACATACCTTACCTAATCTTATTTTAGAACACAAACCATCATACACAACCATACATCATCATACAACTCTAATTCTTATTTTAGATCACTGAAGAAGATTATATATGTGATGCTTGTAACCAATTGGCAATGCAGCATATAAACACCGCATTAGCAAATGAAGCTGGTGCCTCATCCTCGCGTGGCCACAGGCATGTTTGCTTACTTTGTGGAAGTTCGCTGCTGAAACGTAGGCGTGAACTTATTGTAAGAGAGAATCCATCTGAGTTGCATCAAGCAATACATATTGAAATTGAAAATAGAATTGCCCCACGGCAGGTAATTATGGTTTTGTTGTTAAAATTATTTTGATTTCATTGTATACGAGTAGTATGATATTGTTGTCAATATTACAGCCATCTTCACTATTCTAATTGAATTTATTCATTGCTGAAACTTGATATAGTTTAGTTTTGTAAAAATATTTTTATTTACTTGGACTAAATAATAAATACCAAAAACTTTATTAATACAATGTTGTATGGTTGTTTCAGGCAAATTCATCAGACCATGTTTGCCGTCCCTGTTGGTTGAGACTCAAGAGAGCGGCAATAAATAATATGCAGCAAAATATTGAGCAGCAAGACCAGCAGGTAGAGTCAGAGCCAGAGCCAGAGCCAGAGCCAGAGCCTGAGCCTGAGCCAGAACTTCAGCCTCAAGAACCTCAACGCTCTGCAAATACTGACCAGCAAGCTGAGGAAGTACCCGGTACGATTATTCATTTATCCCAATATAGACGAGCAGCTAACACTGCAACACATTGTGTTTTTTATGGTTGCCAGAACAGAGACTTGCATAGGGTTTCTGACCCTCTAAGAGCAACAACTCTATCCCAACACAAATATTACTTGCCCAAAAATGCTCGTATTTGTGAAGAACATACATTTAGTAATGATTGGGATATGTTGTTCAATTCCCAAAATAGTTTTAGAACATTTACGGCTGAACAAGTAGAACATGTATTTTCTTTTGTGAATGCTTTTAATACATTTCTGGATTTCTCGACTATGGAAAGTGTTGAAAGAATCGATGAACATTTATTTCATTATTGGCTAGGAATGCAAAAACAGCAATTTGAACTGTTATTATATGAAATGCCGCGTGTTATTGAAACACACAGAGGCATTTTAGGTTTATGCATAAGGTTAGGGAAATATTGGTGCAGGAATTTGTACCTAGAAATCTGGGAATTCAACACATATCCCGAGAACAATTGTTGCAACACAACTTAGTGATCCCAAATGCAATTTATAACGAAAATAATGAAAATTCAATAATTATATGTGATGGGACTTATATTTATTTGAACAAAAGTTCCAATTATATGTTCCAAAAGGACACATATTCCTTACATAAATATAGAAATTTATTAAAACCATTTTTGCTGGTGACACCTGATGGCTACATTGTAGATTGCTTTGGCCCGTACAAGGCTACCACATCTGATGCAGATATAATGCTTTCTCTTTTCAGAGATGAAAACTGTCCTCTCAGACAATACTTTCAAAATAATGATATTTTTATTCTAGACAGGGGATTTAGAGATTCAATTAGTCTGCTAGAGGCTTGCAGCTATAAAACATACATGCCGGAATCCCTGCTTGAGGGTGAACATCAGCTCACCACCGAGCAGGCTAACAGGAGTCGTTGTGTGACTATATGCCGTTGGGTAGTGGAAGTTGTCAACGGATATTTTAAACGAGACTATAAAATATTCCGGCAAGATTATTTTAATATAAATGTGCCTCATATGATGCAAATGTTCTCAATAGCTGCAAGCCTTTTAAATAAATTCGGTGTTAGACTAAAAAATAGGGATGATGCTGTACAAATCATAAATGTGATTAGGGAACGATTTCCATTGAATAATAATTTGTCTGATTTTATAAACGCAGTGAATATGAATAGACGATCATCTAGTTTTACTAATATTACAGCTCATCCCCTTAGTAATATTATATTCCCCCGTCTAGAATATGGTGAGGTAATACTATTTGCCCTAGGAACGTACCAGATCCGACAGGCAAGGTCATATTATGGCGAACATGTCAGGTTTCATGGAGGATATAGAATTGAAATATGCAGAGAAAACATTAATGTAACAGAGTATGGTTTGAGAGGGAGTGGAGATAATTCACTAATAAGAGGCAAAATTAAATCCAGACACATTTCGAGAAAAATATATTATGTTTATATATTAATTAAAAATAATGTGTCTGGAAGGGAAGGTATAGTGGAATACTGCTGTAATTGTTTAGTTGGTAGAAGAACCATTGGGTGCTGTGCACATGTAATGACCCTTGTGTGGTACCTTGGGTGGGCCAGGTATCAGCCGACAATATCAGCGCCAGCAGCATTTCTCGATGCTGTAGTTGTAAGAGAGGATGATGAATAAAAAGTATTTATATCAAAACCCTTTTTTTCTTTCGTTTACCCAGTAGCAACGCAGACTAACAAACAGTACCTAGCGACTAACCCTATGTTCAGTCAGAATTGAAATCAGTTATGGTGGGCTAGCTAGAAAATGTCCCACTTGTTTTTTTTATCGTGATCAGTCCTGGATAATTATCTAACAGTCTAGTAAAAACTCTAAGTCGTTTGCCTAGCATTAAATCGCCTTATTTATTTATTCTAATATTTTCGAACGGGATGGTGTTTACTACATAAAAACGAACCAATCTCACTATAAGTTATTTCTGGACACTGAAAATTAAAGTCAGGTCCAGCGTCTATAGAAATTTGGCCGATGTTCTTTATACAATGACTCATCTTTAGTGACTTAAATAACTTATCAAACGAAATCGACAATAGCACCGTTCGTCTCTAAGGTATAGGTCTATTTGTGATCTAGAAAACTGTCATAAATTGATCTCCTCTTTGATTAGCAAACGTTTAACTTTACTCAAGCAAAACATTCGTAGCATAAATTGTAATATCCCGGGACTTCAATTATTATTATCTAGGTTAAAAGTTGAATGTGACATAATAGTTCTCACAGAATGCTGGCTACTTAAACCAAGTGTTATTCCAACGATAACGGGCTTCGAATCGTTGTCTACTAAAAGGAACTTTAAACAAAATGACGGTGTCATCATTTATTATAGAGATCATATCGAACTATTGTTTGAGGAACCTACCTTTCAAGAAGGAAACTGTCTTGTGGCCCGTCTAGGCAATCACTTTGCAATTGTGTCAATATACCGCTCTCCTTCTTATAAAAACACAAATCCTTTCCTAGATTCATTGCATGAAACACTTTCAAAATTAGAGGGAACAAATAACGTCATGCTGATAGGAGATATAAATATTCCTATTAATCACTCCAAAATCGATCAAACCGGAGAGAAATATTTGAATTTGTCTTGATCATGTTTTGCTAAAAAGTTCTTACTGCACGCATTCACTAATTCCGCAAACTGCCTTAACTGACCATTATCCTGTGTTAGTTTGTATGGATCGTAAAGTACCTCGAACGCATACAAACACAACGTACAGTTTAGTAAATAAAGAAAACTTATCTCAAGACATAGTAAAAATTGATCTTACCCCAATATACCAGTCCAATGATCCAGACTTTTCTATCAACTACCTAACAACCACTATACAGAGTACAATAGATAAAAACACTGCAGTTATTGCAACATCAAGGCGTAAAAGGATCATCAAACCCTGGATAACTCCTGGGCTGTTAAGGTGCATGAAAAATAGGGACAGGCTACACAAAACATTTAAGTCATTTCCTGAAATGAAGTACGAAGAATAACATATACGCGGTACAGGAATTTCTGTAATGGTATCCATAAAAAAGTAAAACGTGCATATGAGAGATCAGAGGTCGAAAAAACAAAAATGATCCGAAAAAACTCTGGAAGGTGCTTAAAGACATTTCTAACATCAATAAAATAACTAATCACCCAAAAGAGCTTCTGAAAAGTAATTCCTCGCCAGAAAAATCTTTGAACGAAATAAATCATTATTACATAAACGTGGGTAAGACTTTGGCTGAAAACTGCTTAAAAAGTCAAAATCATGTCAGTTCTGCTCAGGTGATTAATTTAAATACACCTGGTCAAATATTGAACTCTTTTGTGATGGAGGACACGAGTGAAGATGAGATTTCTCGCCTTGTGATGGGATTAAAAACCGAATGCTCCGTAGGCAGGGACAAAATATCAAATAAACTATTGAAAAAACATATTGGCTTCCTTGTCCCGGCTCTTACGCATATCTTCAATCAATGCCTGCAAATTGGTGTTTTTCCATCCCAACTAAAATGCTCCGAAATACATCCAATTTTTAAGGGTGGCGATAAAAATGAGATCTCAAATTATCGCCCAATCTCAATTCTCCCCTCTATATCTAAATTATTGGAAAAAATAATCAATAATAGACTTACCAACTATTTGGAAAAAATAAGCTACTAGCTAATAATCAGTTTGGTTTCAGAGCTGGTAAATCTACGGATGTAGCAGTTTCTGCGCTAACAAACTATATTGCTACTAATCTTGATTAAGGACACAAATGCTTGTCTTTATTCTTAGACTTAAAAAAGCGTTCGATACAATTTCTATCCCCATCTTGATTTCTAAACTTGAAAAGCTTGGAGTCAGAGGAACTCAGCTACAACTCTTTGAAAGCTATCTCACCGGGCGAAAACAGAATGTTCGAATAGGTGGTCACGTAAGCTCTGATCTCCTGGTCTCTTTTGGCTTTCCCCAGGGCAGCATTTTGGGACCAACCCTCTTCCTCATGTACATTAATGATCTCACAAGTATCATCTTTCCCAAAGGTGATATAATATCATATGCTGACGATACAGCTCTCCTCTTTTCCGCCGACACATGGGACGAGGTTTTTACTGCTGCGCAAACCGGATTTAACATTGTTAACAACTGGCTTCGACTTCACCTCTTGACTCTTAATAATGACAAAACAAAATTTATGACTTTTAGTATCCGTCAACCATCACTAATTTAATGTAACTACAGTATAGTGTCTCACCAATGCTCTCTAAGTATAAATTGCACTTGCGAAACAATAGAACGCGTAAATACCATTAAATATTTAAGGGTTATTATAGACAAATATTTAAGCTTTAAAGACCATATAAAATTACTAAGCGCTCGAGTCAGAAAGCTCATACATGTGTTTAAAAAGTTGAGACATGTTGTGGATGCTTTACTATTAAAACAAATCTACTTTGCTTTATGCCAGTCTGTCATAACATACTGCATCTCATCCTGGGGAGGAGCTCCAAAAACTGTTATAAAACCTATTGAGATTGCACAACGCGCTATCCTCAAGGTTTGCACTTTTAAGCCTCGATTATTTTCGACTATGTTATTATACCAATACTGTGAAGTACTTACTGTCCGACAGCTCTTCCTACTTACTATCGTTCTAAGGCAACATAAAGAAATGAACTATGACCCCAACTTTACGCAACGTAGGCGCAGAAATCAAATGTACTCGTAAACACCAACCTCACACGTCTTTCATTAGAAGATTTTTTGTATTCTTGGGCCCCTTTATTTATAGAAAAATTAACAAAATCTTGCATATTATATTCTCTAAACAAGACTCAGTGTAAAAATAAGGTAAAGGAGTTCTTTTTAACACTTTCTTATGATGAATCTGAAAATCTTTTAATCGTACCAGCGTAATCAGGCCTCTTTTAAGCTAATTACTGTCTTAAATACTTTTACTACTTTCTTAACATGTATTTTAAAACACAAACACCCACACCTTTACACACACTCGCACACATACACCACACACACAAACACACCGCTTACTCCCCGCTCACACTCTACATCCCATCTTAAGTGTAAACAATTTCTCTTTTTTAATTTAAAATACTGTTTAACAAATATTGTACTTATTACTTTTAACAAAATTGGAATGTTGGCTGAAAATTTCCCAGCCTGTTATCAGAGAGGTATGGCGCTGTAGCCGAGATACAGGTTTTATACCTAGTTCGGTTACAGATGTCCCCACGTTGTAATGTTTTCATTATAGCCTACAAATTTTTTAAGCAAAAATGGTTGTTGTAATGTTAATATTTTTGGTGTCAATAAATAAATAAATTAAAAAAAAAAAAAAATAGTGTTACTATTGAGTAGTGTTTTATCTAGTTGATGAATATTTTTTTAATAATTTTAAAACAAAAAAATCTTAATTTTTTTACTTTTACTCTATGCTTCGAAAGTACTCCTTATGGCAAGTTGTTCTGCCACGGGTAAACAACCATTAAAATTTCACGGTGTATAAGTTAGTTGAGAAGCCACAGCACTCGGTTTATCCATTTGTTTGTGTGATTTAAACTTGCAAAGTTACAATATGACTTCAATAGCTCAAGTTTCCAAGTCCAAAGAGATTAGTCATCGCGAGTTAAACTCTAACTTTTACTATGAGAATGGTGAACAGCATTTGATCATGAAGGTGCACACTCTACAATAGAGTGTTTCTTTCCACGAAAGACTAGTGTCCCGGAGTGTCGATCGACAAGCTGCCTTTGTTGGCTGAAATGCGGCATGTCGACGTTAACAGTTTAGACCCGACTTCATCAACAACATAACCATTGATTACGTAACCGTACGGTTAGCAATAACCAGTTGTTTAAACAAACCGCGTTTTTTTCGAGTTCATCATTCAATTGTAACCAACGGTTAAATTACCGAACGTTTTTGAATGACTGAGTCGAAAATGACCGAATGATCGAATGGTTTAACATTATTTTGTGATTGTTGAATGTCATCGTCAATTAATTGTCATTGTCAAACTTTGTGATCAAACAAACTGAATTCCTAAGATTTTCGTCGTGTCGTGTTTTTTGTTCTTTAAATATAATTAGTGAATATGGCAGATAAACGCAAACGTACTGTAAATTTCACCAGCGACGAGAAATCAGTACTTACGGAACTTTCAAAATAAAAAATCGGACGCTACAACAAATTTCGAAAAAGCACGAGGTTGGGGGTTCACTTGGGGTCTCACTAGGAAGAGGATTAACCGCTGGCCTATGAGCGATAAAGTGTAGCACTCTTTTAAACAATATCATAGCATGTTCTTTATGTAATTGTCAAGTGTCTGACTTCGCGCACTGCAAACGTACTCCTGAGAGTTTAAAGACATGCTGGGAGATATTAAACGCCAAACCAAAAAACAATCAGCAAGTCGGAAACGGGAGCTATTTATGACGGGTAAGCAAACGTGGTCATTAAATAACCAGTGGTTTTGTTGTTCCGGATTTTCTTGTATCGTATTTATAACAAAACTTTATTTTTAGGTGGTGGACGGCCACCTCTACCTCCTTCTACAACTGGAGTGGACCACCTAATCGAGTCAATTCTGGGACCAGCATTGGAAGGACTAGAGAATCCATATGATTGTGATGCTCTACCAGATACAAATGTACTGAGAAAACCGCATCAAGTTTTTAATTAATAATGAAATTCACCTAGAAAACCTACCAACCTTATCCACAGATATTACTAGCTTTAAAGTTAATCTGCATTATCTTCTAATACCCTTAATTTATTTTCCGAGTCCTGACAAAGGTGCCACACAGTTAAACACTAACGTTTATACCATGATTGATTCCAACACTGAGGTTCGTTTATTTATTAATATTCACTAACTTTTACGCTGAAACAAGCGAGCTACTTCTAACCACCCACTTCCCAGGATGCCAGACTGCCACCCAGCAAAGCTGGAGCCACTATCATGGACACGTAAATGGAGCTTGGATTGAGGAATATTCCATCTTTCTGTAATTGCATTGAGTTCTTTTGCAATATTGATACCAGAATGTGAGCCAGGAAATGATTTCATAGCTAAAACGCCATGTTCCAGAATGAACTCTGGAGATATCCAGTGCGCAGTGAAGCTCAGAAAGCTCTCGTTATTGTGCTGGCATGTCCATATATCAGATGTCACTGATAATGCTGCTGCCTGTGAAATACTGGCTTCTATTTTAGCACAAATTCTGTTGTATATATCCGGAACAATTTTCTCGGTCATGTAAGTGCGACCAGGTACTTTATAATGGGGCAAAGCGTTTGCCATAAGTCTCTGAAAACCAACTCGTTCCACAAGTGACAATGGTTCGTTGTCCAAAGCAATCATTTCGCCAATCAAGTAATGATATTTTATTGATTTCGGATCATTAATGTCCCAGAGCAATTTCCTTTCTGATGTTTCCTTCAGGGTGAGCTGCCGTTCTTTTGATCTGGACGTTCCAGGTTCTGCTGGCATCTTGGCATCGGTAGAAGTAGAAGTACCGCCCATGTTGCTGACACTTGTCGATGGAACATTAATTAAAGCAGCGTATTGGTCAGCATGTTTGGTTTTAAGATGGTTTTTTAAAGAGGTTGTAGCTGTAAATAAAAGAAAATGAAATTAATTATAATTAAATAAGTTATTTTATTTCCCTTATCTATCTTATAGAAAATCAAATAAATATAGGTATATAAATAATTTCTCATAAAATTTTATTCCGAAACAACTAGGGCAAATCGATCTCCTTTCTTTTGTAAGTAGGTATCTACAAATAGGTACAGTACAACAACAAGGTAAGTAGGTACGTAGTTTAAGACAGAACCAGTTAACAAACAAGCACCTACCTACGTAAACGTATTAAGTGAATAAAACTCTTTCGAAACTATTAAATTAACCTAACGTTTTACTTTTTATAAGATTTATGTAACAACAACGTTGTGTAAACTTTATTCACTTCAACAAAAACAATAAAACATAACAGAAATTTAAATACGTTTTACTTACTTGCTTTCTTTCCTTCTCCGCCTCTTGAGATCTTGATGCTACATAACAAACACTGGGCCAGTTTATTATTTTCACTACAAATCTCATAATATTCCCATATGGGCGATTTTTTATTAACCGGTGTCATTTTATAAGCCTATTGACGAAAAAACAATTGAAAATGAACTAAGGAACAAACTTCTTAGCAAAATAGTAATTAAGTTTCACATAACGTATTATTTATGAACTAACAAAGCACTCCGTGACGCGATTTACTCGCAATTGAAACAAATACAAACATTGTTTGCTTGCACCCCGCCCCGCGCGCGCGCCGTCGTCGCCTGCTGCGCGAACGCAACGAGAAAAACAGGTTGTGACTTGTCTTATTCCAGCTAACGCGCATCCACCAAGCATTCGGCGGCCGAATATTCGGCGCTTCGGCCGACAGCGTTGCCGAATATTCGGTATTCGGTATTCGGCCAATTCACTATTCGTGGCATCATTAGTGTATACACCCACATTTATGGTCTCTTTATAAGTATAGAGATTCTTTGTACATAACATCCTAAATACCTACTAACCTTGTTACACATAACATCAAGCTTGTATTCCCTGAAGGCGTGAGCAGATGTGTATACACCCACATTTATGGTCTCTTTATAAGTATAGAGATTATTTGTACATAACATCCTAAATACCTACTAAACTGTTACACATAACATCAACTTTATTCCCTGAAGGCGTGACCAGATGTGTATACACCCACATTTATGGTCTCTTTATAAGTACAGAGATTATTTGTAGGGGAAGCCCGGGCAAGAAGCATAGTGCGGGTAAGAAGAATAACTGATATTTCCAAAAATATATAATAGATGGCGCTATTAACACTTTCTGAAGTCGTGACACGTGCGACCGGCAACGCCATGACAGTTCAACCAAAACTATACGCGAGTGCATCTGTTGCGGAAGGAAAAAAAAAAGAATTATCGTTGTTTTGTTACGATTTTCGTAAAGGTTTGTACACAAACTTTTTGTATTAGTCATCAGTTGCATATAAATATGTTTTGTTTATTCCATTGCACGTTTATTTAAGTATTATTTGTGATCGTTACTTTTTGTTTACCTACTAAAATTTTTTTAAATCTTGACTTGTTTCTAATATTAGCGTGTTGGGCAAAATGGATATGGGCAAAACGGATAGGGTATCCGTTTTGCCCGTTTAGTTATTTCATTATCTCTTTCTTAAGTAAGCAATATTTTAACAGGTTTTTGACAACTAATGTTAATTTTAAACAGATCTCCGTAAACTTAAAGCTAGGTACTTATATTTTATATTAATTTTCAATGAAATCATAAAACTTAATGACTGCTTTTGGTTTTAGATGGTGTTTCATTATAAACGCAAAACTAATCGAGCAGCATGGTCAGAAGATACATTGGTCAGAGCAGTAAAAGCTGTAAAAGATGATTGACAATCAATTAATTCAACCGCAAAGAAGTTTGGAATTCCATTTACAACTTTGCAGAGACATGTGAAGTCCGGCAATAAGTCGAAGAAATTGGGTAGGTTCACATCGGTTTTTAGTCCAAATCAAGAAGAAGAGCTGTGCTTATATCTAAAAAAATTAGATAGTTTATTTTTTGGGCTTACTCGTTCAGATTTTTTAGAACTAGTGTATAATTATGCAACAAGAAATCATATTTCTCATCCATTTAAAAATGGCAAAACTGGAAACGACTGGTTTTCTGGTTTCAAGCGTCGACACCCAGAAATTGTACTAAGAGCGCCTGAGCCAACATCTTTGGCAAGAACAAGAGGCTTTAACAGACCACAGGTGGAGTTATTTTATACTAATTTTTGGAGCCTGATAGAAAAATACAATTTCGATGCAACTTCAATATATAATATGGACGAGACCGGAATAAAGAGCAGTACGTCTAAACCACCCAAGGTTTTGTCTATCAAAGGCAAAAGGCAAGTCGGAGTAATATGTAGTGCAGAAAGGGGTCAATTAACCACTGTCATATGTTGTTTTAATGCAGCTGGAACATTTGTTCCACCCTTTTTCATATTTGCCCGCAAACATAAGCAAGAACGACTTCTAGATAATGCCCCACCAGGCTCACAAGCCACCGTTACTGACAACGGTTGGATACATGGAGAAGCTTTTTTGAATTGGTTGTAATTTTTTGTTGAGAAGGTTCGTCCAAGTGAGACCAGAACGAGTCGCATAAATTTTATCCGGCCTTGGAATTTGCAACAAAAAATCACATCATCTTTTTGTCATTTGCCCCACACACAACTGACCGGATGCAACCTCTAGATGTGGCTGTGTATGGACCCCTTAAAAAATATTTTGAACAAGAGTTGAACACCTTTCAAAAAACGCACCCAGGCCGAATTGTAAACCAGTACGATATGGCAAAACTATTTGGGGGAGCGTATGCCAAAAGTGCATCGGTTCAGAATGCAGTTAATGGGTTTAAAAAACCGGTAATCTGGCCTTATGATCCAAATGTTTTTGGAGAAGAAGATTACGCTCCTTCAACTATGACCGACCGTCCTTTTCCTGACACACCGTCTACTATGACTGAAAATACTGTAAATGATGCACCGTCGATAATGGCCATAGATCTTTTCAATGGCACATCGTCTATTATAAGCGACTGCGCTTTAAATGATTCTCCAGCAACAAGAATGACGACTGACCCGGTTGCATCTGTTACCGCAGAGGCGGCAGTAGCTGAATCTTCCACACAGTCCGTTATAATTTCAGAAATAGAGACAGAAAGGTCTACTTCACCTTTGCCTGATTCCAATACGCTGGAAGAAGGATCAACTCATTCACTAGGAGAAAAACATCCGCCGCCATCAGCGAGTCTTACGCCATTTCAAATTAGACCTGTTCCAACTATGGCTGCTCCTAAAACAGGCCGCAAACACAAGAGGCAGAAATCAGAGGTGTTGACGTCTACTCCTGTCAAAGCTGAGCAAGCATAAAAATTTGAGAAGGCAAATATTAAGACCAAGATTTCCGAGTTAGCAGGACCCAGCAAAACTAAAAATAAAATATCCTCAGTCAAACAACTAAACAAAAAGTCGAAACCAAATTTTTATTGTTTAGTGTGCGCTGACTAATACACTGAACCACCAGCGGAAGATTGGATTCAGTGTAATCAATGCAAAAGTTGGGCGCATGAAGACTGCACTTCTTATGTACGGGTTGGCAGTTACTTCTGTGATGAATGTGAAGACTGATGTAAGCTAATTCCACATTATCCTTTTTGCCCTGAGCGCGTATCCGTTGTGCCCGACCCCAACGGGCAAAACGGATAATTGATACTTTTTGTTAAGTCTTATAATTATTATAGAAATTGTTTAAGTTTTTTAATTTTAATGATTATTTTCCAAAGATGATTAAACATAGTACAAATAAAAAGTACAAAGAATTCTATTGATTATTAGATTGTGGTTTTATTTACACCACCCCTTAACACATTCGTCTTGCCCGGGCTTCCCCAACATAACATCCTAAATACCTACTAAACTGTTACACATAAAATCAACTTGTATTCCCTGAAGGCGTGAGCAGATGTGTATACACCCACATTTATGGTCTCTTTATAAGTACAGAGATTATTTGTACATAACATCCTAAATACCTACTAAACTGTTACACATAACATCAACTTGTATTCCCTCAAGGCGTGAGCAGATGTCTATACATCCACATTTATGGTAACACTACAAGTACAATATTTATAAAAACATTTACAAACAGTGATCAAAATAGAAAGGTGAAGTACAAAAGTGCTGCGTATGTCTAAAATACTAAAAAGTTCATCTTATACACATTCACATTCACATTCACACAATTTTACATCCCATAATCTCACAACCTCACATTCAGTTTTATAAATAAAATAAAAAAAACTGTCAGCAGAACTGCAAGAGGATTATACACACAGAGAAATATATGGAAACAGGCTACAAAAATACAAAGTACAAAGGTGCTGCTTATTTGGAAAGTACTAAAAGTTCATTCATATTATTTTATAAATGTTGATAAAAATATAAAGAACAAAGGTGTTGCTTACTTCTAAAAAAAAACTGCAAGCAAAAATAATGTGGACTCATGATACAGTGCATAACTTGAAACAAAAACGCTAACCTAGCGAGCTTCTGAAAAGCCTCAAGCAGTTAGCTGCAGTTATTTTTAAGTTTTGATGACCCCCAGTCTAGCACACGTCACACACAAACACGGCGCTTAGACAGAAGATTGTATGACCGAGAAAAGGGAGTGATTTTACTACTTGCGTCAGTCAGACTTTGTGGCAAAGCTATACTCTTCTATGGAAACTAGAACTGGAAATAGATACGTCAGTCAGTCTGAATGTCCGTCAAATATACTAAGTACTAATATGTGTGTGGGAATATAACAAATACATTTACACTAAATAACTGCTAAGGTCGTCTGTCGGTCTGTACACTGGAAATAAAAGATGCTCAAAATGTACTAAGTATGTAGAACCCTAAAGTTTGATCGCGAAGTAAGTGATTTGTTACAATCTTCCAGCACTGGCTCACCCATCTCGTGTGAACAATTTTGGGTGGAAGTTGGGAAAATTTCTAACAGTGACGGCATGTTAAAATACAAAAATATAATTAGTTTTAGTAAATCTCTTCTATGTATAGCGGTGTCGAATGCTGCATGCGAGCAAATTTAATAAAAACGGACCAAAGAAACAGATTTATAAACAAAAGTGTGACAGCTATTTTAAAAACAATGCAAGGTGTTAAGGATGAAGGAGGTTGTGTAAATTTTAATCCTTCGAAAAGGATGTTAAAATATAACTCACATTTATTGTGAGTATGAATAAATAAAACGCGTTAAGAAAATCAGTATTTTTACTGGTATATCTGTCCTATGTAAGTCGGTATATTTTAGAGGTGCCTCGGTATTTTCGTAATATTTAATCTGGTCACACTGCGTGAACCTACTATTTCCATAGCAGAAATATTGTCTGCCAACATAATAAAATATACTTTCATGCGACGCCAGTACTGACATTTCGACGGGTCACTGTGAAACGGCGTACTCCGCGATTACGCGTTTTGGTGAGGTTTGGCTGATTTGCAACGGTAAGTGGATGATTATATTCATTTATTAGTATTTATTACATCGTTTTTTTTTTTTTTTTTTTTCTGGGTGGGAAATCATCAAATAACTTCTCCCGCTCTGGGTGGAGCGGGAGGGCGTGTCAGACTTTTACTGACTAAAACCCACCCGTGTTCCCTTAGTTGCCTGTGTGCCAGGGGCGGCGGTATCTCTTTCGAACAACCCGCACCCCCGGCAGGCATCGGCCCTTGCGGGCCCCTCTGTTGCTGCTGACATCTCTTTGAGGCGCGCGTGGAACACAACGCGCCGTCGACCCGGGCTTGGTCCTTACCGGACAGCGAGCTACCCATTACTCGCCGTCCGCAAGCCCGTGCCTACGGTGGCCGGGAATCAGCCTGGGATTCCCGACGCCCAGGGCGTCTCCTGCGAAGGCCACGGCTGTGAGGGCGCATGTATTGCATCTCCCTCACGTGCGCCGCCTCCCTCTTTGCGAGCATAACTGCTTCGCTGAAGGAGGCGACTGCCAGCCATGCCCTCTCGCTCCGTACCATGGCCTGGACCAGGGTCGGACGCGAGAGATCGCCGCCGCCGATCACCTGCACGAGGACACGGCGTTGCTCCGCCCAAGCTGGGCAGACCTCCACCGTATGCTCCACCGTGTCCTCTGGGCGATCTTCGCAATGGAAACACCCGGGCGTTTCCTCCCGCCCTATCCGAAACAGGAACCTCCCGAAACAGCCATGTCCGGTGAGGACCTGTGTCAGGCGGAAGGTGAGGACGCCATGCCGCCTCTCAAGCCACTCCTCAAAGAGGGGACTTACCGCCGCAATCGCGGCGTGCCCATATTACATCGTTGTAGATAATATTTGCACCAAAAATAACATCATAAATACTTTTTATTGGCCAAGGAAAATTTACGTAAAAACCGTTGGGCGCATGGCGTCATTACTTTGATGAATTTTGTCTGTTTTACAATGAATTGAGTGTATCTGTAAGGTTTGAGATGGTCCAAATCTAATAATAACATTATGTTCTGGTCACTCGAGGTGTATTTCATGCAATTTTTTTTACATTTCAATGATTTGTAAAAACGGGGCTTTGCCCTCGGACCGTTGACAGGTATTTGACAGTTATTTGACAGTTATATGACTCAACTGGCTCAAATATGCTGTCCAGTCGTATCGGTAGATTTTATCGTTGAAAACAATGTGTTAGTGAACAAAATATTTTTCTAATTTTCCATTTGACCGACTACTTATAAAAAGGAGGTTGTTATTTCGTTCGAATGTATTTAGACCTCCGTATGTGAGTTTTTTAGTTTGGGGGCCTGTGGCTAAGTAATAACAGCCGCACGGGTCGATCGATCACGGTTGGTCCGTGGATGGGTGACCATCTTTACATACCCCCTCCGTGCCTCGGTAAGCATGAGCCATTGGTCCCGGTTGTCATTTGTGGATCTTTTATAGTCGTTACGGGTTGTCAGAAGCCCGGAAGTCTCACAACCAGTCTTACCAAGGGGTATCATATTACCCTGCAGTTACTGGGTTGTGGAGGTCAGATAGGCAGTCGCTCCATGTAAAATACTGGTATTCAGCTGCATCCGATCCATTAGACTGGAAGCCGACTCCAGCGTTGCTGGGAAAAGGTGAGGCCGATGATGATGATGATGTGAGTTTGTTAGTACTAATGTAAAATGATAAAATTATTTTATACTTACGTTGTAAACACATAATATCATGCCTGTGTTCCCGAAGGGCAGGCAGAGGTGTGTAATACATTCAAATTCCGCCAGTTTATAACCTTGCCTTATGCCTTTTCCTTTTTATTCATATAATTGTTTTTTAAATTTTGATTTTAGATGGCTTTCTGGAACCCGTCTGGGCAGGCTCCCAACTACAATGACGTCCTCATAGATGAGGAGTTCGAGGACGTCGGCGAAGGGCTGGAGGAGCCTGTGGAGGAGCTGGAAGAAGAGTACCTCGACCCGGACTTTGACGAGTGAACCGAGGTCGAGGTGGATGATTTAGAGGAAGACTTAGAGGTAAATGTAAATGTTTTTTATTTTAGCAATCTGGATGGATGTCATTTTTTATATTTATTCACAAATATAATAACGGGAGACAAATTTCTTATTTTGGCATACAATGCATATTGTTCTTTTGGTGTGGTTTATGTTTTGGCTTTAGATAATAATTACAGTTACATGTAGCGAGTAAGGGGTGTTGGTGGCTAAGAATCCCATATGATTTTGGTTTATGTTGGTGCTATTTTGTGTGAGGTGAGGTCTAATGTAATGTTATATAAAGTAGTTGTTTTATTGAAGCTCTTATTTTTTTTAGCCGGCTCCTGTGTCCTTCGAGTTTGGCGGGATCTTGGCGATGTGGGACCACAACGAGGTGCCCTTGCCCATGCAGTAACCATGCAGTAAAGCACATACTGGTTGTCTGTATAATAAATGAAATCTTTGTTTGATAGGCCAAGATCCCCGTCACCAGCACCGGGCTCGTCCACTGCTGCTGCTGGCTCAGGCTCGCCGCGCGTCCTTATGCCGTAAGTGTTAAAACTTTATTCATTAGTCTTATACCTTTTCTCGTAATTTACCCGTACTTATTTTGACTATTTTGTATCTTAGATGTGATGTCGTCATCATGGCACCTGTCGACAGCATGATGGAGCAAGACCACTTCTCTCTTGCTGATGAGCACCAGCTGTTCCAGCAAGAGGAAGTGGTAACGGACGTGGCGGCAGAGCAGCCGCAGGAGCAGCGTCGGACACGGCGCAGCGGCGCGCGGCGCAGCGGCGCAGCGCGGCGCGGCGGGGCAGCGCAACGTGACCGACGAGCGGTGCGTGGGTCTCCTACTGGTGACCCCCAATGGGTAAGAGGCGAGAGAATGGTAGAGGTCCATGTGGATGACGATGATGTGCCTGAGGACGTTCGGGAGAAGATTATGCATATTGTCCGAATGAGAGAAGCAGCGAGAGTGCGGGTGACGAATAGCGCAAGGAGAATGAGGGAAGAGAATGTGGATGAATGGGCAGATGCAGATGACGGTGAGGTGGAGGCCTTCTTTGCTGCCGAAGGAACTCCCAACCAGTTTGATCGATAACCCATGGGTGACTTTCAAGGTGAGAGGGAGCAATTTCTTCTGCAGCAGACGGGGGCGGTTGTCCAATCTGAAAACGCGTATGAGGCGTTTAGGCAGTATTTGGACGACAGCATCATGTCGCACATCGTGACTGAGACGAACCGCTACGCCGCAAGGGTAGCTGGTTCGTCCGCGTCGTTCGCCCGCGATTGGTATGACACGAACATTCACGAACTTTTTGTCCTGTTTTCCTTCTGGATGATGATCGGAATCGTCCGGATGCCCACCATCAAGTCCTGTTTTACTGTCAACCCTCTGTTGCAGGTGAACATCTTCAGGAAGATGTTCTCAAGAACACGCTACGAACATCTTTGCCGCGTTTGTCATTTAAATGACAACAGTAGCAGACCGACTGACTCGACTGACCTTTTGTTTAGTTTGGGCCCAGTCTTGGACCACTTGAATGCCCGGTTCAAGGAAACCTATATCCCATCCCAAAATATTTGCATTGACGAATCCCTGACTTTGTGGAAAGGTAATCTCTCCTTCCGCCAGTACATCAAGACCAAGGCAGCCCGGTTCGGAGTTAAGACTTTGAACTCTGCGAGTCCTCCACGGGCTACCTTTGGTCTTTCTTTGTTTACCTAGGTGCTGGAACTTCCTACGGTCCCGGTCTCCCTACTGGTGTGCTGAAAAGCACATCCTCTGTGATCCATCTGATCCGTCCTCTCCTTGACCAAGGCTATAACTCTGTATATGGATAACTGGGTCAATAGCCCCCTACTGGCCAGATTTCTGAAGTCACGCAAAACCGATTGTGTAGGTACCTTGCGTGCTAACCGCAGCAATGTACCTGCACTCCTGCACTCAGATCGCTGTGTACTTTGAAAGCTGGCCAGTTTGTGGCACGACATTCCGGCGATGTGTTGGTCTTGGCCTTCCAGGACAAGAAGCGTAAGATAGCCACCATCAGTACCTACCACGGCAATTCACAAGGCCAGATGGTGGCTAAACCATATCGCCCGTCCCTTTACAAACCACAAGTGGTTTTGGACTACAATAAGGGTATGGGAGGCGTTGATCGTAAAGATCAAATGCTGGAAGAACCATACCTGCTGGAAAGAAAAAGAGGCTCAAAATGGAACATCAAGTTCTTCAAACACCTGCTCAACTGCTCTATTTTAAATACCCGAATCCTTCTGCAAAGTTCGTCGGCTGCTCCAAAGGAACACTTAGTGGCGGCTACAAAATTCATTTGCCGCCCGTGTGGCAAAGAACTGAACGTACGCACCAACGACGATTGCTAGAAGCCGAAGAGCAAGTTGAACAAGAAGACGAGCCAGTCGAAAATACAAATCCAAGACCTATTTCGTGGGAATTGCCTGGTCTTCTTCGCGCAACGAATACCTCAAACAGCTGCATTTTTCAACATTGTTTAAATTAATCTCGTCGTCGGATACTCGAAAATATAAAAAATGTAGGTATAACTACAACCATGAAATCATTAATATCAATGAATGAAAGTGAATCAAAAATGTCTAATGCTTGGGGCTGGAATATCGATGGTATAAAAAATATTAATGGTGGAAAATTTTCTGTTTCTATTCCACTACGTAACATCCTCGGGTTTGCTGAAGATTATAAAAAAGTTGTGATAAACAGCAGACATGAACTGATATTGTTACGAAGTAATACTAATTTGAACGCTGTAAAACTTAACACCGGCGAAATAGTGGACGACGTTCAGATCAACAAAATTATATGGCGCGTACCGCATGTTAAAGTATCAGACAAAGAAAAAATAACTTTGTTAAAACTATTAGAAAAAGATAGATCACTTCAAATGGTATACAGAAATTGGGATCTGTACGAATATCCAGCTTTGCCTAAAACTACAAAACATACCTGGTCAATCAAAACTTCATCTCAAATAGAAAAACCAAGGTACATTATTATCGGGTTACAGACAAATAGGAAAAGCAATGCAAGTTCGGACATGTCTCAATTCGATCACTGTCATGTTCGAGACGTTAGAGTGTATCTCAATTCAACTTATTTTCCGTATGAAAACCTAAATACGAGTTTTGCTAATAACAGAATCGCTTTATTATACGAGCAATACACCAGATTTCAACAGTCGTATTACGGACGTCGACCGGAACCCACATTAAGCGAAAAACAGTTTAGAGATTTAGCACCGCTGTTTGTCATTGATTGCTCTAGACAAGTGGATAATCTAAAGACAGGGCCAGTTGTGGACGTGAGAGTAGAAATTGAAAGTGATTCGGAGATACCAGATCAAACTTCAGCATATTGTCTCATTCTGAACGATTGCATTGTTGAATACAAACCATTAAGTAACATTGTTAAGAAGATATCATGAAGTCGGACACCCTTATAGTGGAACTCCAAGGATTTAAAGATTCTTTAAATCATTTTATTGTCAAAGAATTGACCATTGCGAGTCATGATCATACACAGACGTTCTTGGTGAAACCACCATATTCATTCCATTACCTAACACTAGAAGAAAAAAAGCAGGTGAGATGGTTAGAAAGAAATCGAGGAATTTACTGGAGTGAAGGCTACATGACTACAAAGAGTTTAAACGTGTTATTTTACCATATTTAGAAAATAAAAAAATTATGACAAAGGGTTTGGAAAAGATTACGTGGATTAAATAGAATGCCCAATAATATTAATATTTCTGATATCGATGGCTGACCTCGTGAGTCGATGGAACTGAAGGTGGAGTAGAATGTTCAATAATATTTCTGATATAGATGTCTTACCTCAAATTCAACTGTCGGATTCATTTCAATATACTCACCAGCTTAAAAACACCTACCGACCTGCTTTAAAACTTTACACGTTAACATAATCAGGTCTATATTTGAACGAACCAGTTATCTAAAATTCAGGACAGATTGTCTCATGTCTCTCCTCATACTTGGGGATGGTGCATTGTCGTTTAGTGACACACATACCCGGTATCGTGACCAGATTGGCTCGAGAACATCTGAACTTTAGGATACCGCATACATTAAACTAAATTTAGGACCGATTGTCTCATGTCTCTCCTCAAAAGTAAAATAGCGCGCACCCTTAGGTTCACACACATTTATTCTGTGACCAGATTGGATCGAGGACATCTAAATTTAGTTTAACACATTACAGACGATACATACTTTTACATCAATACACCCATCTGCTTTAAAACTTTACACGTTAACATAATCAGGTCTATATCTGAACGAACCAGTAATCTAAAATTCAGGACAGATTGTCTCATGTCTCTCCACATACTTGGGGATGGTGCATTGTCGTTTAGTAACACACATACCCGTTTTCGTGACCAGATTGGCTCGAGGACTTCTGAACTTTAGGATACCGCATACATTAAACTAAATTTAGGACCGATTGTCTCATGTCTCTCCTCAAAAGTAAAATAGCGCGCACCCTTAGGTTCACACACATTTATTCTGTGACCAGATTGGGTCGAGGACATCTAAATTTAGTTTAACACATTACAGACGATACATACTTTTACATCAATACACCCATCTGCTTTAAAACTTTACACGTTAACATAATCAGGTCTATATCTGAACGAACCAGTAATCTAAAATTCAGGACAGATTGTCTCATGTCTCTCCACATACTTGGGGATGGTGCATTGTCGTTTAGTAACACACATACCCGTTTTCGTGACCAGATTGGCTCGAGGACATCTGAACTTTAGGATACCGCATACATTAAACTAAATTTAGGACAGATTGTCTCATGTCTCTCCACAAAAGTGAAATAGCGCGCACCCTTAGGTTTGTACACATTTATTCTGTGACCAGATTGGCTCGAGGACATCTAAATTTAGTTTAACACATTACAGACGATACATCCTGTTACATCAACACGTAAAAATCAAGTGGCAAGCGCGGTCCCACGGATAGTCGATCCTTGTCCAGTATGCATAAAGCTAAGGCGCTGATACACTTGACAACGGCAGCCGGATCAGAAACGCATCGACGTTAACAATCATTAGTGCTTATATCAGTTTTTACGTAACACTATTGATTCATAACCGTCGATATCTCACATTATTCAATCTGGTGTACAAACTGTGTGTGGATCCGCTGTTGTAGTCTGTTCCGTAGACGGTAACCGTACCCGGTGGTTGTCAGTTTTATGTATATAATCAGCTTTATGTATAAGTCAGCTTTATTAGTTCGAATCGGCACATTTCAATGACAATGGAATGCACGCTTCCCACGTTCACATAAATTGCATTCCATGCATTTATATTGTTAAGTAATGTGACCATCATGTTGTAAACACTAAATTAGTCTTTTATAGAACTTCCTACATATTATTTTCGTAAATTTTTAAAGTTTGTAATCGCTTCTAGTTTTAACGTGTTTCATTCTTCTACGTATTAAGATTATACATTTTTATTTATATGAATGATATATTTTGTATCAAGTACGATACGAATTATTGGTCGAACCATCTACCACTTGTTATTGAGTGTGATTTAAAATTAATTAAGAGACCTTGAAAAAAGAGAACACTGAGGTTATTAGGGATAATAAGAGTAAAGAATAAATGAATAAATACATTGGAGAAGCATTGAAATCCTAGACTTAATGTTATTATAGATAAATTGGACAACTATAAAACCATAACTCAGTCACGTACTTCCGATTCCTACACGATACCCACAGTTTCTTGGTTTCTTTCATTGCAAGTGTAAGTGATTATTTAATAATACGAATGAAAATGTTATTAGTGAGTAAACTAACTTACTCTGCACTAGTTTTTATATGATGATAACAATTTCCGAGTTTAACTGCAACTTAAAATTACTTGGGATCGGGTTCACTTTGTCGGCTTTATTTTTCAATTCTCAATACTTATGACACAGTAAAAATAAAAGAAGCAGAAGTATGTCTCGGCAGTGACATTGAAAGAAATGCATTCAGGTGCCATTTAAGCGAATGCCTAATGTGGAATACGTCGAAATGCCGACTGAGTTGATAATGTAATAAATGATATTTCTGGTTTCAATATTGATGAATTCAAACACACAACACTGAATAATACAATTGATAATTTCAAGTAACTAAATGTTGCACCCTCCGCGTATGTGCGTAACTATCACCCTCCGAGGCTGTTGCGTATTGTGCACATTGAAATTTCGAAGCGCGTCATCTCGACCGTTTTCTATGAAGTTAAACTACTGTAATTTTTTATTCTGTGTCAATTAACAAATTACAATTTAGCAAAATTGATATGCAATCAATACGGTTAAATATGACGTAAACGTCATTTTTTTTATACAACTGTAAGACTTGTACTTAGAGTTTAAAATTGAAATTATCTATTTTTGTGCTGAAATTGTATTTTTTGTGTATATAAACGAATTAATTTCAATCAATAAATTACATTCGCTCCGGAATCTTCAAAGTGACAAGTAGTACTAGTGGTACTTTAATATCGACTTTCTAACATGGAAGTGAGTACTTATTAATTTTAAATTTGAAGTTATAATGCTCAGCTACGGACCTGGTTTTTGCCTGCCGGCTGTTGTAATTATCATGTCCTATTTATCCATCGTGACTGCTACTCAGCTACGTACCTGGCTTCTGCCTGCCGGCTGATGTAACTGTTAACGACCTGTCATAAATTGATAGATTTCTTATTTATTGTATTTCAAAAAAGACCTTGTAGGTTTTTGTTTTGTTATATTAAACATGACTTTTTTTGTTGTACATTAGGTCTGACTCCGACGTTTCCCGTATGTCTGACTACATAAAGAGCCCGGCAACTGATACAAAGGTCGTGTCGAGAAGGACCCTGCCTGCGAAAAAAACTACAAAGCGCAAAGCTTCGTCGGTCGTAGAATCAGGATCAAGGTAGTTTATCAACACTCTTTATCTGACTTATCCCTTTTCATTAGTCTCACTTATTATATTATAACATAGATCTCAATAGAGAACTTTTATAACAATAATTTTAAGTAAATATATACTTACTTATTTTATCATGCAACATAGTTTGAATCTAGAAAAGTGTTTCTTCTAGATTATTAAAATAAAATTTTAATTGTTTACAGTGACCAGAAACCGAGGAGCACCGACCTTTTCGGTTTGGAAGACTTTGGTGGCCTTCCTCCGAAGTCGGACTTAGGATCATCCTTGCTGTCCCGCGTAGCCAACGGGAAGGTACGACGGACAGCAGATCTAAGCGGTGCCTTTTTTGTGGAACTGAAGGTATTCCATAAAGAAAATATCATCTCCATTGCTCCTGAGGAGCGTTGGAAGAAGGCAGAAGTTGCCTTGAAACTTCAACTGGAGAAAGGTAGCTCACAGTGGAACTCACTACAAAAATTCATGCATAAGGCTCATGAGTTGTTCAATGACTCAGAGCCTGTATATTATAGTGATAAGATAAATTTTAAATCTAGTTAGGTAATCACTTAAAATTTAAATTGGGACACCTAAAATTAATGTTTATTTTTAAACTTAGTGGGTAGAATGTCTTAAATTCTTGTTCAAGGCTTAGGAGTTGATCAAAGACTCAGAGGCTGTATATTATAATGCTAAGATACATTTTAAATGTACTTAGGTAATTAATTTAAAATTAATATTTAGGACATCCTAAATAAATCTTTATTTTTAACTTAGCCGGTAATTAATTACGCTAGAATGCCTTTCTGCACTGTTTGTAACACATCTGTTGAGCGCAGTCACTGGACAGGTCATCTACGCAGTACCAATCATAAAAATAAAAATATTTCATACGTTTGCGAAGGTGTTGAATTAATTAATTCTGCATTCCGAAATCGTATAGCTTCTTATAGAATTATTGACACTAGTGAAAATTATTCTTTAGATTCGTTTTTGAGTAATAATCAAGAAAAAATCAAAACATTAATCAACAAATCTCTGAAAGATCATGTATGTCTAAAAATTAATTTTGAATATTTTGCTTTGTTTTTGATGGTTAAAAATGATAGTCAGGAGATGAAATCATTTGCTACAAAGAATTATGTGGTACATCAGAATTATGAATATGATTTATTGACATCTCAGGTTAGAAACACGTTGAAAAAAAAATTAGAAGAATTTCAAGATCGTGACAGTGGCTGGACATTTATAAGTAGTTCGCATTTGGAAGTTAATGTTAACAAATATCAACCTTTACGCGGCTCAAGCTTTATCGAGTTGCCGACCGTAGTTAAATCAAAAAAAGCATGTATTAATATTCGCAATAAAGATAATTATTGCTTTTTATGGTCAGTTGTTGCTGCTTTATATCCAGCAAAAACTCATCCTGAAAGAGTATCGTTTTACCCCAATTTTCAAAGTGTGTTAAACATAAAAGACATTCAATTTCCATTGAGTTTCTCAGATATTGCTCGATTCGAATTAAATAATCCTGATATTTGTATATATTTATGGCTTAAAAAATAATACCGTGACTGGCCCGCTTTATAAACCAAAATTTTTGAAGGAAAAAGTGATCCATTTACTTTACTTAGAAAAAGATGATTTATCACATTATTGTCTCATTACGGATTTACCGCGTCTTGTTAAAAATCAAATAACAAAGCACCACAGTAAATTATACTTTTGTGATGTTTGTTTAATGTTCTTTGATAGTTGTGATAATCTTACTTCACACAGTTGTGGAGGAGTTGCTACTGAACTACCGCCAAAAGGCTCTTTCATTCAGTTTGAAAATTATGGCAGAAAGCAATTTGTACCATTTGTTATATACGCCGATTTTGAAACAATGCTAGAGCGGTACGACTCCTGCGACCCTGACCCAACTCAGGCGAGCACCGTTACGAGACAGCGACATGTGCCCATCGCTTTCGCTTATCATATTACGTGCACTCTAGATGAAACCTATAATCGTTATGTCTCGTATCGTGGTTCGGATTGTGTTTCAAAATTTGTGAAGTCTATCTATAAAGATACCAAAAAAGTTTATAGAATTTTAAATAATACCATTCCCATGATTTACACGAATGAGAATGCTCTCGACTTTGAAATCTCTGATACATGTCATATTTGTGAGAATTTCTTGTTAGGTGATAGGGTACGCGATCATTGTCATTTGACTGGTAAATATCGTGGCGCAGCTCACAGTTACTGTAACCTGCAATATAAAATGCCTAAATTTCTACCTGTATTTTTTCATAACTTATCGGGTTATGATTGCCATCTTTTCATAAAAGAATTAGGTAACGCTCCGGGATCTATTAAAGTCATACCTAAAACAAAAGAAAATTATATTTCTTTCACGAAGTATATTCCGATTTCCGATAATGAAAGCATACAGGTACGATTTGTAGATTCATTCAAGTTTTTAGGAACTAGCTTAGAAAAGTTAGCAAGAACAATGAAAAAACAAGACTTCAAGCAATTAAAATCTTATTTTCCTGAAAAAACACAATTTGATCTACTTACCCGTAAAGGAGTGTACCCATACGATTACATGTCTCAATGGAAACATTACGAAGATATATGTTTACCATCTAAAAATCATTTTCATAACTCCTTGACTAATGAATCAATTAGCGATGAAGACTATAAACACGCTCAAACCATTTGGTCAGTATTTAATATTCAAAATATGGGTATGTACACAGATTTATATCTTAAAACCGACGTTCTTTTGCTAACAGACGTGTTTGAAAGTTTTCGAAAAACTTGTAAACAATACTATAATCTCGATCCCGCCTTTTATCTTACAGCACCAAGTCTATCATTCGATGCAATGCTTTTGAAAACTAGAATTAAATTAGAATTGATAAGTGATGTTCAAATTTTTAGAATGATACAAGAAGGTATTCGTGGAGGTGTTTGTATGTGTTCCAAAAGACATGTCAAAGCCAATCATAAATACTTGGATTCTTACGACTCGTCTCTGCCGAATTCATTTATTATTTATTTAGATTGCAACAATTTATATGGTCATAGCATGTGTCAATATTTGCCTTATTCGGATTTTAGATTCATGAGTAGACAGGAAATAGATGATTTGCAATTGAGCTTAACAGATATAAGCGATACCGCGGAAAACGGCTATATTCTTGAAGTTGATTTATTATATCCTAAAACATTGCACGATGAACATAACGACTTTCCATTTTGTCCAGAAAAATTTGTTGCACCGGGTGGTACGAATAAAAAATTAATACCGAATTTGAATGACAAATACCACTTTGTTATTCATTACGTTCATTTAAAAAAATGTTTACAACATGGATTGGTGTTACGCAGGATTCATCGTGCAATTGTTTTTAAGCAAAGCTGTTTTTTAAAACAGTACACGGAAAAAAATGCTCGCGGCATTAGTTTTCTTCCAAGAATAATTTTATTCTCAGGAGTATTGTTTAATGTTAAATAAATATTTACTTGAACTAAAAATAATATCTTAATCCAACTGAAATGATATTCTCCACGAAAAATAATATTATTCTTCTTATATTTACTAGAACCAAAACAATGATTTTCTTTTTAAGAAGTTTTGAGTGTTGTCTGAACAATATGTTACTTTTTTGAACTAAGATTTTTTAAGTGTCTCAATACAAATAACATATTCTAAGTTCAAGAGCCTTTACTATTTGAACCAAAAGTTGTACCATTTACTTAAACTAAGAACAAAACATCAAAGCATTGTTAACTAAAATTATAAATACAAAATCCTGATTTTCTTCCTGTTAGTAATTGACGATTCTCATATTTAGAAAGTAGGAACGTTTTCGCCGAAGAAAAATATTTTTCGTTCTAAGAAGAATACATTGAATGTGAGAAAATAACGGATTTGAAAGGAGAATCTAAAATGATTCGAAACAAGATAGACTTACATTTTGTATTAATAAAATACAGGTTTGGTTTAAACACTTTGTTTTTGGGTAAGTAAATAATAGCATTGACGTAAGAATCTAAATTATTCAACTAAAGGTAGTCAAATGTTTTCAAACAAGACATTTTTATTTTGTGGTAATAAGTTATGGTGTTGAACTAGGAATCTAAATTGTTTCAAAATAAGATATACCAACGATTTTTAGTAAGAAAATGCGTGTTTGGTTTAAGAAAAGTTTGTTTTTGGGTAAGTAAATAGTAGCATTGACGTAAAAATCTAAATTATTCAACTAAAGTTCGTCCAATGTTTTCAAACAAGACATTTTTATTTTGTGTTAATAAGTCATGGTGTTGAACAAAGAATCTAAATTGTTTCAAAATAAGTAAACTAACGTTTTTTAGTAAGAAAATACGTGTTTGGTTTAAGAAAAGTATGTTTTCGGGTAAGTAAATAGTAGCATTGACGTAAGAATCTAAATTATTCAAGCAAAGTTCGTCCAATGTTTTCAAACAACACATTTTTGTTTTGTGTTAATGAGTTACGGTGTTGAACGAGGAATCTAAATTGTTTCAAAATAAGATATACTAACGTTTTTTAGTAAGAAAATACGTGTTTGGTTTAAGAAAAGTATGTTTTTGGGTAAGTAAATAGCAGCATTGACGTAAGAATCTAAATTATTTGAGTAAAGTTAGTCAAATGTTTTCAAACAAGACATTTTTGTTTTGTGGTAATAAGTTATGGTGTTGAACTAGGAAACTAAATTGTTTCAAAATAAGAAATACTAACGTTTTTTAGTAAGAAAATGCGTGTTTGGTTTTAGAAAAGTTTTTTTTTGGTAAGTAAATAGTAGCATTGACGTAAGAATTTAAATTAGGTATTCAAGCAAAGTTCGTCCAATGTTTTCAAACAAGACATTTTTGTTTTGTGTTAATAAGTCATGGTGTTGAACAAAGAATCTTAATTGTTTCAAAATAAGATAAACTAACGTTTTTTAGTAAGAAAATACGTGTTTGGTTTAAGAAAAGTTTGTTTTTGGGTAAGTAAATAGTTTGTATCACTTATAATGAGGGATACCTACTTGATCCGGGGGGTGCACCTCTCCCGTATATGAATGTAGGTATACCAAGTACACCCTAACCAGTAAACGTGTTAATTCCTCGTGTTAAAACACTTAACCACTTCGAACAACTTTCACAAACAATTAAATGAACAAAAACACATTTACAAAAAAAAAAACAACTGACTTCCAAAAAAAATTAAAAGTGTAAAATAACTTTAAATTCGGAAGTCGGTGTCATTGGATCTGTATTTTAGTTTTTTTGCCACCGGCTTCCGAAATTAAAGTTATTTTTCACTTTGTTATGGTTTTTTTGGAAAGCGGTTGTTTTTTTTTTTTGTAAAAGTCTTTATTTTTCACTTTTTTGTGGGTCAGGTTGTAATTTATCTAAGTTGCAATAGCCTAACGTCAACTGCTCATCACCTTTTACAAAATTTTGCTTTTCCCTATGCAGGGACGTTAATTATTGAGGAGTTCTCCTAGTAAGAACCAGAAGAACTGATGGCGGAGTCACCATCACTATATGCGTTGTGACGAGTATAAATTGCTTAGCAACCATATAATCGAATCACAACCCGTGAAATATAAGTACCTACTTAGGTACTAATGGTTGAGTAATTCCGATGGACATCTGTGGTCCTCATCATCAGTTCCAATTCACCAAATGGTGCTTTCCAAGAGCAAATGCACGAAATACTATAAAAAAAAAATAACCAAATCGCTGTAGAGATAGATTTCCATGGGACCCGTCATCAGATTCTGACTTGGTGACAATGGGACCACCTCGAGAATATACCTTTTCAAACAAAAAAAGAATTTTGCAAATCAGTTTATTTAAGACCTATGTCGGAGTTATACGGAGTTATGAGTTTATGACCGAACATACTGTACGTATAAAAAAAAAAAAATATTACTTAAATACTGGCGTCTGCCCGCGACTTCAACCGCGTCAAATTTCTTGTCCCCCCGACTCACTCCATCGCATCGCAGCGCCTGCCCACGCTACTACTTCGATTTCACGTAGCGTTATTTCGGACTTTTTTTTCTGCTCGGCTCCTAAGGGTCCTAGCGTGATGTTAAATAGCTTAAAACCTTCCTCAAGAGTTGGGCTATCAAATGCAAAAAGAATTTTTCATATCCGACTGGTAGTTCCAGAGATTAGCGCATTCAAACAAACAAAAAACAAAACAAACTCTTCACCTTTATTATTAGTAAGTATTAGTGTAGAGAATATAGATTTTTTTATCTACCAATAATAGAAGGATTAATAGGTACTATGTAGGTACCTAGGTCAAAAGGCCATCGTCAGTAAGCAGAGGTTTGTATTATTTATTATATACGGAGACACAAAACACTTAATAAAAAGGAAATACCTATTCAAAATTATCCTATAAATAGATAGGTACCTACTATTAAACGAGCAATATTAAAAAAAAATAGACACATAAATCATGTTTCTTGAAAGTTATCGACTCATAAAATACTTATAATTAACAGTCATCAAATAAACGTTCTTGAAAAATTTGCTACTTTTATTATTATTTAGTCATCCAAGAAACGTTATTCTTAAATCAAATTCGTGTTTCTTGAAAAATTCGCTACTTTTATTATTATTCAGTCATTCAAGAAACGTTATTTTTAAATCAAAATCGTGTTTCTTGAAAAAATGTGGTACCTACGTTACACCCATCCACAGTTAAGAAAAACAAGTGTTGCAATTTCAAAAATTAATTCCCCATTTTTTGGGAGTAATGTTTAAAAGTCAATCTGTTTTTATAGTCACAAAGATATAAAATAAAGTAGGTACACAAGCCATGCGTTCCGTTTGGTTATACTGAACTTAAATGCTAATTTGCTGATGCTGAAAACAATTTGGAGAACTTACTGGATTTATTTTTGTAATGGTCTTAGTATGTATTTACATACTAAGACCATTACAAAAATAAATTATTAAGTAAGTACAAACTAATTTCTAGTTTTCAAGTAATTCCTACGTGGAAAAACAAACACGAAGTTCACATTCACGAAGTTTGATACATTTGTTTAAATTAGATGCTCAGACAGACCACATAAAGCACATAAACTTTGGCGATTTACGCCAGCGACATATTTTGCACTACCGAGTAGGAAATGGGTTCTACTCTAAGTATTCTATAGATTATGCTAATAAAATAGGTGCTATACTTCCAGAGTAACAAGTACCTAAGCGATATTACCATACATATTTTATTACCTACATAATTGCATACTTAGAACTTTCATAGTTCGAAAGTATAATAATTTTATATTCCTAGTCTAAATCCTAGTCATAGTTTCTAAATCAGTTCAATTCTGAATAATACTTGCTTTCATCTCACGCTCTGACGAGAACATGTTAAAATAGTCCAGAAAAAACAAGACTATTTACTATTTTCTTAGCCCACATGGACAAAGACGTGGTCAGAAGCGTAAAATGATAACATTATATTTTTTCGGTGCCATAAACTGTATAAATATGGTTAAAAAATACGTTTAAAAAGCCTATTTGGCTCTTGTTAAGACGCTGGTCTTAAGTCAGAAAAATGTACGGAGTTTTGGGGGGAAACGCGAGAAAGCTATCTGGCAACAATCATGCGCTCGCGACTCGCGTCTCGCTCGCTGTCGACCGACCGGCTCAACTCAGTCAGTCAATCAACATCAAGACAAGACAGTCAACTGCCGGCGCACTGACGTACACGCACTCCCCGCACAGACCCGCAGTGCATCACAAATAATCACAATATCGCATTACGTTTTCTGCAAGTGTCAGTTCGTGGTTATTCTTTTGCGTTGTTGTGTGTGCTAAGGTAAGTGTTTAATTGGATTATAAGTAGATCTAATTAAGTTATTGCATTTTAAAGATGACTGAGACACGATGAATGACATGGCACCGGGGCCAGCTACCGGCTAGGCGCCATGTTGTGAGCAAAAATCATCTTTTAACTGGTTTTACCTACATAGTCGGTTCGATTATGGATTCACTTGTGAAATGATAGGCTGGTAGGGGTAGTAGGTAGACAAGCGAAGCGGTAGACATTTCGCGATTCCCGAAAGGTCTCTGCACACAGCGGGCGCGGCGCGGCGGGACGGGACGGCGACGCGACGCTGAGCAGTTGTAATGTACTAGACGTCTATGGCATCTAGTACATTACAACTGCTCAGCGTCGCGTCGCCGTCCCGTCCCGCCGCGCCATCAATCTGTCAATCCGTGGGTTACACGATGATTCTCCGATCATTCTGACCACAATGGCGCCAAACTGAACGTGTAACCTTGCTCTTACGAATTCTGCTCAAAAAAATGCTTTGCGCTTCAATATTCAAATTTACCGGTAACACGCAACCGCATTCTCGGTATTCTCTTCTCACACCGTGCTACGAAGCTGCTTTTTACGTCCCGAATCTAGGCAGACCCGGCCGGTAGATGTAGGTATCTAGCTGGTGAAAATACCACCAGCCGCCTGACCGCCAAGTTTGGTGAAGTTCACCGAGCATAGGCATCTTCTGATTCCAATCATTCAGCTTCAAATCTTTGCGGCAAGCTGGTAGATAAGAATCAGAGGTGTCTTAGCTCGGTGAACTTCACAAAACATGGTGGAAAAGGTTGCTGGACTGCCTTTCACGTTATGTCTTTGGGTGATGGAAATATGTAATCACTACCTACCTTAATGAGCATGAGGTTCTTGATACTGTAATATAGGTACCTACCTTATCTGCAAAGCTAAATCTGCTGAATGTTTATCCTACCTGGCTGTTTTTTTATATAGCTTTGAGTACTAGAATAATCACTAGGTAATTTATGTTCTGTCTATTTGCAGATTTAAATCAAAACCTGTATTTCAGCATAACTATCTATAATATCCTATAGAGGTTAATAATGGAGTTGCTTCTTAAGGAATGGAATATCCCACAGGATATAATTACAAATTTCAACGGTAGGTGAATATTTAGATTAACATTTTGTCAAGAAAAGGCCATGAAGTGAGTACTCTACTGTACTAATAATATTACTATTTAAAAAAAATGTGCAAAGTTGTAAATTATAACATAGTGTCATAAATTCATTTATATACAATTTTAATGTGTTAATGAACTTTAGACTGCTTAACAGCTGGTATATTATGATACATCAGCATCAGGGCTTGTTCAAATGTTATAAAATTAAGGTAATTAGTAATTTGTTTAAACTTATCTAGTGATTATGGAAATTATTGTTTTAGAAAATGATGTAACTGTGGATCAATTAAAGGAAATCAATGACAATATCCTGAAAGAACTGTGCCCAAAGATTGGACTAAGAATAGAACTAAAAAAAAAAATTGATGAGTATTTAGTAGCGACCAGCATAGTAAGTTTCCTACCTACCTATTGAATATTCTGTTTATAATGATAATAATTATTATTTCGGTCGAGGGGTATTTTGTCAGTTGGTCGGCCAGCTTTGCTTTTTCTTGTTTTTTTTTTTGTAACAAATTAAGTACCTAAACAGGAAGATTTAAAACATCAAGGCTGATCTACAGGCAAATCTGGTTTTCTTATAATAATTACTTAAATGTTTTCAGACTAATACAGTAACAAATAGCAGCATCACTGCTTCTAATCTATTCACGGACAACGAAGACCTGGAAGACTTGCAAGATATACTTACAGGCGATATTTATGTCCGACCAAATTTCCCTGATTTTGACCTCAAGACGCTTCTAACAGTAACACCATGTGGCAAGAGCATATTAAATTATTACACTGCAAGCAGTACCCTGACAAACAAGCACCGAAATCAACTCACTGATATAATTGTTAGACATCTCTTCACACGTGTCGTAAATTAGTAAGTACCTACCAGTACATACTCATTAATTCATGTTCTCACTATAATTTCATGTGGTTCTTTGAGCACAAACTGGGGGATGCAATAAAAGCATTTCCCTTCTCTTGATAGACCTTGTGGATGGATAGGGTCTAAAGATCATTTATTGTGGCATTTTTGATAAACGGGAAGGCAGTATGTGTTCACTAGCTGATGATGATAATACTATGTTTTATGCTAGCTGACCTGCAACGCTTCGTGCGTTGCAGGTCAGCTAGCATTCAACAACTTCATTTTTGTATTGTTCTTAGGATTCCAAAGTCCAACAAGGAACCCTTATAGTTAGATTTATTTTTACCTATTTCAGTAAAATAACATATGAAGAGTACAACATTTTAACTGCGAAAATAATAGCTTTATTTCCATGTGAAAACACTGGCACATACTTTGTACCACCAATTAAAAAAAGACAGTCCATATCCGGTAAACCTTCATTTGCTAAGGGCAAGCTGGTCGATAAAATTCGGAATACCCTGTATAAGTCTGGTGAAAAGAGAAAAAATTCAACATCAGAAGAGAATGTCATTCCTAATAAAACAAAAAAATATGAGGAGTTGAAAGGTTTTAAATGATTACTTGACCTACATAAATAGTAGCTAGAGTAGTTACTTGTCTATATACTTGAGATGGTAAATTTTTGCAAAATCTTTATGCTGGCTGTACACATTGGGCCAAGAGACAGACAGTCGCATAGATCTCTCTGGTGGTCTTCTGTATGATATATTTTTGTAGATTTAGACACTGTTCAGTAGATTTGTTTGCATTATGTTCATCTATAATGAGCACCGGTGGTCTAGTGGGGGCGACCTCACCTTCTGGTCCTAAGGTGGTGGGTTTGAATCTGGTGGTGCACCAACGGATTTTTTTATTAAAAAAATGCGTGCGCAATACCAGTGCTCTCGAACTTTAGTATTTTAGCAGTAGCGATGGGCTTGCAACCTGACATGTATGGAATACCAAACCAACCGCTGCAAATGGTGGGTACTCGTACCTTACCAAAAAAATATGCCAAATGTAATATTTGAATATACCTGACCACCCCTTAGACATTCTCAAAGAATATCAAGCGGGGACTTGGCATTAAGAGATCTGAGAGGATATCCTAACCTGGGGATTAAATTTGTGAGGCTATTTTTTCCATCTTATAATATCTACTTATTATGTAGTCGGTAGTTAGGTACTTACTAAGTAGGTACTTTGTGGATCATAAATTATAGGGTAAGTAGTAGCACCCTGTCAGGGCCTCAAGTCTGCTATTACGATAGCGTCAGAATGGTCGATCATTGATTTCATAATTGTTGATTTTGACAAGTTTGGTAATCTACTATTATAATGGCGTTATTATGACTTTCCAATGGTCGGCCACTGACACTACATTGAAAGACATTGCATATATTGGTAATCTTGTACATAATGACAAATGAATGACATTTCTACTAATGGGTTTTACACTGAATTTATAAAAATAGCAGACTTGGGCCCCAGGTAGTTTGTATTAGTAATACCTACAAGCAATTTATCTATATCTGTCTTACGTATTGGCTAACATAACATTTTTATAATTACAGAAGATCACACAGACCAAATATTTTTTCTTAAGAATAACAATGAGCCATGGAGTGAAATCATTGAACGTTGGAACGAAACATTCAAAGTGAGACAGTGTAGTACCAACAACAACATTTCGGATTTTATTGATGAGTGGAACATTTTAAATGATTCAAGGAGTGATAGTTTGGTAAGTTTTTTAGGGTTCCGTACCCAAAGGGTAAAACGGGAACCCTATTACTAAGGCTCCGCCGTCTGTCTGTCTGTCCGTCTGTCACCAGGCTCTATCTCATGAATCGTGATAGTTAGACAGTTGAAATTTTCACAGATGATGTATTTCTGTTGCCGCTATAACAACAAATACTAAAAAACAGAATAAAATCAATATTTAAGGGGGCTCCCATACAACAAACGTGATTTTTTTGCTCCTTTTTGCTCTATATTGATAACGGCAACAGGTAGAGTAGACGCTTGAAATATTCACAGAATATTTAATTATATATTCACTTTAAAAATAAATAATTAAATTAAAACAAATATTTAAGGGGGGCTCCCATACAAAAAACTTTTTTTTTGCCGTTTTTATAGATGGTACGGAACCCTTCATGCGCGAGTCCGACTCGCACTTGGCCGGTTTTTTTTTGTACAAATACAAAAAGTTTATTTTCGTTCACAATTTTTTTTTTAATTTTCTTAACAGTTTTTAAAACCATTATTAGCCTAAAGTTGTAGTTATAAGATACATTTTGTACAGCTTTGGTTTTGTTGATAAATAAAATAAAAGTTATGTATTTACAAAAATAGTTGTTTATTTATTTTTAGATTCACATTTTCATTATTGTTTATTATTCGATGTTACACTGTTCACTAACCAATTTGAATCTACATTTACGGAATTTAGGGCTAAGATAGTATTGTGTGGATTGCCAACAAATATCTATTTGCTTATGTTGGCTTTAACTAGATTGGTCCAACACCAGCACGCCAAATACTTTTCTGTAAAATTATAAATGTTTACAGATAACCAATTTTTGTTTCTAGATAAACCTGGATTTTGAAAGACTGTATCCAGAAAGATCAACATTCTTTTTCAGGAATTGGAAATGGTTTATTAATAAAATCATCAGCCTCAAATTTGGTGAATCAAAAGATGACACATTGATGACTTTATATGAAAGTATTCAAGAGCAGCCTGATGATAGTAATAAACAGTTTAATTTTCATTTATTAGGTTTACCGTCAGCGTCACCGCCACCTGTTAGGCAAAGATCGACAAACTTGGGGGGGAGGGGGTTTTGTTTGGACTTCTGTCGGCACTCCCGAAGTTCCACGGTGTTTTTCTGACCCTGAGTTTTATAGGGCATCGACTAAGAAGTATTCTTATTTAAATTATTTACGTTACTAGCATCCGCCCGTGGCTCCGCTCGCATGGTACTTACTTTAAGGTACTTACTACATGGTAATCACTTGTTTTATACATTTCAGATCTAAAAGTGGCAGATCAAATAAAACTTTTGTCTTACCTGATTCCCCCGAGAGGAAGACTGAACAAGCGTAGAAAATTTTCCACATTAGAATGCGTCGAAAACTTCATAATTGACGTCCAGGTAAATATATTGGGGTACTATTTTATTTAGTTGAATGGTATGGTAGTTAATAATTCTATACCTCGCGGTTACGTAATTTATGTTTTGATTTTTTCCTGGATAAAAAATAACATCTGTTATCCAGGGTATAATTTACATTCATACCAAATTTCATCAAAATCCGTTTTACCTTTTCGGAGATAAGTGGGAACAAACATATTCTTTCAATCACAAGCTTTCCCATTTATTATATTAGTAGTAAACACGCGTGCTTTGTCAGTTTTGCAATTTTTATATGTTTGCTATTGTTTTCAGAATCCTGGAGATATACAAACGAAAATTGATGAAGTAAAAGAAAAGGCTCTACGCAGCAAGCAAAGTGTTCAACCGTACCTAATTAAATGTGGTGCTGGCGATGATGGTAACGATAACTATTATTTGGTAATAGACAAGGTTATGTGGAAGTTTACCTCGCCAATGAAAGCTTTTGACACATTGTTCAAATCATACCATGCGCTTCACGCCACGTATCCAGCAGCTGCTGCGCATTTATACGTGCTGATTCAGCGTTGTGTCTATCAAATAGAAACAAAGTATGATAAGATAGTACCATACATCGCAGATTTGTTGTCGCTTGCGAAAATGTAAACAAAATTGTTGTTTAATCTTGTTGAAATACTGTACTATAAATAGTTGCACGATGAAGTGCCTTGAATGTCGCAACGAATATCAAGATTTTCAGCAATACTTTGTGCATTTGCGTTACGCGCATAATATTGTCAATTATTTTAAATGTCCTGAAGAAAATTGTGCCAGGTTATATCACTCTAAGAGTGATTTAAAGAAGCATTTAACTCATTATCATGGAACCTCAAGTAGCAATCTCATCTCAGATGCCAATGTATTTGATGTTAGTGGTAAAGCAAACTGTAATTCCGGTTCAACGTCTGAATTAACACCTTTGACTGAAGCCCCTAAATTGAATAATAATACTAGAAATGAAACCTCAAATTTATCTGATTATCAAATAGAAGTCGATAATGCGTTACTTACATTTATTGCAAAATTATATAACATGTCCAATTTGCCAAGAAGTGTCATCCAAAATATAATTGAAATTGTGTCTGAGCTGTTTATATCGGAGCCGTTTAACATTATTAGACAATCCCTAATAATGTCAAAGAATGATTTGAATAATGATAGTTTGCTGATGTTATCAATACTTCAAGATTCGTTTAAAAACATCAATACCGATTATAAAAGAATGGAACATTTTAAACAATTAAGATCGTATGTCAAACCTATTAAAAAAACCATTGGTGTTTCCGAAGATAGTAATCGTAGGAATAACACTATTGAAATGGTAATCAAAAATAGATTTTCTTATTTTATACCTTTGCGTGAAACTCTTAAGGAGTTCCTTGAAGCAGCAAATACATTAGAAAGTATAATTAACTACCAGAAAAAAGTAAGCGAAGAGACAGGTGTCCTTAGAAACATAATAAATGGCACATCTTGGCAAGATACAAAAGAAAAATGTAATCACGAAACCATTTTACCTTTGACAGTGTATTATGACGATTTTGAATCTGGCAATCCACTAGGTAGTCACGCTGGCAATCAGAAAATAGGTGCTGTATATGTAAGTATATCTACAATACCATCACAGTTCTGCAGTCGTTTAGATAATGTCTTACCAGTTCTTTTGTTTTATACACAAGATAGAAACACTTTTGGTAATGAACCTGTTTTCAGACCATTACTTAAAGAATTAAAGTTTTTACAGGAGGAAGGGATAAACGTAAAATCTAAGAATTCTAGTATATCTGTTACTTTTTGTATAGCCAATATTTCAGGAGACAATTTAGGGATTCATTCAATTTTAGGTTTTCACGAAAGTTTTTCTTCCAATAATTTTTGTAGATTTTGCACAGTACAAAAAGAGCAAACAAAAACTGATACCAAAGAACGATCTGAATACATTCGCAAAAAGGAAGAATATAATGCACATTATACTAACAAAATTGGCGTTAAAGAAAAATGCATATGGCATGATTTAAATTATTTCCATGTTTACAACAATTTCACGTGCGATGTTATGCACGATTTGTGTGAGGGCATACACCGTTATGACATGTGCTTAATAATCAAACATTTTATTGACAACAATATTTTTGATTTGGACAACTTAAATTCAAGAATAAAATACTATACTTATTTAAAGTCTGAAAAAAATTGTCCTCCACCTGTCACAAAACAAAACTTGCTAAACGGCAAAATAATGTTTTCGGCTTCTGAGATGTTGTGTCTTGTTCGTAATTTTAGGTACATAATTGGTGACTTAATTGCGGAGCATGATCCAGTATGGAAACAATATTTAACTCTGTTAGAAATTACAGAGATATTAACATCTCAGATTTTCACTTCACACTTGATTGACTATTTGAAAACTTCAATTGAAGCTTACTTGGAAAATTTAATTCAATTCAATTAACTGTACATTAAAACCGAAACATCATTTTCTCCTACATTACCCAAGAATAATACAAAAAGTTGGTCCACCAATATTAATAAGTGTCTTTAAATTTGAGGCTAAGCACAAAGAGTTGAAAAAAATAGCACAATCTATAGCTAGCCGTAAAAACTTGCCACTAACACTTGCTACAAGACATCAATTGACGAATAGTCATAAATTACTTGTTAACACTGGACTTACTGATCGCTATTTACACGGAAAAATATTAAAAGGAAATAATATGACAGAAATTGACGGTGATGTTTATAATTGTGTTGGTTTTATAGAGATTAATGGTATAACATATTGTGATAAAAATGTTATCTTGTATAGGTATCACCAAGATCTACCATTATTTTTGAAAATTGAACAAGTGTTATCTAACGAATCTGATAAAAGTAAAATTTACTTTAAGTGTAAAGTTCTTAAAACAATTAATTATTCTCCTCATTACATGACGTATTTGGTCAATTGTACAAGTAGTTTTGAAATTATTTCTTTACACGATTGCTATAGCACAACACCGAATATAATTCATAAAATAGGTATAAATCAGTATGTTGATTTGAGAAGTTGATTCATTATTAATGATTAGTAACAATACAAATGGTACTTACAATACGGCCGGCGGATCTTGGCGGTTCTGAAGTGAGTCATTTGTTCGAAAATGGCCAATGACTGATGGAAGGTTCGCAAAATGGCTAACTTCAGACCTCCCAAGATCCGCCGGGCGTATTGTATCTTGTGTAGAGATTAACGAGAATAGCTGTTTGTTACAATTTTGAAGAGTGAATTAATATTTTTATAAGAATCTGATGGTATGTAACCCGCGCCAATAAAGCAACGAATCTTATATGGCGGCGTTAATCTATAGGTATACTTCTCAAAAGTACTGTGTCAGCAATAGTGTATTATGTGAGAGGCAATGATTTACGCTGCCATTTCAGATTGTTTTTTTTTATTGAAGTGGGTTATAGCTAAAGCTTACTATGTGTAAATAATATTCAGGGGTGAACATTTACCAACCAATTTTTGTATAATAATCTGATGGTATAATAATAACCTGCACCAATAAAGAAACGAATTAAGTTTCGTTTCTTTATTGGGCGGGTTATAATAAAGTAAAACTCACTTATGAGTGAGCTATGTTTATTGGTGCTCATAATATAAATAATTATAATTAATACCATTGATGCCTTCTCGTTCGCATATTTTGAAAGATATAAAATCACTTTGTTTACACTGTAACACTATGAAAAATCGCAATTAGCCATGTTGTGTGCACACGATTGAGCAAAAACATAATTTTGATCCAAACAAATTTTCCTTCCAAAATGTTTGCAAAAGTATGAAAACCAGTAAGGCAAACTTGTTTGGATTAAAATATTTTTTTTGTTGCTTAACTGTTTGCAATATAATATAAGTACACAAAATATTCGAGCGTGTTGAAATGTACGAGCGAGAAGTTATTTGATGGTTGTCAAATAACTTTAAAATTTTATGATTAATATTATGATTAATTATGGCTATTTCAGATGATAATGATAGGAATCCACAAATATTTTGTATGACTATAAAAATGTGATAGTAGGCGGGTTGTCAGCGCCTTAAGATTAAGAATGATCATGATAAAGCGATATTATCCGAATATTCCCGTTGAGTAACACCTTTTCGTCAACACTGTTGACGATCGGAAAAAAAAGTCCCATTCGTTCAGTGTTGACGAACGGGACTATTCTTCGCAATTTTTCGACTATTGCCGATCAGTCCATCGGGAAGAAAAAGTTCGTTCGTTCAGTGTGTAATGCTTAGTCCAAGAGTCAAGGTTTAGAAAAGTGGAGTTCAATTAAAGACGACACGGATTTTTAAAATGCTTAATTACGAGTTCAAAGCAATAAATTACATTTTAAAAAATCTTATTTTTTGCTTTACAATCAGTGAGTGTACTTTTTTATGAAATCAAATAAATACAAATTTGTAAATTTGATGATTAGATTACCTGTAATACTAAATATTATATTGTAGAGTAAACTTTGGTTAATTATTCTAAATTAGATAGAAAATAGAAAGTACTTTAAAAAAAATGGGTTTATTAGTAAAATATTTGATTTTCAGTATTGCAAAATTCCTATTAAGTACGCTGATTGTAAAGCAAAAAACGAGTATTTTTTAATTTGATGTTAATTTATTACTTTGAAAGTCATAATTAAAACATTTAAAAAATCCGTGTCGTCTTTAATTGAACTCCACTTTTCTAAACCTTGACTCTTGGACTAAGCATTACACACTGAACGAACGAACTTTTTTTCCCGATGGACTGATCGGGAATAGTCGAAAAATTACAAAAATTTGTCCGTTCGTCAACACCGAACGAATGGGACTTTCCCCATCGTCAACCGTGTTGACGACAATGTGTTACTCAACGGGAATATTCGATAATATCAAGATGTTAAGTATTATATTTAAGATGATAATTATTGAATTACTAGGTATTACTGGTTATAAGAATCTGATGGTATAGGTCCAATAAAGAAACAAATCTTAAATGACGGCGCTAATCTATACTTCTCACGAGTGCAGCTAAGCTTAGCTTAGCTGCACTCGCTGCACAGTAAGCAATAGTTTGCGATAGATAGCCCTTATGTAATATTCACAGTAATAATATTATTAGGTAATATGATTAATACCTGGAATATATATAAAATTATCAATACTGTTGTTTTAGGAAGTTTATTTTTTAATAAATGATTTCATAAAATTCAATCCATTGTATTATTTTATCTATTATTAATTTGAGTACCTCTCACTCATTTATCTACATCTATTTTCAGGCATGCAATGGCACGCGGAGATCAGATTGAAAGATGTGACGGTCATCAGGCTCGAAATTCTGTGAGTTTTAGTGCTTTTTCTTGTTCATTTCATGTTTCAAATGGTACTCAATAATCATGGTATTTTAGTGAAGCTGTTTCAGTTCTATGTACAGATTCAAGAGCTTTGTTATATACGGAGTTAAAATTGTCTTATTTGAATTTACAATATAGTCTTGGTTCAATGGTTAAGATGCGTTTCAGTAAATATTATATTTTTCAGTTCATCGTTCGATTTATTCAAGCTAAAGTTTAGTCAGAATGTGACTAAACAAATACTTTTTGTCACTAGCTCGAAAAAAAAATTTGTTTAAAAAAAGTTGTTGTACGAAATATTTGTGTCAACATTTTGTTTAATTACATTCTTATTAAAATTTTGCTTGAATAAATCGAACGATGAACTGAAAAATATTTACTGAAACGCATATTAACCATTGAACCAAAACTATTGTAATTCTTCAAATAAGACAATCTGAACTTCATATGAAACATGCCATGATTTGAATCAAGAACTGAAAATTCTTACAGTAAAATACTTTTTTATTGAGCCAAGAGATTTCTGATCTCCGTATAAAACATGCAATGAATTAGATCGAGAACTAAAACTTCTTTACTGAAGTACAGGGTTTTTAGATCAATAATAATTACATTATTCGTAGGAAACAATCTGATCTCCGTATGAAACATGACATGCATTGAACCAAGAACTAAGATTTCTTGCAGAGAAATACACTATTATTGAGCTAAGAGATTTCTAATCTCTGAATGAAACATTTAATGAATTAGATCAAGAACGAAAACTTCTTTACTGAAGTACAGGGTTTTTAGATCAATAATAATTACATTATTCGTAGGAAACAATCTGATCTCCGTATGAAACATGACATGCATTGAACCAAGAACTGAGATTTCTTGCAGAGAAATACACTATTATTGAGCTAAGAGATTTCTAATCTCTGAATGAAACATTTAATGAATTAGATCAAGAACGAAAACTTCTTTACTGAAGTACAGGGTTTTTAGATCAATAATAATTACATTATTCGTAGGAAACAATCTGATCTCCGTATGAAACATGACATGCATTGAACCAAGAACTGAGATTTCTTGCAGAGAAATACACTATTATTGAGCTAAGAGATTTCTAATCTCTGAATGAAACATTTAATGAATTAGATCAAGAACGAAAACTTCTTTACTGAAGTACAGGGTTTTTAGATCAATAATAATTACATTATTCGTAGGAAACAATCTGATCTCCGTATGAAACATGACATGCATTGAACCAAGAACTGAGATTTCTTGCAGAGAAATACACTATTATTGAGCTAAGAGATTTCTAATCTCCGAAAGAAAACATGCAATTAATTAGATCAAAAACTAAAACTTTTTCAGTTAAGTACCTGCACGTTCTTAAATCAACAATATTAACATTATTGGTTGGAGACAATCTGATCTCCGTCTCAATTGCTTATTGTTTTGGAATTAAGAACTGGGCTTCTTCACTGAAATACGCATAAATATAAAACTAAGAACATTGATATTATTCTTTCTAGAAAATGTGATCTCCGTTTAAATTCGATAATATTATTAAACTAAGAAATAAAACTTCTTCACTAAAAACGCATGATTATTGAACTAAGAACATTAGACTATATTTTTAAAACAACGTGATCTTCAGAGAATAACTTATTGTTATTGATGCAAGAGTTAAAGCTGCTTCACTGAAATGTGCCGTAGCATACCTACATAAATACCATTCTTCTTACAAGTCATTTATTTTTCATACTGAGAATTTATTTTCTTGTAAGAAAACGCCGTGATCTGTTTGACAAAGTGTTCAACTGAGAAAAGCATTATTCTCAAATATAGAGGAAAGTCACCAAATATGAAATAGTATCCTAATATGGAATACCTTCATTTCTCTAAGACTATAAGTATGAAACGCAACACTCGACCATCTTCTGTTCCATTCGGTCTACTAACTATCGCACTCACACCATCGAGTCAGTTGCGCGAACACTTCACTTGTGGCAGGCGTGTTTTGTTTTGTTGTCGTGCGGAAAATTTTAAAGGTAAGTAATAAATGAGTATTACCAGCTGATATGTTTGTATACATAAGTGTTATACTATTTAGTATATCGGTATTATGTTTATTTCACCATTTTGTGATCTTTTAATTTCAAAATATTGTGACTTAAAAAAATATTTAGAAGAGTTTGAACTAGTATAAAAATCCAAATATGGACAGTCGTCGGTGTCTAATTATGGAATATTCCATAATTAGATATAATATTTCATATGATAGATACTTGCTTGCTAAAAAATATATGTAATGTTTGTTTTTAGAATGTCCGGTTCACAATCAACCAAACGAAAAACCTGGGATGAAGAAAAAATGGCACAAGCTATAAAATTCGTCCGGGAAAAGAAAATGGGGTATTTGAAAGCGGCACAGCATTTTCAAGTGCCTAGGACAACTTTATTTCGTCTCTGCCAAAAAGATGAACAGTCTCCAGAAGTGGCAGCAGCTACTACATTAGGACGAAAAACTATCTTGGGCTCCGAACTTGAACATCAGCTAGTAGAATACATACTAATAATGGAGAGTAAGTTTCACGGTTTAACAAGAACTGATCTTCGCCGTATGGCGTTCATGCTAGCAAAGCGAAACAATTTGCAGAATCCCTTCGGTGAATCAGGTATGGCTGGAAAAAAGTGGTTAAAGTTATTTTTAAATCGTCATAAAGATAAACTTTCGATAAGAAGACCAACTGGTACATCATTTGCCAGAGCATTTGGATTTGATAAAGAAAAAGTGGAAGCCTTTTTCAACCTCCTTGAAGAGCTTTACGCTAAGAATAACTATCCACCAAATCGTATTTACAACGTGGATGAATCAGGCCTCACAATAGTACAAAGTAAGATACCACAAATCATCGGCCACAAAGGTAAACGCCAGGTAGCTGCACTGACTTCAGCAGAAAGAGGATCTCTGATGACAATAGTTGTTTGCATGAATGCTACTGGTCATTTTGTGCCACCGTTCATTATTTTTCCCAGAAAAAATATGAGTGCTCAGCTAATGAGAGGCTGTCCTCCAGGATCAGTCGGAGTTGCACACCCATCAGGGTGGATACAAATGAACATCTTTACAGACTGGTTCAAGCACTTTATTCAACACACCAACCCGACTCCTGAATCGAGGGTTTTACTGATACTAGACGGACACTATAGTCATACTCACAATATCGATATAATAGATATTGCTAGGGAAAATAACGTGGACATAGTTTCGTTACCTCCTCATACGACTCATAAATTGCAGCCATTAGATAAAACTTTCATGGGGCCTTTAAAAACATACTATAGTGAGGAAATACGCATGTGGATTAGAGACAACAACAGACCTCTAAGTCCATATGATATTGTGGAGCTGTTTGGCAAATCCTATTTGAAAGTACAAACAGGCGAAATCGCAGCCAACGGGTTCAAAGTTACTGGATTGTGGCCTTTAAATAAAAATGTCTTCAGTGATGTGGACTTTATTGCTGCGCAACAAAATGCTTTAATAGACGGTTGTACAACCAATATCCCTCCGCTGGAATCAAGATCTGAAACTGGTCAAGTTCTGGTAGAAATACCTGCACCACAAACAACTGCTAATTTACAACCTGAACCTGTACCTTCGACTTCTGGGCTTAATCGCAGCAGTTTGGGTCTGGTGTCTCCGTATGCCATAAGTCCAGTGCCAGAGAAACGAAGAAAAGTATCTAGCAGAGGAAGAAAAGCTGCTGTAGCAGCAGTCATAACATCTTCTCCCTACAAAACTGATTTAGAAAATAAAAATATGAAGAGACAAGAAAAAGAAAATAAACTAGTCAAGACAAAGAATAAGAAGAAAACTGCGAAGAGAAACAAACAAACGAAGAAAAATAAGGATGATAGTGAAGAAGAAGACTCTGAGGAACTAGACGTTATCCAGTTTGATGAAGGTAGTGAACATGATGGGTTGATGGACCAAGTACCTCCTGACTCTGCTGATGCAGAATGTATGTTCTGTTCAAGACTTTTTTCCATGGATAAAAGTGGAGAAAGCTGGATTAAATGCTTGATGTGTGGGCTCTGGGCACATTATGATTGTGCTGGTCCAGAGTTTGATACTTGGATCTGTGACTTTTGCAAGTAATTATGTAACTTCTTTCATTTATCACAATATGTTATATTTATTTAATTGATCTCAAAGATATTAATGTCCATTTTTGTTATTGTTATGTTGATTTATGCTTATATTCCATATATGGGTACCTATTCCATATTTGGTTACTCATTTGTGATTTTGTTTTTTATGTTAGATTTTAATTTGATAACTAATATATTTGATTAAAGGCTGTTAATTACTACATATAAATGTATGACTGATTAGTAAAAACATTAAACTGTTTTAATTTATATGAAGTTTTTTTTTTATATCCCAAAAACAAAATAGTATTCCATATTTGGTGACTTTCCTCTATTGTTTAATCACAAGTATGTAAATTGTAGAAGGAAGACAAATATCTTGACTTAACTATTTATTTACTAGCATTGAGAATAGTGGTGTTTTGATACAACCATTTATTGTTTTCCCCATATATGAATCACGGAAATTCTTGACCAATAGATATATTCTTGATCAGAAACAATGAAATTTCTTGTCCAATAAATACAGTGTGAGTCTTTATAATCTGCACATACTGAATCGAGGGAATCTTTGCTTAATTTTATCGACGGAAAAAATGATAAAAAAATTCTAAATATTTTATTGAAATTTTTAATGGATTTTTTATTTATTTTTTCGTTTCTGTGACTCCAGTGTATACAAAGCGGTGTAACTTTTTAACTCGATGTTTTATCACGATGAAACAAACTCCATAATGATTGGAAGTAATTAGGTGTCCGCATTAAATGAAAATTGTGTAAAAAAACTGCCACCAATTAAAAATAAACACGTTTTTCCCTCAAAAATCTGTTATTTTTTCCTTAAATTTTTGCAATAATCGTAAAATTTCTCAATAAGATGCCCCGATTACCTTCATTTTTTATTACTTTAAATTATTCCTCATCGTATTAGCTATCCAATAGTAAAAATTGCAAGGGTTTAACTCAATCCCATCATTTCTTATCAACAGCCAAAGAAAGGCCTAGAGCACGGCTACGCACTAATTGTTTAGCAGGTAGACGTTCTTTTTTGTTGAGAATGTGCGCGGGTCGGGGTGCGGGGAGGTAGGGCCAGCTGAAGGGACCAGAAGGGATGACAGACAGGCAGTCGCTCCGAATTATTCGCCGCTGCTACATGTGTTTCGTTACTTTCATTCACTGCTACCTGAGTTTCGTGACTTTCGTTCGCTGCTACGTGATGCCGCGCTTAAGTGAATTCTCCCCGGCACACACTGGTGCCGATTCTGTTGTACACCGAACTAAACTAACTAAACTATCACTAAAATTCCTTACTTTTGGCTATGAGAATCTTAAAGCTATTCTGCAAAAAAAGATCTCTAAATTTAAAAATAATTTTGACACAACTAAAATCGAATTTGACAAATGCGACTCCACGTTTGCCCTACCCCGTGATCTTTTTAGAGCGGGAACCGCGCAGGGGGGGCAGCCTCAACGTGTTTTAAATGGATTTTTTACTTTTTGTATCGAAAATATGAAAAATTATTACCCACATGTTGAGTTTTAGAGGTGTATGGGGTTTTATAAAGGGGGTCGAAATTTTCATTATTTTTACGATAGGACACACCAATTTCGAGATATAAGCAAAAGAAAAGAAAAAAAAGATACATTACTGTATTTGCGCCCGAAGTCGAGGTGTCAGTGTGAATTTTAGTTCTTGACAACTAATTTTATTCCACACCTTTTTAATCGCGATTAAAAATAGTCAGATTTAGTTAGACAATCGAAATTTTATATTGAATAGAATAATGAATTTGACAACAACAGAATAGCATAATTACCATTTTCACTAAATTAAAAACTCAGTACAATCTTAGTGCTGTCAAACTAAAATATAGATAAGTTGTGTCACTTTAGTCAATTTCAGAATGGGAAATCGTCGTTTGACAGGAATAAACTAAATTTTAGTGATTTTTAGTTTAGTTTAGAGAATTTTGTGACAAGAGAATCGGCACCATTGCCGACATTCATTTTTACTATGGGGTGGGACGAGGAAGTGCCAGAGCTGCGCGCGCAGCTTACATAGCTGCGTTTCCTAACAGACAACCAGTGCCATCTGCCCGCAACTTCCAGGAAGTTCACAGAAGATTGTCGATCACTGGACTTGAATCAAGTAGAGATCGTCGCGAGCCGCCTCAAATAATTATTGATGTGGTTCTGGAACAAGCAGTACTGAGCGATTTGTTTGCTGATCCATCCATAAGTACTAGACGACTGGCTCTTCGTCACAGAATATCACAAAAATCAGCGTGGCGTATTTTAAAGAAAGAAGGATTGCACCCTTACCACTACCAAAGAGTGCAACATCTACATGAAGACGTAGATTGGCGTCCAAGGTGTGTGATGTCCACCTGGATTCAAAGAAATACCAGAGCAAACCCAAACTTTCCGAAAACCATACTATGGATGGACGAATCAACATTTACCAGAGATGGTATTACTAACTGTAGAAATTTACACAGATGGTGCCCTGGAGGTCAAAACCCGAAATTGAAACGTTCATCGACTTTTCAAGTAAGATTTTCAATAAATGTTTGGGCTGGTCTTATCGATAACATGTTGATTGGACCAGTCATACTGCCGAGAACTTTGAACAGTGAAAGATTTTTAAGTTTGTTGACTGACGATCTACCTGAGTTATTGGAAGATGTACCACTGTCTTTGCGTCGAAGGATGTTTCTGCAGATGGACGGATGCCCTGCCCATTATGCCACAAATGTGAGATCATTTTTAAACGAAAATTATAGTGATAAATGGATTGGACGACTAGGACCTGTAGGGTGGCCTGCGCGTTCACCCGATTTAACGCCCCTTGATTACTTCCTGTGGGGGACCATGAAGCAACGCGTCTACAGTACTCCCATCAACAGTGAGGTCGATTTGCGTGATCGCATAATTAACTGTGCAAATGATATTCGCAATGATCCCGAAATGATAAGGAGAGCGACACAACAAATTTTAGTTCGCGCGGCTTTGTGCCTACAACAACGAGGTGGACATTTTGAGAACCTAATGCATTAAATTTTCTTTAAAATAATAAATGTTTTAATTGAACTGTTTTTCATTCATTGAACCCAAATAAATCATCCTTAAGAGAACAAAAATAGCGCGTTCGAAGTGCCATCTTTAACACTTGATAGAAAGTGTTTTGTCTGAGCTAAAAGCATACAATTTTTATTATTAGGTAGCTAATACGATGAGGAATAATTTAAAGTAATAAAAAATGAAGGTAATCGGGGCATCTTATTGAGAAATTTTACGATTATTGCAAAAATTGATGAAAAAATAACAGATTTTTGAGGGAAAAACGTGTTTATTTTTAATTGGTGGCAGTTTTTTTACACAATTTTCATTTAATGCGGACACCTAATTACTTCCAATCATTATGGAGTTTGTTTCATCGTGATAAAACATCGAGTTAAAAAGTTACACCGCTTTGTATACACTGGAGTCACAGAAACGAAAAAATAAATAAATAATCCATTAAAAATTTCAATAAAATATTTAGAATTTTTTTATCATTTTTTCCGTCGATAAAATTAAGCAAAGATTCCCTCGATTCAGTATGTGCAGATTATAAAGACTCACACTGTATATTCTTGTTATGAGATAATAAGAGTATTACCCCTCATACTCTGAGGAGTAATCGGTGTATGCGAAGCGTAACTTCGAAGCGTACATTCTAAATTTGAGAAATTTAAGATTCTAGACTTAAAAAAAATTACTTACTTATGCAAAGAAAACGTTGCTTTCTCATTGCAAGAATAGAATATTGCCTTGGTTAGTGAATAAATATACTTGGAAGAAAAATGAATAACAAGACAAATATTTACTTATTTTAAGAATATAATGTTTTCCCCATATATGAATCACGCAATGTCTTGACCAAGTGAAATATTCTTAGTTTAAAACAATTTTTTTTTTCCGTGTGCTCTTTTCTCTCAATGATGGGTCCTGTTATCATTAGTTCAGTAGATAATATGAACTAAACATTTAACAATTTGTTTTTTTTTATTTCAGAATGGAGCCGCCGCCGCCGCCGCCGCCGCCACCACCACCGCCGCCGCCGCCACCTTTATTATGGCACAAATAAATAAAATCACCAGCTGTACAAGCTTCGTGGGCCCACATTCGACAGCCCGAACACTGTACCCGATCGTCTCCCGGTCTGCTACTGCCATAGCTCTCCATGCAAACCAAACAATAATACTCTTCATCTTCATCGTCATCCGAAGATGTGGTTTTCTGTTTGTTGGTCATAGCTTTATTTATATTTTTAGATTTCGAATTCAAACGTTTTTTTTTTTTAATTTAGTATAGCTCCTTTCGCTTTCTTTTTTCTTTCTTTTTCCTCAGTTTCTCTTCTTATTGTCTCTTTTTCCGGTGTATCTGTGTATATAGTAGATTTTCTTTTTTTTCTTCCCTTGTTGTCAATCTAGGTGGTGCCTTAGGATAAGGTCTAACAGATTCTGGTGAAAATATTCCAGAGCTTGTCGATGGTTTTGGCGAAACTGTTCCATGATTTGCAATATCTTCATTTTCACATATTGTAGGATTTAATGAGAGAAACGTAGTGAGTTCATCTTGAAAGATAGATGGACTGACTGCTGGTGTAGGGTTGTCGTCTTCGGGTATAGGATTCACTTCAACAACAGCAGTATCGTGCAAGATAGAGGGACTTACTGCCGGTGTAGGGTTGTCGTCTTCGTGCGTAGGATTCACTCCAACAGCAACAGTATTATGGTTAGTGTCGTTTGGATTAGGCCGGTCTGTTACGTAAGATGGTGCAAAATCAATGTCATTGAATAGATTGCGGTTGAATGGACAAATGCCAGTTTTTCTAAATCCAGCCTGAATATTGGCTGGAGTGAGAGCTAATGGCATAGCATTAGCCACAATACTAGGTATATCATAGATACTCATTGTTTTGCCAGGGTGATTTCGCATCCAAGAGTCACACTGGGTATTAATAGCTTTTTTGAACGGTCCATATACAGATCGATCTAGGAGTTGTAACTTATGCGAACAGTGCGGTGGAAAAGACAGTAATACGATCCCGTTTTCTTTGCAAAAATCCAAAACATCAATATGAATGTGAGATGCATGATTATCTAACACAAGTAACACTTTATGGGCAGTAGAACAATTCGTGTGTTTTTGAAAATGTCTCAAAAATAATAAAAAACCGTCATCTTGCATCCAGCCTGAAGGATTTGCTGTTCCCACTGCACGTAATGGTCCATCCCTTATAAAATGATCCTGATATCGAACACGCGGGAAAACAAATAATGGTGGAACAAAGTTTCCCAACGCATTTGCAGCGAAAGCCACTGTTACGAGAGTGCCTCGTTCGGTTGAAGTTACAGATCCAACCTGGCGTGTACCTCGTCTAGTCACCACTTTATCAGGTTTTTGAACGGTGGTTACACCCGTTTCGTCGACATTATAAATATCTTGGGGCTCGAAGTTATTCTTGTCCATAACTTGCTGTAGGTTATCATAGAACGCGTCCACGTTCACTCTATTGAAGCTTGTTGCCCTGGACATGCTAGTTGCTTGAGCAGCTCTTATCGAAAGTTCTGGATTTCTATGCATGAATGCTGTAAACCAATCCTCTCCTGCCATTTCATTTTCATCCCAGGTACTCGGCCTTTTTAAATTGTATTTAACAGCCAACTCATAACCCAATTTTCTCACTTCTTTAGGAGATAGGCCAAAATAAATATCGGCACATCGCATCAGATATTTTGACAAGCTTTTCTCCATAGGATCTGTGAAAACCCTGTTATGTGCTATGTAGCCCATTGATGTAGACTCACCGCTTTCATCATTGTTAGCCTCGCGTTTTCTTTTATATCGAAGCAGGGACACATAATTAATATTGTATTTTTCGGCTGCTCTTCGAAGTGACATGCCTGTTTGTAATTCGTCATACGCTTCTATGTACTGTGATATGTCACTCTGTCCTTTTGCAGATACTTAGACACGTTTTCTCGGCATCTAACAAAAATAAAATATATAATTATTTACAATTGTTTTTATTAACTTTGACGACTTATTTTAATGCATTGAAAAAAAAACAGTACTTACTGTTTTAAAAAATAGAATGTAATGTACACTGAATATATATAAAAAAATCTGTATGAAAACTTATTATTCGGTAATCTTTCCATTTAATACAAAAATGTATTAATCAATAGCCGAATATTATTCCATGAACTAACATAACTTTTTAAGTTTAAATTGATACTAAAAAAAGTATGAAGAGATGCGAAATAAAGTATTTTTATTATTATAAACTTTTGACTTAAGCCAGGGACGGTTGTAACGGGGTCGGTTGTAACGTTTCATCCGTCCCCAATAAAAAAGTTAGAACCGTACCCGAATGACCATTTTGAAAATTTTTCGACATAACCTTCAAACTACGCAAGGTAGATAATATTTATTTGTTCCTATTTCATCTATGATAATCAACGTCAATAATTTAAAAGTCATAATAAGCGTATTTAGCATGCATTACGAATAATTAACACAGAAAAGCAATAAAAAATACTTACTTTTGGTTACAAAAACACAGTGACCCCGTTCACACATGTGTGGCGCGCCCGCAGCGATACCGAACACTAACGATCGCTTCCGATGGTTAGTCGCGACGCTCGCTCCTTGTACCCCTCCCACTAACCCCCGCAGTTCCCGATTTATGGGCGTTGTTACAACCGTACCCTGTTACAACCGTACCCGGTCTACCCTACTTCGTCACGAGTCTTTCTCTGACAAGTGACAGATGTCAATGAGGTCGCATGTCATATTTTTTTATTTATTTAGTGCTTCGTTCTCTGTTGCAAAAGTCAAATAACCACAATCTGTTCGTCTGTACTGTCGAAAATGTGAAAATGAGAACATGATGGCATATAAATTGCCATTGTCATTCAAAGGGATAATTGCGAATCAGACTAAAACTTAAATTAGAGCTTATATTAAACTTTTATTTCTTCACAAAGAACCTATTTTTGTTAACTTTGTTTTATTTTATATTGTAAAATGGCAATTCATTGTTAAAAGTACTCACTAGATTTTAATTGACGATTCTATGTTTATCATAGAAAGGCAAGTTTTGTTATTTGAAAGATTTTGTGTTTTTTTTATTATTTTTCCTATCTTAAGTTTAAAAATGAGACTAAATCTAATGTAAGACTGTAATATCTGTGATTTTAAATAAATAGATACATTAATAACAACAAAATTATCTTTATTTCGTAATGTTTCAATTGACCCCATTCACTGTTTCAACCGGCCCGGGAACGGGGTCAGTTGAAACAGTATCCCAATTTTACTAAATCACATGGGATGACTTTTTAAAAGCATACATTGCCGCCTAAACCTCAACCATATAATCGCCAGATAGCTGAACTTTATTTAATCAAATTTTCTTATGCCCTGAGCTCAATATGTGGCTTTAGTGAGCCATTTTGTCAAAAATGTTTCAACCGACCCCGGTCTACCCTACGTATTTTGTGGTTTTCAGTTACATCTCGATTTATCTCGAAATGTGGAGTACCTTTTTGTAAGTAATTACATTTATTCTATGAGTTGTTTATTATTCTTGACGAATCATTGAATATTTTTGGAAAACAATCAATATTATTTACGTAATTTTCAAAAATCATGTCGGCAATATATATGCCACTGTCTGTATACCGTAAGGGTACGACGGCAACATGTTTGCCAAAACCAGTTTAGTACTTACCTATTGAAGTGGATTTAGTAACTTCAGGCTGGTTAATGTTCAAGTGGACTGTATTGAAAGACTTGCTTGGTTCACGTAGCTTTATTTTGTAGTTGTTAACACTTTGAGAGTTTTAATCGACTGACCCCGCGCGCTGCGAGCGTCCTCTCTTATCGCTAGGCACTTGGGCCGGCGGCACCCCGTCCCGCGCGCCGCACCCCCCGCCAATTTGGCCCACTGTGATGGTGTATCGGCGGAGCGGACTCTCGACAGGTTTCGACTTGTCGGAACCTGCTCCGTCGATCTTTTAGTTCGGCGTCCGCAACAGTTCTCCCCCCGGCGCAGCCTGCGTAGCCTCTTCTTTCTTCATTAGGACGACGAGCTTGCTCACCGGGCGTCGGAAGATGCCTGTTCTGGTTCGCACCTCGACGACTCGAATGCTGCCGTCTGCTCCAGGATGCGTGCGCTCGACGACTCCCATCGGCCAGGTGTTCCGGGGCAGTGTGTGGTCGACTACTAGGACCACGTCTCCGTCCTGCAGGGGCCGGACGTCGTTCTTGGGCTCGCCGCGTGGCACCAACGTCGGCAGGTACTCCCGTAGCCAGCGCCGCCAGAAATGGTCGGCGAGCGCCTGGCTAGCTCGCCATGCTCGTCGGTCGGTCTCGTCGCAGGGTCCCGTCGCTGGCAGGCCGTTTGATGACCCCAACAGGAAGTGGTTGGGGGTCAGGGCCTCGGGGTCGCTGGGGTCCACGCTGACGTGGGTCAATGGTCTTGCGTTTATTGAGAACTCAGCTTCGGTGAGAAGTGTGCTGAGAACTTCTTCTTTTGGCGCCTTCTCCCGCAGGGTCACCTTGAGCGCTGTCTTCACGGAGCGCACCATCCTTTCCCACGCGCCGCCTTGATGGGGCGCGCCAGGGGGTATGCAGCGCCACTCCATGCGATGTTGCAGCCCCTCGTCGTTCAGAGCGGGCAGCCACTCGGTGTAGGCTTTGCGTAGCTGTTGATCAGCCCCGCGGAAGTTTGTTCCGTTGTCAGAGTACATTAGCCGCGGCCATCCTCTGCGCGCAGCCATTCTTCGCAGCGCCATGATCGCAGAGTCGACCGAGAGGGACGCCACAAGCTCGATGTGTACGGCGCGAGAGGTGAGGCATGTGAACAATGACCCCCACCTCTTCTCTCGGCGACGGCCCACCTTGACCATCATTGGTCCGAAGTAATCCACCCCGCAGTTAGTAAACGGGCGGTGGAAAGGATCCAGGCGGGCGTGCGGCAGATCTCCCGTGGCCGGCGTCTTGGGCGTTCCCCTCAGTCTTTTGCAGAAGGCGCAGTTCCTTTCAATCGTGCGCACGGTGGGTCGTAGGTGAATGACCCAGTAACGCTGCCGTAGGTCGTTCGTTACACGCTCCCTGTTGGCGTGCCCCGCAGCGCAGTGTTCCCGTAGCACGATGAGCTTGGCCAGTGGATGTCGGCCATCTATGATGATGGGCCGCTTCGTCTCGGTGGGCGCTGAGGAAGCATCGATCCGTCCTCGCACCTTCAGGAGTCCATCCTCTAATATAGGATCTAGTCGATACAGCCTGCTCGACTTTGTTAAGGGGTGAGCAGACTTGATCCTTTTTAGTTCTTCGTTAAAGCTGTCTTCTTGCGCGTGCCGGATTAGTTCCCTCTCGGCGCGCTGGATGTGTCGATGCTCCATGCTGGTTGCCTTACGTCTGCAGATGTCAGTGAAGGCAAGCGCTCGTGCAGTGGCCCTTACCAGGATTTCATATTTCGAGAAGCGGGCAGGGTCGGGTAGCCAGCTGTCTCGTCCCGGTTCTTCCCTGGTGTGCAGGACCTCGTCGTCTTCTTCTTCTCGCGTTGACATCTTGGGCCATCGTTCTTCCGATTGGTATAGGAAGACAGGCCCCTGGAACCATCGATCCGTTGTGCTCAGAGGAGTGTCGCTGAGCCTCGTTGCGTCGTCCGCCACGTTATGTTCCGTTGGCAGCCATCGCCATTCTCCCTTGTTAGTGAGTTCAGCGATCTCACCCAGTCTGTGTGCGACGAACGGTGTGTAGCGTCGCATGTCGTGGTGGATCCAATGGATCACGGTGGATGAGTCGGTCCAGTAGGTTGTCCGACCAATCTTCAAGCGGTGTTCCCTTCTTATCGTGTCGGCGAGTCTTGCCCCGATGACAGCTGCTTGTAGTTCGAGCCGAGGTATGGTCTGCGCCTGTCTTGGCGCTACCTTGGCTTTGGCCGCCACCAATACTACGGCGACACTCCCGTCGCTGCCTGTGATCCTCCAGTAGGCCACGGTCGCATAGGCCTGTTCGCTGGCGTCACAAAGCACGTGGAGGTCGATGTGGTCGTACTTCTTCGTCGTGTAGCAGCGTGGCAGTCGGAGTTTGGCTATCTCGTTCAGGTGTGCCAACCACGATGCGAAGAGCTCGTTCTCTTCTGCTGGTATCTCTTCGTCCCACGTCGTCTGGAGGCGCCATAAGCTCTGTAAGATGATCTTAGAGCGGATGGTGTAGTGGCTCAGCAGTCCAAGTGGGTCGTAGATTGACATCACGGCGCTTAGGGCTTCGCGCTTGGTCGGCGCGCGAGCCCGGTCTCGTACCTCCGCTGGCACTCGGTTCATGGATGTATTGAACCCAAGTTCATCTCGTTCGGCGTTCCAGAACAGGCCGAGTATCTTGCTTTCCGGCTGTTCTCCCCCCAGTTGTGTGGGTGCAGTGGCGTACAGCTCAGGGGGTATGTCACGCAGCACTGACTGATCACTTGCGTTCCATCCCCGTAGCGTGAAGCTGGCCTTGGCGTGCACCGTTCTTGTTTCCTCCACTGCTCTCCAGGCTTCCATCGGGTCGTCATAGCTCGCCACTAGGTCGTCCATGTAGTGGCTTTCTTTTATAGCCGCTAGCGCTCGCGGGAACTCCTGCCCATGCATGTCCGCGTTGTGGTTACGGACATAATGAGCCATGTACGGGGAGCTCGCGGCGCCGAAGATCATGCTCTTCATCTTGAATTTGAGTGGAGGCGTGTCACGTTCATCGCCTCGCCACAGGAACTGCTGCGCTGGTTGATCTTCTGGTCTGATCTTTATACGTAGGAACATTTCTTGTATGTCCGCTGTTACTGCCACCGCCTTTTCCCTGAATCGGAATAGGATACCTGGCAGCGACAGTAGCAGGTCGGGTCCCTCCAGAAGTTCGTCATTGAGGCATATTCCGTGGCTTCTCGCGGCTGCGTCAAACACCAGCCTACACTTGCCGGGCTTGTTTGGGTTCTGCACGGCAAAGTGTGGCAGGTACCAGCACACCGGGCTCGTACGTTCCGAGCCGTCGCACGGTGTGGCGTATCCTTTCTGCAGCAAGTTCTGTATCTGGTTGGAGTACTTTCTGGCGAATTCAGGGTCGGCGTCCATTTTCTTCTCGATGGTCGTGAGGCGACGGAGTGCTTGGCTGTAGCTAGGTAGCATGGCGGTGTCGTCTCTTCGCCACGGCAGCCCCACCTCGTACCCTGTGTCGGTCTTCTTGGTGGTCGCCTCGACGATCTTCATAGCTCGCTGATCTGCTTCTCGTACTCGCGGCTTTCCCTCTATGCAGAGAGCTTCTATTTTGAAATGAGCCTCGACAAAGTGGTGGAGCTGTTGGTTGCTCACGTTCGATTCTCGGTCGGGCTCGTATACGTGCAGCACCCTGCCTTCCTGTAGAAGGGTGCTGCGTGGTGCGGTTCCATGCACCACCCATCCCAGCTTTGTCCTCGATGCGGCCGGCTCGTTCGGAGCGCCGGTCCTGAGCTCCCTGGAAACGATGCACTCCCAGTGGTCAGTTCCCACTAAGAGCCCGGGGCGTACTCGTTCGTAGCACACCTCGTCCCTGGGAAGGTCCCTCAGGTGCTCATGCTGGAGAAGGGTTTCAGGTATGGCCTGCTGGTGCAGCTGCAGGTTTTTGATGGTCCTTGCTCTGACCTTGTACTTCTCAGTTTCATTTATCCCTCTGACATACATAGTGATGAGCTGGCTCTTTGTCTCTTGTTGGCTCATGTTGACGCCGTTTAGGTGTAGCGGTTGTGATGGCCCCTCTGCCCCGATGCTGGAAGCTAACTCCTTGTCTACGAGGGTTATCGTAGCTCCTTCGTCTAGGAGCGCGTAGGTCTGCACCTCCCCTTTTGGTCCGGACACGATGATGGGACACATTTTCAATAATACTGTTCGTTGTCCCATAGCTAGTTGCGGCGTGACGGATAAGACTGCTTCTTGCTTCGGTGTCTCTGCTGGCTTGGCCGCGTCTGTTTGCGGTGGTGTTTGGTGTAGGGTCGCGTGATGTGGTCGGCGACATTGATCCACACCGCAGGGCCTTGCTTTGCATCCGATGCGTCGGTGTCGTCGTTGGGCACACTTGAAGCATATTTTCTTTTCTTTGAGAAACTCCCATCGTTGCTCGATCGTAAATGCCTTGTATTTAGGGCATTGGGGTAGAGTGTGTGCTTGTTCGCACCCAGGGCACGGCATCTTCTCTTCTTCCGCTGCGGCGACGGTGTTGTAGACAGTTGCGTTCTTCTTTTGGGTCACTGCGGGTCGTGTTTCTTTCTTCTGGCTCGCGGCGGTGCACGTAGATGGGGCATAAGTGTAACGTAGTGCCCTGTCCGCCTCCCTCATTAAGAATCGGGAGATCACGACGATTTCTGGATCGGCCGTCCCTTCGTTTTCGTATGCGTAGTCGCACCAGCGCGAGCGGAGATGGGGACTGAGTTTGTCCAACACCTCCCTCGTCAGCAGGGGATTGAAGAGGTAACCCCTTCGGTCGATGGTCTTCAACACGCAGATGATGTTCTGTAGTTTCACGGCGAAGCTATTGAGGTCGGCTGCTGATGCTCCAGGTCTTGGGAGTTTCTTCAAGCCGTCGAGCGCCCGATCAATAATAATTTCAGGACGCCCGAAGCATTGTTCCAAGGTCTTCATTATGATGTCCGAGTCTGTGGCCGTATGTAGTAGTGCGGCCACAGCCTCCCGGGCTTCTCCCTTTAGGCAGCTCCTCAGTCTGTGGATGTTCTCTGCTGCTGGAATCTGGTACATCTGTGTTGAGTCTCGAACGGCTGCTTTGAAGGGCAGCCATTCGCTAGCAGCTCCAGTGAATGTTGGCAGGTCTGTGTATCGCGGACGGGGTCGTGCCATCTTCTCAAGCGTGGTGGCCAATTGCTCGATGCTGTTCTTCGTTCTGGTGGGAGTGGGTGATCGTACCCTAGGTACCTCGAACCTCAGTTGTCTTGGCTCCTCCCTGGTGCTCTTGGCTGCCTCCTCCCCCCGTGAGTCGAGTGGATTTGTTCGTAGCCACTCGTCGACCTTGGTATGAGGTTCTTCATTTATTGGCTCGTCGTTGACGCTCTCCTCATCGTTGATGGCAGACACCTCTGCAGCTAATCTCTTCTTGATTAGGTCCGCTTCCATGTCCAGCTGCTTTCTTTGTAGAGCTGCCAGTCTCTCTGCTGCGTTCAGTTCTGCTAGTCGCAGTCGCGTTGTGACACTTGTGGTTGATCGGTGCGACCGTAGCGACCTTGCAGGTGACCTGGCTCGTTGTTGCGTGGTCATCGTAGTTCTGACCCCGGAGGGTCCAGCTGTGCTTGTCTCCGCCAGCCTTGAGAAGGGTGAGGACAGCGGATCCAAGGACACCCGCTGAAGTCGCTCCCTCTCCATTCTTCCTTCCTCTTGGCGGCGTGCGGCTTCTTGGCTGTGCCTTTGTTCTTCCAATTCAGCAAAGTCTGACTGGCTCCTTGTGACGACCATGGTCGGTACGTAGACGGTTAGTACAGACGATGTCAGACTCAGGTAGGCAGGCGCCGTCACTCGTTGATTCTGCCTGGATAGCAGGCACAGGCACTGTAGGTTCTGCTTGTATAGCAGGCACAGGTACACGTCGACTCTTGCTCGGCGTTGGCTCTGCCTAAGTAACTAAGCACTTGTACTGAAGGTTCTGCCTGAGTAGTAGACACAGGCACACGACGACTTCTGCTCGGCGTTGGCTCTGCCTAAGTAACTAGGCACTCGTACTGAAGGTTCTGCCTGAGTAGCAGATACAGTCTCGCAGTATATTGTTCTGTCTATAACCGTAGGCCCAATCACACGCGAAAGTTCCGCCTAGATAGCAGGCACGGGCACGCACTTATAAGTTCCGTTTACAGTTGCAAACACAGGTACCTATGCACTATATTGTTACGTCCACAGTTGTAAACACGGGTACGCATTATATTGTTCTGCTTTTAACCTAGGTACTGTTCACACGCACTTTCAGGCAGGCACCGGCCCACTCGTTAGTTTCCCGCCTAAATTACTAGCACGTGTACTTTTCTTTCAGTCTAGTTACACGGGTCGGCACACGTTCAGGCTCGACGTTTTCCCGCCTAAATAGTTAGCACACGCACTTTGTTTATTTAGTCTAGTTACACGGGTCGGCACACGTTCAGGCTCGACGTTTTCCCGCCTAAATAGTCAGCACACGCACTTTGTTTATTTAGTCTAGTTACACGGGTCGGCACACGTTCAGGCTCGACGTTTTCCCGCCTAAATAGTTAGCACACGCACTTTGTTTATTTAGTCTAGTTACACGGGTGGGCACACGTTCAGGCTCGACGTTTTCCCGCCTAAATAGTTAGCACACGCACTTTGTTTATTTAGCTTATACAGACGGGGACCGGCACACGTTCAGGCTCGGCGTTTTCCCGCCTAAATAATTCGTTCACACGCAACTTTTCGTTCAGCCTAGGTAGACGGAAACCGGCACACGTTCAGGCTCGGCGTTTTCCCGCCTAAATAGTTAGCACACGCACTTTTTACTAGGCATAGGCACTCGCGAGGTTCTGGACGGCGACACTACTTCAATTCTGGCCGTCGTTTTTCCAGATCCTCTTAGTGGACAGTCGACTCTCTCGTTCATTCACAGGTTGCAGGCGTTTTCTTCATCCTCCCGCACTTATACGTAACAGAATTATCGTGGCACGTAATCTTCATCCGGAGTGCGGAGGACCAGAAACTATGCTGGACTTAGTAATCCGGCTCGAAGGACCATGAACTGAAGTGGATTTAGTAACTTCAGGCTGGTTAATGTTCAAGTGGACTGTATTGAAAGACTTGCTTGGTTCACGTAGCTTTATTTTGTAGTTGTTAACACTTTGAGAGTTTTAATCGACTGACCCCGCGCGCTGCGAGCGTCCTCTCTTATCGCTAGGCACTTGGGCCGGCGGCACCCCGTCCCGCGCGCCGCACCCCCCGCCAATTTGGCCCACTGTGATGGTGTATCGGCGGAGCGGACTCTCGACAGGTTTCGACTTGTCGGAACCTGCTCCGTCGATCTTTTAGTTCGGCGTCCGCAACACCTATTGTTTTACATATTTATATTTTTTTTGTTTATTTTATAGGAATATGGATCGTCGTGGGGTGAATCTGAGACCTGACGAAGTAGAAAGTGCGTTAGAAAGAAAATTATTTGCCTGTACTATGTTTTCAATGTTTTGTTGGTATATAAGCCTGTGCTAGCTGAGATATGGCAAATTTAATGTTTTTGTGTTTCGTAATGTTAATTACCCACTATTGTATAGAATCAAGTTCTTCTAACTTCACAGACAGCTGTGCTGCTGGGGAGTTTGTTGCGCCACTTCTTCTTCGCAGCTAAAGCACTAGGAAGTGGTGAAGGGTGGGCGTTTTGGGGGGACTGTCTTATGTAATTTTGACGTTCAAAAAGTGCTGACTCTCAGCCTAGTTTGAATAAATAACTTTTTGATTTTTTTTTTTTGATTTTGAGAAGAATTATTTGGTTTCAGTGATGGAGCGAGATCTGAAGATGAAGCGGAGGATTCCGATGTGGAAGATTTATCTGGTATGTTATCGTCAAATAACTATGACCCAATCAACACTACGATCTTCCCAGAACTAAGCCCTCGACCAACATCATCACCTCAACCAGGGCCCTCAAATGAAAATGTTATGCAGCCACCCCCACCAAGAAGTTCACGACACAGTCCTTCACATATAGAACTTGAACTTCAAGAAGATTTTGATCCATCAGAAATTGAGGACTCAGACGGATCTGATGCAGATGAAGACGAATGGAAAAAAGTGGCCTGGTCACAGAATCCCGTAGTTTCTCTTTTTGATTCTATTCAATTACAACCAGTTCGGAACATAGCCAATAGGACTAGGCCACTCGTATTTTTTGAAATGTTTTTTGACTCTGAAGCTATCGATATGATTGTAACCAAATCTAACCTATATGCATCACAATGCAATGACCAAAATTGGGAACAGACGTCAGTAACAGAGATCAAAGCTTTACTGGGCATGATGATTCAAATGGGCATTCACAAATTACCCTGTATAGAAGATTATTGGTCCAGTGACCCATTACTGCATGTTGTTGAAATTGCTGAGACAATGACATTGAAGCGGTTTCAAAAACTTATGAAATATTTACATCTCAATGACAATGCCAATATGCCGAACAGGAACGATGATAACTACGACAAACTGTATAAAATAAGGCCGCTGCTAGATTACATCAACGTAAAATGTCAGACAAATGCCAAAAACACATATTCTCAGTCAATTAACGAGTGTATGATAAAGTTCAAGGGGCGATCTACTCTAAAGCAATACATGCCCATGAAGCCCATAAAACGGGGCTTCAAGGTTTGGGCTAGAGCTGACAGTCACACAGGATACTTGTATCAGTTTCAAGTGTATGTTGGAAAGACCGAAAACGTCGAAACAGGATTAGGCAGTAAAGTTGTCATGACATTATGCCAGTCACTCATAAATGACACCTATATGGGTCATATAGCATTTGATGAACTTTATTTCTAGTCCAGCTTTACTACAAACATTATACAATAATGGTATATATGCAACTGCTACAGTCAGAAATGACCGCCAAGATATGCCACTAATTGTAAAAAAGCCCAAAGCGACTGTTAATAAAGAAATTGATGAAAAGATAGCAAAGGCTGTAAAAAATGCAAACCAAAAAACAAAAAAGCTGAAAAGAGGAGAATGGAAATGGAGGGTAAAAAATAATGTTGGCTTTATTATCTGGAAAGATAACAAATTAGTAAGCGTTTTGAGCACTGCATTTCATCCAAAGCAGAAAACATCTTGTGAAAGAACTCAAAATGATGGATCTAAAAAATCATTCCCCTGTCCGCTGACAATTACAGAATACACAAAGCGTATGGGAGGAGTGGACCGGTTTGACCAAAAGAGAACCCCGTACGCAGTCGGAAGAAAAAGCTCGAAGTGGTGGAGACGCATCTTCTATTTCCTTATTGATGCTGCTATAACAAACGCGTATATATTGTATGCTTCTAACAGACGTAACCACACCGTATTGTCTCAAAAGGAATTTAGGCTGACATTGTCTCGAGAATTAGTAGCAAACGCAACATTCCGAAAGAGACCCTTTGCCACCATGCCAAAGTTCGCGTCCAAAAAAAGTAAGTCTGTACAATCGGAAGAAAGTGAATCAAGGCAAAAGAAACTATTTGGAGTGCCTCGAGAAATTCGTTTTTCTGAGCTTGGAGCTCATTGGCCTGTAGAATTACCCACCTATAGAAGGTGTCGCTTGTGTAGTAGTGCACACAATAATCAACGATCCAGGATACAATGTGATAGGTGTCAAGTGCCATTGTGTGCAGTGCCTTGCTTCAAAAATTACCATCAAACAGATACATAAATTGGTAAGGCTAGACTGATGGTGGTTTATATGTTGCCATCATGTTTTTTTCTATCTAATAAATCAATCATCTGCCTAGCCTTTTCCCAACTATGTTGGGGTCGGCTTCCAGTCTAACTGGATGCAGCTGAATATCAGTATTTTACATGGAGCGACTGCCTATCTGACCTCCACAACCCAGTGGCTGGGTAATACGATACCCTTTGGTAAGACTGGTTGTCAGACTTTCGGGCTTCTGACGACCCGTAACGACGAATAAATAAATAAAAAATAAAATAAAATGTTTAAAAAAAGTAAAAAAAATATATGATTAAAAGTAGTGAAGTTTTATTTCATTAGGCTCATTCCCTCTACCAGTTAAAGGGTTAAGGTGGCGGCGTACTGTCGACTTAGCGGTGTAAGTAGTGTTTTATTTGCAATTAGTTTTGATTAAACGTGTTTCTGTCTTGCAAGAGGTGTTTATAGTGTGAGTTTTTATTATGGGACTGAAATATGTCCAGGATGACTCAATATTGCCCACTGACAGACATACGGACAGATAGCAGAGTCTTGGTAATAGGGTTCCATTGGCACCCTTTGGGTACAGAACCCTAAAAGGAATATGTACATGTTGATGTTTGATGATGCTCTTTTCTCTCAATGATGGGTCCTGTTATCATTAGTTCAGTAGATAATATGAACTAAAAATTTAAATATTTTACAAAATCAACAGGGCAGAGGTGCCAGTGCAGCGCCGCTCAGGCGAGCTGCGGCAGGAGCGGGCGAAGTCCGCAGGGCTGCGCCTGAGCCTGCCGTAGCAGGTCGGCGAGCGGCGCTGCTGGACGCCGCAGGGCGCGCCGCGCCGCGCGCGTGTGTGTGTGTGTGTGAGGGTGTGTGTGTGTGTATATTTATTTATATTTATAATAAATTGTTTTTTTTTTTATGTATTGTTGTTTTTAATTACTATCTCCTTATTTTCCTACTTCTTTCGTGTGGATGTCGGTTTGCATACACAAAAGAAGGCAATCATGTTTTAATGTTTTCCCATGTATGAAAAGAAACCCCAATAAAACACGTGCAGATGTGCACCTGTTTTACTGAGGTTTTTAAATCCCTCTCTGAAGGTTTCAAAACAACCTTGCTGACGATTTTGACGACGACTGTATATGTAAGGGATGTAATTTTGTTTCGAATAACTACAAGGTATTCGCAATCAGTCTTATTATGTATTTATTTATTTAGTACTAGCTGTGACCGCGACTTCGTCCGCACGGAATAGTTTTTTTACTATTATTTATATATCAATAAAAACAAACAAGATTTCTAGAATAAAAGTAGCCCAAATTACTCATTATTACACCAGCTACCTGCCAGTGAAAATCCCGTCAAAAACATAGAGAAAAAAAATAGAGCAATTAAAATAATGATCAATTTTAATCAGCAAGAAGTCAGTTTTTGACATGTCCCCCACTCGAATTTCTCGATGATAAAAGCTATTCTGAAAAATTTTGTATGCGATACATTGACTTTTTGGTACGGTTTTAAAGAACTCCGAGTCTTCTATCGTCTCCGGTACTTTTTAATTCAAACCTTAAACACACACTTCCACAATTCAATTTCCAACAAACATGTAAAAAGTGATGCCGACCGGACATGATAGGTTAGTCACGGCTAAAACTGCTATTTAAATAATAAATAAGGACTTTTTCATTTCTAAACTGGCAACATTAACCTTACAATCCACCGTTCGAAATAAAAAAAGAACCAGTTGTGACACGAAACCGAGTAAAACAACGTGTTTATTTTGTTGTGCCACGAACGTCAAGATTTCTTGTGTCGGATTTGAGACACAATAACTGCGGATTCCAGTAAGTTTACATCATTCCACGATATTACCGCTCACGCACCGCTGTCATATGACGTAAACACCCACTCAGTCGCGCGCCGCTATCTGACAGATGAGATGTTAACGACCTCGCTCACAAAAAAAGGTCCACTCAAGTTTCTATTGTGTTTAGCCACCTACTGTAAACAGTTTTGGGTTCTTGAAAGAGCAGGCCATAATTTAAATTGTGAAGCGTACTCAAATTACGTCATTTGTTTTCATAAACGAATGTTGAAAACGGACAAGTGGTTGAAAGTGTGTTTGTTCCCGTGTTATGATGATTTCTGATAAAATTACAATGTGAATTTGCACGAAATTTTGCTTGTGTCTTGTTGATTAAACGAGTAATCTAACAGCGGCGTTTTCTTGAAAGTTGAACCTAACATTTTCATATTATTGAAACTCAAACTTCATACTACGCGGAGCCATTTTTATGAATTCGCGTATTACAACGCATGACTTTGTAAACGCTCATCCTAGTTATATTGAGTGTGGCTAAGTTTTGTATTATCTGACGTCGATTTGGGAGTCCCTATTTTTTTTACGTATTGATCATATTATTAGAAACCTCCACGTAAAATTCTAAGTGTCGAAATTAAATAGTTACCGAAAAAAAAACAAAATTAAAATCGTAAAATTTTGCAATATTTTGTCACTTTGACATTTCGTCTCGCCATTAAACGTTTCTTTTCAAGTAAGGTAAACGCACTAAGATGTTTGACTTCATAATTATGATGCAAAACAATTGTAAAAATTTACCGACTATTACCGATAAGTGAAACCAAACGTAAATCGATGCTATTGTTTGTTGTTAAACGATCTGTCAGTCATCGTTTGTGTCCCTAGCAGTTGAGATCGTTTACGTACTCCTCTTTGTAAAACAACGTTTGACTACCATCATGGCGTCTCCGAAGCCCCAGGTTTCGTGTTCCGTGCCATCGTCTGAAGAATCGAGTGTAGTGCAAGTTTCGGACTCAAATCAGCCACTTGTTGCGAGCTCTTCTTCAGGCCCTACGTGTGTGCAAGTGTTAGACTCTAGTGAGCCACTTGTGCCCGTGATTGAACCAGAAGCTAGTTGTTCCCGTGCCACCACTGCCACTGACGCGCCGGTGACGCCTGCGTCACCGACATCGTCTGAGGGCAGTGCGAGTGTTACGGAACCTCGTGCTTCTGGGTCGTCCGACCGCCGCGTTCATTATAATGCGGCAGAAATAAGGTTGGTATTTTTTATTTTCTTGCCCACCAACAACACTTTGCAGAAGTAAAATTGTAAGCCAATACAGTTCTAATTTATGTTTCCATTGTTTCAGATCCCATTGGAATATGTTCAGAGTATTTTCCACACTGAACACAACAGAGCAGTGTATAGAGTTTGCTGAAGAGCAAAATCTTATCCCGAGGAATAAAATGTGTACTTATCACAAGAAACTTATGCCACTGAGTGATTCCAGTGGGACTGGGCAGTTGGGAATCTTCCGTTGCAGGAAGAGCAACTGCCGGATAAAATCGGTGAGTCGAGCAAAGGACACGTGGTTTGAAAATGCTCGGCTGCCATTAAATTTGATATTTCAAATCATGTATATGTTTAGTCATAAGTACCCGTACCATCAAGTACAAGTGGAAACGACCCGAGAGGATAGGGAATCAGTGCTTTCTACAGGCACAATTGCTGATTGGTTTTCCTGTTGCCGGGAAACTATAATTGTATATGAGTTGGAGCATCAAGACGCTCAAGGCAAGATTGGTGGTCCAGGAAAAATTGTACAAATTGATGAATCAAAATTTGGAAAAAGAAAATATAATAGAGGAAGAAATATTGAAGGCCACTGGGTGTTGGGCATGATTGAAGACGGTTGTGATGATTTACGGCTGGAAGTGTGTCCTAACAATGAAAGGTCTTCTGAAATATTGGTGCCGCTGATACAGAAACATGTTCAGGAAGGCACTGAAATCCATACAGATTTTTGGAGAGCATATGACTGCCTTCCTGAACATGGGTATATACATAAAAAAGTTAACCACAGTGACCCCGTAAACAAATTTGTGGCACCAGATGGGACACACACCCAGCGCATTGAAAGCCATTGGCGATATTTAAAGGTACTTTTTAATAAAGACCAATATAAAGGTAATTTTACGGATTGGCTTATTGAGTATTCATGGAGAAGAAAAATAAGAATTAATCATCAAGACCCGTTCTTAGAATTATTAAATGCGATTAAATATGTGTACAAAATTGATTAAATGAATGTATTTTGAAATGTAGTTTTATTTTAGATTAAGTTAGGTATTCTTTCTAAAGTTTGTCTATATATAATGTGTTAAATAAATGTTTATATAATAATTGATTTGTTTTATTGTATTTCAAATGATCCGTTATAAAGATTAGGGTATTTAGGTTGTGGTAATTTATTGTAAGCCTTAAAAAACCCTCCGGGGCAGATCCGACATGGTTTGGGAGGTTAGGTTAGGTTAGGTTAAAACTGTGACCTCCTATGCACGAGCCGAGCGAGCGAAGCGAGCGAAGCGAGCGGTGCCGCGGCAGCGGCCGGCGAGTGCCAGAAGCGACATGGTTTGGGGAGGTTAGGTTAGGTTAGGTTAAAACTGTGACCACCTATGCACGAGCCGAGCGACTTGATTCTGTTGACGAGCCCTGTCAGTGAAGTGTCCTGTCGAGCGTCGCTACTTCCCCTTCGTTTTATTCGTCAACCCCACACCTCTTCCGACCTTACAATCGACGTTGATACACGAAAATTCGAAAGTTAGGTTAGAATATTAAAAAAAAAAACGCAATAAGGGGGGGGTATCGACGCTTTTCCTTCACAGGGGGGGCTCTACATCTCCCCCCCTCCCCCCTACCACCCCTTAAATCGATGCCCGGCTATCCGAAGTCCTACCTTGAGTGTTTCTAATAAGAAAATGTTACAATAATACTACATAAACCTTTATCTACCGATACCTACCTTTATATTGTAATAATATGCCAGTATAATTGTGATATGATAGGATTTTCTGGAAAAGAGAACTAATCGGCCATGTTTATGTAATAGCTAATTTTACATGGTACTTTAGGTTTCAGAATTGGAAAATTAGTCTAAACTGCACAAGAAGGAACTATACTTTCTAATTACTCTAAAAACTTACTCATTGTCATGGAAAAAAACAAAGATATCAAGCTCCGAAATACCTGTAAAAATGTATGGAGTTCGAGAAATTTCGTAGTGATGGAACTCGCTAACTCTACGAAAATATCGAAAAGTTTGGTTTAGGAATAGAATTTCATCGTAGGAATTATCAACAAATTTCAGTTACATGATTTTATTTGATAATGTATTTTACAATGTATGTCTGTGTACGTGTGTGTGTATGTTATATAGGGAAGAAAAATAATAACACTTTCGATGCCAAGCACCGAGCATATGGGTCCAAAAATAATTCGTTCGTGTGCCCACAAGTCGCATCCGAGTCGTCGCTATAGATAGGTAGCTGTTAATGACTTCTGTTCATACCCAGGATCCGACTAGCGACACCAAAAATCTAAGTATGCTAACCGCTCGTGCGACCTCGATTACGTCATCAGACACGTAACGCCGTGGGTGGTCGGCTCTTATCGCAAAGTCGTAAAAACAACGAATGTTTATAAGTGGCTTGTTTGGAGTGTCGGGTGTTTTGTATAGCTAATGAATGGGGCTAGATCACTCATTCGGTTTCCACAGGTATAGAGACTTTTTATCTTCTTCAAAAAACTGAATGTTGGCACGTTACAGTTATTACAAAACGCGAGTCAATTTAGCCGGTTTTGATGTCTTTTTAATCATTTTGTCACACACACTTATCGTAATAAATGAGTTCACAAAAAATATTACCTTATCGGTATCGGGATTCGTAATAAGATAATAATTCAATTATAAAAATTGAAAATGAAACAGGAAATCAACAGTGGATTATTTTTACTGATTGTTGGCACCACTAACTTCAAGAAGTTCTGCCTGTCAAAAAGTTTCGAAAAGCACATCAGTTATAGCCCGGCCCCGAGCTGAAGACGTAAGTTTATGTTCTTCATTTGAGAATTTTTATTTTATTAGTGCTAATGTTATATTATAAGAATTGTTATTATTTTTTTATAGAAAGACTACAATGGGCGCTGTATTAACAGGGTAAGTTCATTGGCTATCTTTGCGACCTACAAGTATCTACCTAAAATATCTTTTATAATGTGGACTAGCAAATTCAAAAAAATAATCGCAATTCAGTTGTATTTACTTACTGGCGACAGATTCAAGTGATTTTTGTTTTACAGACGTGTCCATACATGCGCATCTGATGATCGCGACTATCTGGTATGATGGTAATGACGATGATGCAATGATTGAAACCGTCTCTGAATGTTTATCTTATTGAGGGGACTGTGGAAGTGTTTTGCTAACATGGTGTGGCAGCTACTGGAATGTTTCTGAGGCTTTGGGCATACTAATAAAAATGTTTATGAGTACTAAGTTGTGCAGTCTGCCTGTAATATGCTAATTGATTTTGTTCTTGCATGGTTATAGTGTTCTTTCATTTTTTTAGATGCTGCCGGGGTGGCCGGGGTGGCAGTGAAAAGTAAGTATGATTGGTTCATTAGTAATTAGTTGTGGGCTAAAGATTCAATTACTTTCATACCTGTTCAACAATTGGAGGCCTGTGAATAACCTACCTACATACACATAATGATGTTATAGTGACTAGTTTTACTCTCTTGGTGTATCCGCTTCACTGTGATGTGTCTAAGCTTAGGGCATTTTTAACCAAATAATAGGAAAAATCAAAGTTAATTTTATAATTAATCTAATTACAGTCCTGGTAGTGTCATGTTATTAACAATTTGTTTTTTTATTTTAGCCTGGAGCCACGTCCACTCAACGTAAGGTGGTCAGCGTGCCATTTCGGCACGTAAGTAATGTTTTATTTGCAATTAGTTTCAGTTCTGGGTTTTTCTGTCTTGCCAAGGGTAACTGCTTGTTTTCAATTAACTTTTACTATTTGTTGTTATAGTAGCATTATGGTTGGTATGGATATGGATATAGACACGGACATAGGCGTGGTATCTGACACAGACTTTAGCGAGGATTACCTCCCACCAACTGCCATGCGGGGTTGTGGCACCCGAGGTCGTCCTCGTGGCTCACGAGGTCATCCTCGTGGCTCACGAGGTCAAGCTCGTGGCTCACGAGGTGGTCCTCGTGGCACCCGAGGTCGTGCTCAGGGTGCTGGTCGTGGCCGTGCTCGTGGTGATGGTAGTCGATGTGCTGGTGGTCCAGGCCGTGGTGTGGGAATGTATGTTGCTTAATTTTATTGTTCCTTTATAATTTATTGATGTCTGCTGGTTACGGGAACATTCCTTTAGGAATATTCTAATTTTTTGTTAATTTTTTAGACACCCATTGCCAGAAACTGTCCCCGCTATGGAAGTTGGAGACGTTCAGCCCTCTACGTATGTATACTATTCAAAAAAATTCTCAACGATCAGGCTGTTATTTTAAAGTAATATTATTTTCTTTTAGCTCCGCTCTATCTGACGGCTTGAAGAAAGTCCGGGAAGTGAGAGCCGCATACAAAAAACGTTTAACCGTTTTGTCAGCGGACCAGAAAGCCAAGCTACTTGCTTTAAGGGAGGAAAAGCAAGTAGCCAGGTTTTTGCTGCCGGACGCCCCGCCGCACACTGGTCCCAAATTAAAAAAAAGTGGACATTGATAGTAGACCGCTGATATTTTTTTTATTGTTGATATAATGATAACAGATAAGGCAAAAAAATATTATTGTCCTACTTCAAATACTTTTCTCTATAAAAAATATTTCTTTTTTTTTTGTATGGGAGTGATTACATTTTACTCAATTTCTCAAAAACCTTAAGCGATGTCGAGATGGCATTCACATATGTTAGAAAACTAATAATTCTGAGTATTTGGCTCGAAGAAACTTATTGCTTATCTCTGCGTACTTTCGAGATAATAGTGACAGAAAATAACAATTTTTTTTAATGTTAATTGTTCGCTTTTTTTAATCATAGCCTTACTCATATCGCAATAGGTCCGCTGGCCAGCAAAATGGAGCTTCGACGCGAGTTTGCCGGGATAACAAGATGGCCGCCTCTCATGACGTAACGTAATACGGTCACGAATCGCGCGCGTACACCTCACTCAGTGTACAACTAAATGTGGTTGCGATAAGACGTGTCCTTATTTTTTCTGTGCGCTTGAAGAAATGCTTGTTGTTTGTTTGTTTTGTTATTGTTGTATTTTGAATCTTTGGATTTTAAAATCAAATAATTTTTGTTTGTCTTTCTTTCGTCGAATTTGTTTTCGTAATTTTTTTTGTTAAAATCAAAGTCACTTTGTCTTTGATATCTTTGATTCTAATTTGTTTTCAATTTTCCTTAAAATTATAATATGTCCGCATTTGTCACCAACTTAGACTTATACGTTGTTCTTAAATCAGGAGGTGGTTTTAAAAATGTCGAATTTTTATTTAATGCCCTTATTGAACGTATTGGTGTTGAATTGTCTTCCGAAGATTTGAGTAATATTAAATTATTTTGTCGTAATTTTTCAAGTAATATCTCAAAAAGATGGTCTGCTTCCAGTAGAGCTCAAAAGACCTTTCTTAACAAAAATTCAGACTGGTTACAATCCCAAATAGTTTGGCCAAAATGTCAAAATATCGATTTAAGCAGCATTTTTAAAGTTGCCGAGGAAGTAATTCCAAATTTCGAAACGCAAGTGGATACTCATCAATTAAGTTATGGTACAAGTAAAAAACCATTTGTTGATATATCTGATAATCAGAAGAAAAGGCGTTCTCTAACACTTCTAGATCACACAGAGGAGGAATTAGTTTATGCTTTATGTGCCAAATTAAAAGAGTCTAAAAAAACAAAATTAGCAGCTATATTAAACGAACTCAGCCAAAACAAGGAAAAATGTGAGATGGTATATGATGTACTATTCGCTAAAAAGACTGACAAACCGTGTTTACCAGATGATAAAACGTTAGCGCTTTACACCTCAACAAATTTGTCAAAATGGCAATATCGAAATTTAAGAACTATTCTTGCTTCAGAGAAAATGTATGGTCTTCCATCCTATCAAAAGCTCCTGGAAGCTAAAAAAACTTGTTATCCTCCAGAGTCAGACATAACTGTAACTGAATCTGATGCTAAGATAAGACTTCAATCGCTCCTAGATTTGACAACTAATAGGATATTAAAAACAATTCAGCACAACTCTGCCGACAAAAAATCGCTAAAACTAATAAGCAAATGGGGTTTTGACGGGTCATCTTCTCAAAGTAATTATAAACAAAAGTCACACTCCGACACTAAAATTGACGATTCTTCAGTTTTCATGATTAGTTTGGTTCCGCTTCGTTTGGAAGAAGAGAGTGGTACTATCTTGTGGCAAAATCCTGCTCCCTCTTCAACAAACTATTGTCGTCCAATTGGCTTTATATTTGCAAAAGAAACAAATGAATTGATAAAGAAGGAAAGTGCATCCTTAGAGGAAGAAATTCGTAATCTTGTTCCCACAATTGTAGATAATTTTGATATTAAACATGATTTGTACATGACTATGATTGATGGGAAAATTTCTACTGTGATTTCCAATACTTCTTCTGCAGCTGTTTGTAATATTTGCAATACCCCACCTAGCAAAATGAATGACTTGGACTTTGTATCCAAAAGACTCATCAGAGAAGATATGTATAAATATGGTCTGTCTTCGCTTCATATGTGGATAAGATGTATGGAATGTATTTTACACATTTCGTACAACTTAGACTTCAAAAAGTGGGCTGCACGAAAAGAAGATAAATTGTTAAAAGAAATTAAAAAGAATTTGACACAAGAAGAATTCCGGGAAAGAACTGGTTTGTTAATTGACATAGTAAAACAGGGATTTGGTACAACCAATGACGGTAACACGGCAAGAAGGTTTTTTGAAAATTATGAAGTATCTGCTGAAATAACGGGTATCCAACCTGATTTAATCAAGAGATTTGCAGTCATTTTACAAACAATTTCATCTGGTCAACTTATTAATACCAACTTGTTTAGGGAATATTGTAAAGAAACAGCAATGCTATATGTAAACTTATATCCATGGTATTACATGCCTTCAAGTGTCCATAAATTGTTGATACACGGTGCTGATATTTGTGAAAATTTCTCCTTTATTCCGATAGGCATGCTTTCCGAAGAAGCTTCCGAAGCGAGGAATAAAGATTTCCGGAATGTTAGAATGGCACATACAAGAAAAATCGGTAGAGTTCAGACTAATTTAGACATTATCCACAGCTTTCTAATTAGCTCAGATCCTTACATCAGCCATATCAAACCAAAGTTTGCTCGTTTACATAAACAGTTGTTTCCAGAGGCTAGTGCTTTGATCTTGAACAATGAATTGCTTTCGTTGGAAAACGAGGAAATAGAGATTTCTCAAGAGAATATAGACCCAAATATTAATCTTTCACCATAATATTTTTTCAGAATCGTTTGTGAACATATTCAACTTTATGTTTGCAGCTTAATATGTCTTCATTTTGATTGTTTTTTAGAACTGATGAAAGTACTCCTTCAGAAAGGTCATAGCTTTTCAGTCATTAGTGAGCCCCCATAACCTCTTTTACAGAGAAGTCTCTTTTTACTTATTTGACATTACGCATACATTATAATTATGTGCTAAAGTAAGGCTATGATTAAAAAAAAGCAAAAAATTTACATTAAAAAAAAATGTTATTTTCTGTCACTATTATCTCGAAAGTACGCAGAGATAAGCAATAAGTTTCTTCGAGCCAAATACTCAGAATTATTAGTTTTCTAACATACATATGTGATTGCCATCTCGACATCGCTTAAAGTTTTTGAGAAATTGAGTAAAATGTAATCGCTCCCATACAAAAAAAAAAGAAATATTTTTTTTACAGAAAAGTATTTGAAGTAGGACAATAATATTTTTTTGCCTTATCTGTTATCATTGTATCAACAATAAAAAAAAATATCAGCGGTCTACTATCAATGTCCACTTTTTTTTAATTTGGGACCAGTGTGCGCCGCGGAAGCAGAAAAGGTACGACGATTTGTTTTTTTTTTTTTTTTCACATTATCTTGTGGAAAATTGACTTGTTTTGTCTTACGTTCAAATATTTTGCAGGAAAGCGTCTCCAACGCGGGTGCCGTGTCCCCTTATGCCGGGGACACCGGCTATTCCACCTCCACGAAAACTGAGACCATGGGAGGTTGAATCCGTGCCGTCGACCACCATAGGTTTGTTGTTTTCATTTAAATTGATTGTGACTTGCACATTATTGTATTATTATATGTGATTCTCATGGAAATCATATCACTTGGTTTAAAGAGGTTGATTTTACTTAGGTAGATTCTTTTACATATTGTGAATGAGAGAACGTTGTAGGCCTACAGTTTCTATTCTTTATTTTCATTCCTCTAAGTACCTGGTACTTATTGACAGGCCTGCACTGTCCTCCCATACCTAATATCACTGTAATTTGAAAACATAAAAGCCAATTATTTTTAAAAGAGTAACCGTGGAGTTTCTTGCCGGCTCTTCGCCATAGGAAGCGACAAATTGGAACCGTGCACCTAGCTTCTGACGTTTCATAAGCCCTTGCAGGTTTATGTGAAATAAAATATTTTGATTATTGACTTACTTACTCATATTACATCCTGTGCTCTTTTTAGATTCTGGATCAGTCGTCGTCGCCGGGGAGCCGTCGACATCGCGCGTCGAACCTGTGCCGTCGACATCGCGCGACTAGCATAGGTTTGCTGTTTTGACTTAAATTTATTGTGGCTTGCACATTATCCTATTAATATTATTCATAGTAATATGAACATGATGAAACATGTTAATGTTTTAGGCCTGACATCCGAGCAATATTTTGCCGGACCCGTTCGTCCGTTGAGTGACGAGGGCAGCCCCACATCTGAAGGTGTGAGGTGGGATACTGTTGTGGATGCTGAAATCCAGATGGTTGGATTTACACCCAGTGAGTTAATCAAATAAGTAAAAGTACTAATGAAAGCTTGAAATGAATACATTTTTATTGTAAATTTAACCAATAACTTCTCAATTTGTAGCATCCAGTCCAGGCCCGGCGCATTCGGCGATTTCGTCTCCCAGTAGATCCACGACCTCAGTCACGAATGGTGAGTGTTATTTTTCCACTTCATCATCATCATAATATTAGCCTAAAGACGTCCACTGCTAGACATAGGCCTCCCCCAATTGGGGGGATTTGCCATAATCGCCACGCTTGGCAGGCGCGTTGGCGATCGCAGTATGATGGTAAAATGCATAGAGAACGCTGCTGTCCATTCTCTAGTAAGTCCCTTAGTCGCCTTCTATGACACCCACGCACAGTGTTCCAAAAGCCTCAAAAAATTTCCCACTTGGGTTTATTGCATTTATAAGTCAAGAAACGTATTTAAAAAGCACGAGTAGAACTCCCACGTATTTATCTCTTTTAGTTTTTTTTTATATAAATTCATGAAAAAGACGTGACCTTTCCATGAAAAAAATGAATATCAGTTCTCAAAAAGTAGTTGTTCAAGATAATAATTTGAAACTAATATTATTAATAGAGCTCATTTGAGAGTATATTTACACGTTTTTTTTTTATCTCTTTTAGTTTCAGAGTAAAAAAATATTTTCTTATTTTTGTTTTTATTTTTTTTCTCCGCAAAGACGCAAAAGTGCGACTTGAGACTAGAACTGAGATATTGTTCTCAATAAGGTCTATTACTCATAAAAAAATCAAGTCGCACTATTGCGGCGTTTAGGAGAAATAGAATTTTGAAAATTAATGCTAGGGCTGTCACTTTGTTTGACCTTTTATATATAGCTTTTGTAGAACTTTTATTGAGAGTATTTTCAATGAAGGGTTGCACGTAGCATGGGAAGGGGTCCACCCTCGTGAGGCATAGGCTAAAACCCCATGCTATACTTGCAACCTGGAGAAACGGGGGTGAGGCACCATGGAGCCGTTACAGACCCATGGCGCCACTTTGCCTCAGCAGGGGCTTACCCAACCTGCTGGGGGATGTCCTTCCGAGCCCCGATCGGAGGACTTATTGCAAGGGGGGCATGAGGGCGCCAACCCTCATGTTGGTACACGAGTGGCAAGTGATGCTGTGAATTGCGCCACAGCCGGTACTTCTCAAACTCCGGAAGTATCCGCAAATACACGAGGAGGTTGTACACGTTTAAAGATTTTCGAATCTTTTTATGCGGAGAGCAAAAAATATAAGAAAAATGGTTCACCAGAAGATCTCACATCCTCAGACTTGATGATCATAGTTTACAGAGAAGTAGCTGAACACTTTAAAGATCTTACATTCAGCGAAAAGGACAGACTTGTGAATTAAATCGTTAAACCCTTTCTCCAAAAAGCTACTAATTATTACAAAGGATGTAAAAGAAATAAAAAGAGGTTTACAGACAAACATGGCGTTTTTTTAAATAAATTGTTCATCGACGATGTACCAGAAGACCTCAAGAAGTCCACTGGGGCCGATACGACTCTTGGCGCGCCGTGCAGTACATTGATGGATAATTCTTCTAATGTAAGCTATAAACAAGACCTTGAAAAAGGCTTTTACTTCTATAGCTTCTTCTGATAAAGGATCTAAAATAACACCCAAAGCTTCTAAAGATTTAGAAGAAATCATAAATACATGTTTAGTATCACCAAAACGAGCTTCAACTGTAAGGCAAAGAATTTCTGTGGTGCAAGAACCTTACACACCAGATGAAGCCTTAGGTGTTATTATTGACAGAAAGTTGAGTGTGGAAACATACAGGGGACTACGTAAGGACTTAAACAACCGAGGATTCCCTGCATATCCCGCTTACAATAAAGTCCTTATTGCTAGAAAAGCATGCTATCCAACAGAGGAAATAAATGTGTCTGAAATGGAAGCATCAGTGTCACTACAAGGTTTACTCACTCACACAATTCAAAGAATTGTCCTAAGCTGCGAGGCTGCTTTTATTGCATATTGCCATAGAAAAGGTAGTCAGGAGGTTAAGTGTGAATTTCAGGGGTCCTGGGGATTTGATGGTTGCACTGGGCATTCATTTTATAAGCAGAGCTTCCAACAAGAAACCGAAGAAACGCTTATAAATGAAAACAGTATTTTTGCCACAACCCTTATTCCCATACGCATAGTAATGGATAACGCTTTTACTGCCTGGTTAAATCCTACACCCCAATCGTACAGATTTTGTCGCCCACTGCACATCCAGTTTAAAAAAGAAACAGAACAGAAAAAAGGAACAGAACAGAAGAAAAAAACTGGGTTGAAGAACAAATTAAAAGTTTGTTACCAATAAATATACAAACTTCAGAAGGTCACAACTTAACGTTTTCTTATAATTTAACATTGAGCGTAATAGATGGCAAAGTCCTAAATATAATTACCGGAACTACTTCACAGTTAAGATGCCCGTTTTGTAAAGTTACAGCTACCCAATTCAATAATTTGGAAATGTCTTATACAAAACAAACTATAAAAGAAAATATGCGATATGGTATCAATCCCCTTCATGCGTGGATACGTATTTTTGAGTTTTTATTGCACCTTAGCTATAAAAATGATCCATTTGTACAAAAATGGCGAATCATTAAAGGCAGCAACGAAAGCCATATTGTTGAAGCAAGAAAAAAAAGAATCCAGGCAGAGATTAGGGAGAAGATTGGATTATTAGTAGACGTAGTGAAGCCGAATGCGGGCACTACGAATGATGGAAACTCGGCTAGGACTGCACTTTCAGATAAGTACCGTGGCATATTTGGTGAGATTTTAGGTCTACCTTCATGGTTACTTGATGGATTTCATACTATTCTAGTGACAATATCTAGCGAGTATTCTATTGACGCCAAAAAATTCAGGCATTTTTGCCGGTCTCTCGCAGAGCGGTACGTTCAATCATATAATTGGCACCCAATGACGGTGACAGTTCATAAAATACTTGTACACGGTGAAGAGATTATTGATTCCTGTTCACTGCCTGTTGGGATGCTTTCAGAACAAGCAGCTGAGTCACGAAACAAATTCTGGCGCTCAGATAGAGAACATCACTGTCGTAAAATGAACAGGATTAGTACAATGACCGACCTTTTTCATCGTGCACTAGAATCGTCTGATCCACTAATTTCTATGGCTCATCTCAGTGATCGTCGAAGATTCTCAAAACGGCCTCCTTTGCCGTCTGCTGTTTGTGAACTTTTAAAAGCAATTGATGTGGAGACATTACAGTCCGCAGAGGAGGACGACGAAAATCCTTCGAATGATGTTGATGATTTAAATGATCTAACATTAACACTAACTAATGAGTGCGATTTATATGAGTAATGTTTCTTTTTTGTTGTTTTACTAGCTGACCCGGCGAACTTTGTTCCGCCTTAGAGGCAATAAATAAGCAGATTTTTTTTATTTTATTAAATTTATTTGAATGAGGATTAATACGGTATTGTTAAAAATAGGTTCGTAAACAACCGATCATTTTACTGTTTTAAGTAAACGCAAAAAATGGTTACTGCGGGTTTTCCTTATAAGATAGACATACCATATACCACCACGGACTTTTTTGTAGATCTATTAAAGAGGTACAATCCTACCATACATTGTTTTGTTATAACTCAAAAGGTCGTTAGTTTGTATAAAACTTAAACTTACTATACACAAAAACCTTCCACAAGAATTGCTCTATCTATTGTTGAAAACCGTATGAAAATCCGTGCAGTACTTTCCGAGTTTATCGCGAACAGACAGACAGACAGACAGAGGCGGCGAGAGACTTTGTTTTATAATATGTAGTGATACTGGGAAATTTACATATATATTTATAATACAGGTTTTTAAAACGGGTCTAAATAGTAATCGTTACACAACGTGGAAAGCCTTTCGACACGGTCAAACTATTAACCACCGCAGCACGGTAGGTAGTACTCGTATAGTCTGTCTATCTGTTCTAATCTGTTTTGTATGGAAAAATATTTTCATTAGATTTGACTAACTTCCGTTGTCCTGATTTTTTTCTTCCGACACAATCATCAAAACATTTTTTCATCAAAATTACTCAATGGCCAACTCGCGATTGACCAAAAATTTTTTTATGCCATTTTTTTCCAAATCAAAAATAAATGTTTCCTAAGACAGTCTCTCTGTATCTCATATGGTTATGAATTTCCTTATGTCCCAAATAAAAAAAAACACTATATATACGAGGGTCATTCAATAAATACTTGAATGACCCTTGATAAATACTTGAACGGCCTACAAAAAGTAAACGAAAATTTTGGAAAAGTGGGAATTTATTTTTCAACATAGTCTCCTTTTAGTTCGATACACTTAGCCCAGCGATGCTCCAACTTTTTTAATCCGTCCGAAAAATAGTTTTTGTCAAACTCTGCAAAATAGGCCTCCGTGGCGGCGATGACCTCCTCATTCGATCCATATCTATTCCCGGCGAGTGATTTTTTCAGATTAGGAAACAGAAAGAAGTCACAAGGGGCCAAATCTGGAGAATACGGTGGATGGGGCAGCAATTCGTAGCGTAATTCGACCAATTTGGCCATGGCAACGGCAGACGTGTGAACCGGTGCGTTGTCGTGGTGAAACAGCACTTTTTTCTTCGCCAGATGGGGTCGTTTTTTCTTTAACCCTTTAACCGCGCGTGTCGCATATATGCGACAAATATTTCCGTGTCCCTACCGCGCGTGTCGTATTTCTGCGACAGAGAACATGCATGATTTTTTCGTTCTATTTTCGTCCTATTAATTGCGTGGTACAACTAAAACTATTATTAAATAGAGCTATTATTTACAACAATTACTTAAAATTATGTGTCATAACTCTAAGCATTCAAAAAACTTAAACAAAAATAAGTAATTGGCAGCTTGAAATTTTCTTCGGCGTCTATCGCGCGCGTCTCATAAATATGACCATAGGGATGGGATACAATGCAATGCGCATTTTAAAAACGAAATAACAAACAGTTAAATAATCAGGTATAATGCATCATTCAGCATAAAATAAACGGTGTCATACCAAATAAAGTTAAATTTAACATATTGCCTTGTGTTATTAATTCTTTTCCTTATTATTCATAAGAAAAATATCCCTCACGATCTTTGTATAATGCCAACATTTGACGTTAGTTCCCATCCCTTGACTCCTATGCTTGCAACATATTTCTCTAGTTAGTCTAGCGCGGCTGTCACATTAATACGACCACTGCCTACGTCACAAGCGGATCAAACGAATGGAAAGTTCCATTAATGTTGTTCGTTGGTATTTGTGCATTGTCGATAAAATAGTCACATTTCAATTTTCAATAATGACGACTACTGAGGAATTATTAAGAATATTAGAAGGTGACGACGACGAGTGTGACGACGAATTGGAATTATCCGATTCGATAGAATTTAGAAGTGATGGAGAGGTAAGTACCTATTTCAATTTCTTCTTAGGTTATTTGCACATTATTCAGTAGGTATAGGTATAAATAAGACTTTCGTTGGGTTTAGGTAACTCCTTGATGAATCGAAATAGTATTTTAAATATTGTGATGTAATTCTGTTATTACCTATATTACCTACTTAACTACCTACATATCCTATTGATTGTTCAAATTTGGAACCGTGTTGTATGTTGTCCTTACCATTATTAAGGTACTGTGACAGTACCTACCAAGCCGGACAGGCACTCGCACTCGCGTTTGTCTCTTTTTCTCTCTCTCTCTCTCTCTTTCATAAATCATTATTCGAGTTTGGGTGTAGCTGTTTTGTGTCCGTGACTTGTGTGTTTGTGAAGTCCCAAGCTACACAGGAATTATTCCTAGTGCATGAGTTATCTTTTAAAAAAAGATAACTTTAATAAGCGTTCTGCACACGATGCCGTCACCGCGCCGTCGCCGCGCCGACGCCCGCCGCACAGTTACACTGTAGAATACGAGTCGCGCGAAGCCCGCCACCGCGCCGCCACCGCGCGCGTTCCCGTCCCTGTCTGTTTGATTCATTCCATTAGGTACCGGCTGCGTGCGATCTCGCGGCGTGCACGTTCGTACGCGGTCGGTAATGGAATCAATGGAATGAATCAAACGAGACAGGGACGGGAACGCGCGCGGTGGCGGCGCGGTGGCGGGCTTCGCGCGACTCGTATTCTACAGTGTAACTGTGCGGCGGGCGTCGGCGCGGCGACGGCGCGGTGACGGCATCGTGTGCAGGAACGCTAACTAGGTTCCTTTTTGTTAAAGTTATATACCTACCTAATGAATATAAAAAATAATATACTTACGTAATAAATTTTAATTTGTCATTTCAGGATCATGACGACAATGAAGGCATTAATTGGACGTTAGACATAACTGTACCTGATAAAGAAAACTTTGACGAATTTATTTCGGGGGTATCACCTTCAGTACCTTTGAGCAGCGACTCCTCGGAACTGGATATTTTTGAACATTTTTGTGGCAATGATTTAGTAGAAAAAATATGTTATTTTACTAACAAATATCACCAATTCTATGTCAGGCATACGGATCTAAGGGTGTACGCTCGTTTAAAAAGGTGGCAAGATGTGACTGTTCATGACATTTATATCTTTTTAGCCCTTACGATGCTCTTTACAAGGAATAAAAGGCTCACTATTGAAGAACATTGGTCTGTAGACCCCCTTTTAAATAGTCCCATATTTCATAGTATTATGTGTAGAGATAGATATTGCGCAATACTGGCAATGCTTTCATTTTCTGAAGTACACGATGTAAGTAATTTATCAAGATTATATAAAATTGAAATGATGATTGACCACGCACGACAAAAATTTCGACACACATTGGTCCCCGGAGGCAAACTATGGATTGATGAAAGCATTGTGCCTTTCAAAGGTCGTCTGGTAATCAAACAATATTTGCCAAAAAAGCGAAACAGATTTGGAATAAAACTTTTTGTTTTGTGTGATGTCGAATCAGGGTTTATAATTGATTTCATTGTTTACTGTGGTTCACAAACACAAATAGAGCATGTACCAAATTTACGTATTACAGGATCAGTAGTCACTGAACTGGTACAAGGTTATTATCATAGTAATCGAGAGCTATATGTCGACAATTGGTATTCTAGTCCGCGACTTTTTCTTTATTTAAAACAAAGAGGCATTTATGCATGCGGTACGGTCAAAAGTAATAGGAAACATATGCCAAAGTTCAAAAAACATAAGCGTGGAGAAATAGAAGCATTTTCATCTCCTCCTCTTTTAGCGTTAAAATGGTAAGACAAAAAAGCTGTTACCATGCTGTCTACCATACATGATGACAAAATTGTTCCGTCAGACAATTTGGATCATTTTTCTGGTCTGCCTAAATTAAAGCCGCAATGTGTAATAGATTACAATAAAAATATGGGTTCGGTGGACATCACCGACATGATGATGAGTAGCATAGGTTGTATAAGGAAAACTAGGAAGTGGTATAAAAAATTAGGCTTCCACATCATCGATTTGTTTATGCTTAATGCTTTTTATTTGTTCAGAGTCTTAAAAAATAACAAAAAACATAGTTTTGCAGATTTTCAATTAAATGTGATACGGCAACTTTTAGAAAAAAATAAAAGATTTATTGCAAATACTAGCCCAGCGTTCACTTCTGGTACTCAGTCCAATCCTCCTCGCAGTCTACATATCGATGCTTTGGCACATTTTCCTGTACGAATTCCCAGTGGCAAAAGTCAGCGTTGTAAAGTATGCGCGACTAAGAATAAAAGATCACACACACGGTATATGTGTAAAACGTGTAATGTTTATCTTTGCGTTGACACATGTGCTGCGGAATACCATAGATAGAAGCTATCGACTAAATATCGATAGTTTAAGTAAGTAGGTAGATCATCCTGTCACTAATTTCTTTTCTTGCGTTGCTCTATTTAGTCTGTGTTCAACTTCACTTTGTCCATGTCAAACACACCGAGCCCACGTCTTTTTTTACGGTTCAGTGCAAGTGTTATGCGAATTGAACCCTAGTTATATTATACACCTTGAACGTCACAGTTTTGTTGAGCATTAAATTTAAATTTGATAGAAAACGAAATGACATCGAAAAGTAAGTAAATTGTGCCAAATTGATACTTGTAGCCTTTGATTATACACATCCTGTAGCCATTTTTATAGGTACTTATTTATATTTAATTGCTTTTAAGGAAAGTATGACGAGTCTCAGGAATGTAGTCAATCAATTTTGGATCCAACTAGCGATAGTCAAGACGAAATGAATCTTGAAGATGTAGAAGATGTATGTTTGCCTTCGTCGGTAGCACAATCCCAGTTATGTTACTATGTACCACATGACGGTGACTTACGAAGTACAGATAGTACGCCTGATTTATTTGTATCAAGAGGAATACAAACTCTAACAAAAATATCAAGTGTAGGCACACAATACGAAGCGATCAGCACTGACCTAATTTCAAAAACGGCAAAAATATTAGCCGAAAAACATTTCGGTACTAATGTGACTCGCACGAATAAATTTATAGAAACGTACACACATTTTGTGACATCTATAATACGTCTGATAAAAACAGACAACGAATAATTTTATGAATCATGTACCTACTACTTGTTACCTACTGTTTGACTGATTAATTGTCCTTTTTTTTGTTTTTAGCTTATGACTGCGTAATTCTAATTATAGTTGTTGCAATTCACGAGCGCACTCAAGCCTTTGCGTGTAGGTTTCGTGTACGTACACGTCACGTAGGTACACATTGCACTTGTGTGTGTGCCCGACGAAGCGAACAGTTGCGCGCGGACGTCATTCATAGGTAGTTACAAATAGGTAACAGTTCAACACACATCTAAATGAAAAGTGCGCTCGTGAATTGTAACAACTATAACCTACTTATTATAAATGCGTAAATCATTGCATTTGATCTAATAGGTAATCAAAACTTATTAGGTATTTTATAGTATACTGAGGAATATGTGTAAATGAATGTGATGTAAAGTATTATACTCCATTTGTTTAGGTAATTAAATAAAGGTAAACAAAAAAACCACGTGCCGTGGTTATCCAACTAAACGTAATACCAGTCTATTCAGTTGTCATGCTACGTCACAGTTGTACTCTTCAATTTAGCAACGTTATAATTCGTTAATAATGTTGCTAAATTGAAGAGTACAACTGTGACATAGCATGACAAGTGAAGTGAGTGATATTACGTTTAGTCGGCTAACTAAGTCACGTGGTTTTTTTGTTTACCTTTATTTAATTACCTAAACAAATGGAGTATAGTAACTGGTAAGCAAAAACAAAAAAAACAATTGTGATTCAAAGATTTATTATACTTAGTTTGATTTGAAAAGGAAAAAGTCGAATAATAAGAGATTATTTTGATGTAAGTAATTAAAATTTAGATAATAAGATTAAACAATTGTGATACAAAGATTTAGCCATTGCTGTTGTAGGTAGATTTATAAGGAAAGAAAAAAAGTACCTAGTCGATTAATAAGAGATTATTGTGATGTAAACAATTCGAATTTAGTAAGGTTAAACAATTAGTAACTGTTAAAAACATTTACTTATTAGCTTAAAGATGAACGATTGTGATACGAAGAAAGTGATTAGGGTGGTTAATTTAAAGGTCCTACAAACAGGCGCGACACGCGACACAAAAACATGAGCGGTTTCTTTGTGTCGCGCCTGTTTGTAGAAGCCATAAGGCTGATTTAAAATAAAAACATAAAAAATTCTTTGACTTTTTTTTATCGATACAACGATTGCCCCTCCTTATTTATTGTAGGTATTATTTTGTCGATTTGTAGCCTCGCGCTAGGGGCACGACAATTGATATTTAGCCAAGCGGTTAAAGGGTTAATTCGGCGTCGAATCGGCCCAATAAATCGGCATAGTAAAGCCCTGTAATTGTTTTACCCTTCTCGAGGTAATCGATGTAGATCACACCTTGTGAATCCCAGAAAACGGTGGCCATAACTTTTCCGGCCGATTTTACAGTTTTCGCCTTCTTTGGAGCACGTTCCCCGGTCTGGATCCATTGTTTTGATTGCTCCTTGGTCTCTGGTGTGTACCAGTGGATCCAGGTTTCATCGACGGTCACAAAACGACGCAAAAACTCCGCTGGATTCCGCTTAAACAGCGCCAAACACGTCTCCGATGTGGTCTCACGGTTGCGCTTGTTTTCTGGTGTGAGTAAACGCGGCACCCATCGCACCGACAGCTTTCTCATGCCGAGTTCCTCGTGAAGAATATGATGCACTGTTCCTTCTGAAATGCCTACAGTCTCAGCTAGCTCCCGAACCTTCAATCGGCGATCTGCCAATACGAGATCATGGATTTTTTTAATGTTTTCCTCCGTAGCAGCTGTTTTCGGTGCACCTGGACGTGGTTCATCAAAAACCGACGTACGGCCACGTGCAAACTCGTTGAACCAATTCTTGACGGTGGCCATCGATGGAGAAGAGTCACCGTACACAGCATCCAAGCGCTCTTTGATTTCGATGCGCGTTTTCCCTTCCAAAAATAGGAATCGAATCACCGAACGATATTGCTCTTTTTCCATTTTTGTAAAACCTTGTAAAACCGATCGACACGTTCGCTTCCATAAGTTGTCAAATTAAAACAAATGAAGGGATTGGAATGAAAATTTGAAAAAAGAATTAAAAAATAATGTGCTACACTGTGGTAAAACTCTTTTGAAACTACAGCGCCCTCTGGCGATGAGGCTAGGTACTTATTGAATGCACCTCGTATATAATTATTATATGCTCTGTAAATCTATAGTTTGAGCGAGACGTCCATGCAATACACATTTCATAATAAAATATGTATTTATTTATTTGACCTCAGAGTGACAACCCTGGAGTGTATTATTTGACCTTAAGATTTAAACACCTGTTTCTCCTAAACGCCGCAATAGTGCGACTTGATTTTTTTATGAGTAATAGACCTTATTGTGGACAATATCTCAGTTCTAGTCCCAAGTCGCACTTTTGCGTCTTTGCGGAGAAAAAAAATAAAAACAAAAATAAGAAAATATTTTTTACTCCGAAACTAAGAGATTAAAAAAAAAAACCTGTAAATATGCTCTCAAATGAGCTCTATTAATAATATTAATTTCAAATTATTATCTTGAACAACTACTTTTTGAGAACTGATATTCATTTTTTTCATGGAAACGTCACGTCTTTTTCGTGAATTTATATAAAAAAAACTAAAAGAGATAAATACGTGGGAGTTCTACTCGTGCTTTTTAAATACGTTTCTTGACTTATAAATGCAATAAACCCAAGTGGGAAATTTTTTGAGGCTTTTGGAACACTGTGCCACGGGAAGAAATGGGATGGGAATTTCCACTTTATGCTAACTTATTAGTATGCCATAATTTAGTATGTTTTTTTTATTTCAGAACCATCTATATTCGTTGAACTTGAGGACGAGGTTGCTATGTGGGAGCAAAACATCGGACAAAATCCGGGGAGCGATGTCGACGAAGACCTGCTGGATATGGACCTCCTCGACATTTGTGTGCCTCGGTACAGGAATGTTGCCGAGTATCCGGCAGACCTGGACGACCTCGATCCGGACCAGGAGTCCTACCATGACCTAATTAAAAACGATTCAAAAGCAAGACATTTCAGTGTAGGTTCCTAAACTGTATCGCTTCAAATTCGTACCATCACGTCAAATAAGCTCAGCGGCATTTGGATCGCTAAAAGTGAATGAAAGATCGCAATTTGTAGCTGAACCGCATTTGAAACGTTTTGGTGAGAAAGAGACAACGCTATTAGTATCGTATAAGTTTGTTTCGCGCACATTTTAGTGTCAGATACGTTCAGAAGCAAGTGACATTTTATTTGTTCTTAACTCAGTATCATTACTTTAAAGTAAAAAAGATATCAACTGTTGTTTTTAAGATTCCACGTTAATACGGTAATTATTTTTAAAATAATTTTTGGTCAAAGCAGATATTTATTTACCTTTTGCTATTTATTATACGATATTTTTTTTAATTTCGACGTAATAAAACGGCACGTTAATTATGTTTCTGTTTCGAACGTACCAGAGTAAAAAAACTTGTGTGAGTTGTCACTGTCAGTGTCAGTTTGACTGTTTGACTCAGTGCTGCCAACTTAGGGTAATTTACAGAATTTACCCTAGATGTAGAGTAAAACTAAGAAAGCATGGCAATTTTTGGGGTATAAATTGTTTTAGTGTAAGGTCTGTTTCGAATACAAGACTACAATAATAATATTACGGAATGTACCTAGTGTGTATCCAACCCGAAAATACAGGCATGCCGTACACAATGAACAAAGAACTTTTGGATTTAAGAAGCATGCTGGAGATTAGAAGCAATAATCGTTACTTTATTTTGCATCTCTGCAATACTACTTCAGATATTAAAGTTTTAATTAAAGTACCGACAATTTTTTTATAACTGTTTAGTTTACACCGGTATCTTCATACCGTCAAAAACAATGATAGATGAGTTTAAAAATTGTAGGTATTTACAACAAAAAAGAAAACGATGCAGTAGATACAGAGGAAACATTTATTGTGATGTGCAAATCATTTATAAAATGAAAACATATCTAGCTGTTATTTTATGTGTAAAGGAAGAAAAAACTGATGGAATTAATTAGGGGTATTTTTTCTGTATCTCGGGTAGAGACTAAGCGGGTAAGACGGGTAGTGAAAATCAGACCTGGCAACACCGTTGACTAGATGCGTAGTCTGCGGAAGTGAAGTACGGAGTTGTGATTACGGTGGGAAAATTTAAGTGAAGTGTAGTTTTGAAAAGTTTCATAGTACACAATTATTTCAAGGAATGCCGTAAGTATTTAAACATTTTATAATTTGTATAGGTACTGAAACTAAATAATTCCTTCGAGAAGGCTATAGATACATCTATTATGAAAGTGAATAAATGTATCATGCGTCGAGAAGCCACTTAAGTTTTGGTGACAAGAATCTCAAGTGCTTTTTTTGTTGCATTCTAGTCGAAAAAGGAGTGTAACATTTAACCAGCTCGAAACCCTGTGGGAGATTATAAATGAAAATAGAGCTCTCGCAACTGGCTACAACAAAACTTCCCAGGCCCGAGCGTATTCCAAAAGAATGTGGCAGATCGCGGCCGACACTTTGAACTCCCAGGGTGATGGTGCCGAAAAGGATGGGAAGGGCTGGTGTAAGGTAAGTAAATTTCATATGTATTACATAACTGGAATTGATTCACATTATTGTTAAATAAGTTTACTAACTTAGGTAATATTTTCAGTACTGGAGTGACTACAAGAGTAAGTTAAAAAATAAAGTCGCCAGTGCACGAGCCTCTCTGCACAAAACTGGAGGTGGGCCATCTAATGAAGGAAGATTGTCCGATATCGAATTAAAATTCGTTCAAATATTGGGCGAGAATTTTGGGGCGGGTCTTCCTGGAGTTAGAGTTGAACCATCAATTAATATTGTAAGTGTGTATACTGAACTTTATAGGGATATGCTTGATTTTGATGTTTCTCCATTCAAAATATACCTAATTATAAATATACAAGAAGAGTGATGCATTTCTGACCTGTCTGATATGATATGTTGTTACAGTACCTAGTGTTTAACATCTTTCAATTATCAACAGCCAACAGAAGATTTGACTGAGGCAGGGAGCGCTCAACTATTATTTGCTCATAGTGAGCAATCTGAAAGTATTCTGGCTCATCACTTGACCATGGAGTCAGTAGAGATACAGGATGTATTATTGATTACTCCTGAGCTGACGGCGGCGTCGTCTACACCACCCGCACCCGCGCTAGCTACGACCCCGCCCCCTCCATCAGCCCCAGCAGCGGCGCCACGCGCCTCGTCTACCCCGCGTCGGCGGCAGCGGCAGCGCCGAGTGGTACCTATGTCTGCAGATACAGCAAGGCGCGCACTTGTTAATATGTCGGAGGACAGAGTTAGAATTGATGAAAGAAGAAACCAAATCTTGGAAAATATAACTCTTGAACTCAGAGCAATAAAAGGCATATTAAATACTAGGTAAGAATATAAGTTTATTTTTCATAATACAATTAAACATAATTCCTGTAATAGAAAAAACTAAACCTGTTACCAGTAGATGTCATTCCCAAAAAAAATGGCCAAGTGCGAGTCGGTCCCGCACACGAAAGGTTCCGTATTTAACACTACATACAAATTTTGTAAAAAAAAGCTTACTGGCGGCTTGTCCTTCCCTTGTTTTCAATCTTTTTTTGAACAGAAAATACAGTATTTATATACTCAACGAGCTCTAAACAACGATACCCCACTTGATGGGATAGTAAAAAAAAACTGTGACAACATTGCCACGTTGACCAAGTAAATAACCCAACGCTCTACAATGGTAATATACAAAATGAAACAACTTAAAATACATTAAATCAAAATCAAGTCATTTATTCAAACTAGGCTGAGAGTCAGCATTTTTTGAACGTCAAAATGACATGAGACAGTCCCCCAAAACGCCCGCCCTTCACCACTTCCTAGTGCTTTAGCTGGGAAGAAGAAGTGGCGCAACAAACCGCAGCAGCACAGCTGTCTGTTAAGTTGAAAGAACTTGATTATTACAATAATAGCATATAATTAACATTCAACAATAAATGAAAATATAATTAATAAAAATTGAAAAAAAAAATGATTTATGCAGTTATGTAAAATAAACAGTGATATAAAGTAATTCATATGACCTGTCAGTAGTTAAGCTAATTCGTTTTTAGTGTATAAGTGTATGTTTTGCCTAATATATAAGATGTTAGCGAAGATGAATATATTCTCTCAGAGAAACTCTAGCACCTACTTGGTAAATTGCATTAATTATAAAAACTTTATTTTTCAGGCTTCCCGGGCTGCCCACAGCCGATGAACAAGCCTAGCTCTTGTCGACGTGCCTTGCTGTAAGGTATTTTGACTGCCTTCCCCAACATCGACATAGTTATGTTGCATTTGGGCTTCTTGGCGAACCTCTGCATCTGTCAGTTCTGGCACTGGAAGTTGAGCCCGATTGCACATGTTGTGTAAAATGACACAGGCATTTACAATAGAGGCTGCAACTTCTGGCTTATAATGTAAAACTCGATGCACTAACAGACAGCGGAAACGTGCTTTAAGAAGCCCAATGGTCCTCTCAACAATATTCCTGGCCCGGATATGCATATCTGTATAATGGCTCTCAGGTGTATCAGGTGCAGCATCTAATATTGGTGTCATCATGTATGGTCTTAGTGGATATCCAGAGTCACCTGTAAAGAAATATTTCTCTTATTACTGTTTAAAAAAGTAATCAAATTTAATATTACAATATACAGGGTGGTCCAAATAGTGACGTAAAACCACACTGTAGATTTTTTTTTTAATTTAGGAATTATATTATAGGAGCATCTCTACAGTCTACATCAAACCTCTACAATGTGTGTGTGTGGTGGGTGTCTTGCATTAGGTATAGGTACCTAATGTAAATAATTTCTTACCCAGAAGCCAAGTTGGCTCATCAGATAGAGGCATCTAAATAAGCCTTTATTGGATGTTGATTCCAGATAAACGAGTCATGGGAAGCTCCACCGAAGCTGGCATCAACACTTGTGATGTACATATTAGCATCACATATCTATAAAAAAGTACAAACTTAAAATTAATGAATGTACTATTATTATTTTAAAACTTTAATGCATTGTTATAGTTTAATTACCAGTTGAACATTTAAGGAATGATAGTGTTTTCTACAAAAATGTCTTTCTTCATGCTCATTGGGTCTTATGATGGCGATTTGCGTGCAGTCGATGCAACCCAAAACTCCTGGGATTTTAAATTTTTGATAAAACCTAGAATAAAATTGGTAATTTTACAAAACCATCACGAAAATTATTTTACTAAATTAAAAGGCTGGTTGACTCATCCAAAGGAATTAAGCCAAAAAAATTATAGTAGGTACCTACAACAGATAAAAATCAAGATATGCATGCAAGGGAACCATCCCTTGAATATATTATTATACCTACTACATAAAAATATATGGATTGCAACCTGTTATGTTTATATTGACAGTAATAGGTACTATGTATATCTTCAACTGAACACTGAAGCTGTCAGTTGCATTTTTTTTTTTAACTTTTGTTGATAATTAATTTTAATAATTATTAATAATAGCCAAAGATTAACCTGAAAATGTGTATTAGACTGTGATACTTAATGATATATGTGACATCTACTTATAATTTCTAATTAATATTAAACAAAATATTTGGCCAGTGCGGGGCATCAGCTAGTTAGTAATTAAATTGTTTAGTTCAAGAATAAAAACAAAACTTTGCTAAGTATTTAATTATGGTTCTTTACTTCTATTTTTTATTAGATAATAGATTTGATTAAATAATGTAATTGAAAAGGAAGCTTTTTATTTAACAATTATTTATATTGCATCATGAATAATTTCTCATATGCTGTTGAGGTTTGTTACATTTAATGTGGTTCATGGAGAGGGAAGGCCTTGTGCTCTGCATTGGGATGTATATGTGGAGCAGATTTAGGTTTCTTTTAGATTTTTTTATTTATTTAGATTCTTCGTGCCCCAACAATATTAACGCAAAATTAATGTTTTACTTACCCGTTTGTTGTGCCACGGAATGACCACCTATATCTCCAATCGGTCTTTGATAAGACCCTGTGGCATAGAATGATAATGCAGTCAAAACCTTAAACTAATATTACAACAATAGTTGTATACATATTTTTTAACCCTGTACTTAGTTGCACAAAATTGGATAGGTTTTCAAATCTTTTCTCACAAACAAAAAAATAGCTTATATGAATTAAGTAAAGTAAAGAGGTAAGAAGTTAAGTCATCTACTTACCTTGTTCTCTAAGGATAAATCTGTTGACTTGACAGGCTCTTTGAACATTGGGCTCAACTCAGCGCACAAATCGAGCACTAATTCTTTGGATAGTCTGTAGCGCCTAATGAATTCGGCGTCCTCAAAATTATTGAAGGGGTCCAACTGGCCGCGTAACTGGAGTCTGTTACGTTTTTGGGTATAGTGTGAGGCAGTATCTTCCTCAAAAAACTCAAATAAAAGTAGTTCATCAGACATCTGTTAGAGAAAAACAAATGCGATTAAAAAAGGCTTGTAAAATAGGTATTTTAGACTTTATAGGAAAGATTAAAGTACACTTACACTGGTTTTTGTAAAATTCCACAAAAATAGCACTGAATAACTTTGTTTTCGTCAATAATTCACCAAACGTTTCAGTTTAAGTTAGAGAAATATTAACTTTTATTGAAACGCTTATTTTGACAGTTGAGCGTTTCAGTTGAGCTGCGTATAGACGTCATGGTACCAAACATGTACAAAATTGAATGAATGAAATACGGAATGAAACCAAAACTTGCGATTCAGTTTGGGACAATCGCTGTCAGATGGCATGACCTAAATTGAATCGTTAAACTGACGTCATGGTACGAATTAGAAGAACAGTTCAGTTTAGGTCCTAAACTGGATCGCGTTAAGAGCTCGTGGTAGGCCTCCTGCTCCAAACAATGAATGCTCTCGACGCTCACGATAATGCCGCTTTGCGGAATTTGGTGAGCAGTGATGAGATGCTTCATTTTGACTGGAGCAGTGATCCAGAATCTTTCACTGGAGTGCGGGAGGTATTCTCTGGACCATCGGGGCCAACATTCCCCACACACGGTTTGTCAGAATTAGATATTTTCGAGAGGATTTGGGATGAAACCATCATAAATTTAATGACAATAGAAACCAACCGCTATGCTAACCAATTAATTTCTAATCCAAATTTATCACAATCTTCAAGATTAAAGAGATGGAGAGATATAACTGTAGCTGACCTGTGGACCTTTTTGGCAATTACTATGATCCAAAGTTTCATACCAAATCCTGTCGAAATGGATTATTGGTATCCAGAATACCCGTACCTTAGAATTGGAAATTTTCACGACATCATGTCCTTCAAAAAATATACTCTTCTTAAGAAATGTCTATATTTTGTAGACAACACAACCGTCCGGGAACATTCAAAACTCGGTAAGATTATGCCTGTTATTGAACATCTCAACCGCAAATTTAGCAATTTATACCTACCCGAGCAGAACATTGCGATAGACGAGTCCCTATTGTTGTGGAAAGGGCGACTTACTTTTTCGCAGCTCATCGCCACCAAAGCTGCTCGGGTAGGCATAAAAAGCTACGAACTGTGCGAGTCCCGGACGGGCTACTTATGGAAGATAGAAGTTTATGCCGGCAAAGGTCAGGAACATCAATTTTTTGAAGGGGATGATGTCGAAAAGGAATTGGACGAACCAGAGGGGGCTACATCCCAGATCGTTTATAGACTGGTGCGCCCTCTGTTGAACAAGGGCCATACATTAGTTATGGATAATTTTTATAATTCTCCACTATTGTCTCGTGCATTAAAGCACAAGAAAACTGACACGATTGGAACCCTCAGGATCAATCGCGAGTTTGTTCCTGAAAGTTTTCGGGGTAAAACCAAGGCAAATATGCGCACAGGCAAAATAGCATACAGCCAGACCAAAGACCTGTCTGTGGTTGTATGGAGGGACACCAATCTCGTATCACTGATTTCTACTTACCATAAAGTAGAAGTCAGTGGGACTGAGAAATACGGGATATACAAATATAAACCGAAAGTAGTCCTAGACTATAATCTTTCCATGGGGGGGTGTCGATAAAAAGGACCAACTTTTACAGGCTTTCCCTGTGGAAAGAATTAGGAATATGGTCTGGTATAAGGTGTTTCGCAGGTTATTGAACGTTTCGATTCATAACGCCTTCATAATATATAGCCACCATCAAAAAATACCTCAGCGGCTGTTCCGTATGAGGTTAGCGGACGCAATCTTAAAAAAATATAAACCACCAAGACTTGCGCCGCCACAAGTAAATATGACGGGTCATTATCCCATAAAAACGCTGGGTAAGCAGCGTTGCAGAGTGTGCTCTGCCCAAAAAATTGAAAGTCGCACTGGCTGGTCCTGCGAAAAATGTGGGATCGGACTTTGCATTCCTGACTGCTTCAAAAAGCATCACATTACTCTGGAACAGGCCTAAGAAATGTGATACTTTTTGAGGTGTGTGTGTAACTCTTTCAATAGCCTTTATTCTTTCAAAAGCCTGCGAAACAGTTTCTGTGTGGACTACTTTTGGAAGAGGCAACTAGAATCAATTCCATTTTTTTTGTTAATTTTTGATGTTTAAAAGTATTTTTGGCAGGGGTAACTAGACTGAATTCCATTTTCTTGTTATTTTTTTATGTTTAAAAGTATTTTTGGAAGGGGTAACTAGAATCAATTCCATTTTCTTATTCATTTAATTACTTGGTGTCAGGAGTTTATAAAAGTTATCCATGATTAGTCATATGGCCTATGTATTCATACATGAAATATCTCAAGGCATCAGTTCAAAAACTGGTACTATTGGAAAAAGTTGTATTTCCAATAGTAATTATTATAAAGCCATTTATTCAACAGTAAATAATACATTTTCCTTAATATCTAAGTAATAAAATCAGGTTGTCTTCTGCTGCTTGCCAATCGGCAAAGGCCTCCTCCAGCCTTTTCCACTCAGTTCTGCCCTTGGCAACCCGGCTCCAGGTGACACCTGCAAATTTTACCAGGTCATCCTCCCATCTTTGACGTGGTCTTCCCCTCTTTCTTATCCCATTCCTGGGGTACCACTCCGTGACCTTCTTGTTCCACTTCTCGTTCCCCCTACTCATATGCCCGGCCCATTTCCATTTTAGTTTCCTGACATTTGTTGCTATGTCCCGAACCTTTGTGTTTTCCTTGATGTCTTCCAACCTGACTCGATCTTTTTTCCTGGTTCCCATTTCCAATAGTACCAGTTTTTAAATATTTTTTATTAATATTGATTTCTTTAGATTGTGGATTAGGCCTACTGGGGAAACCACGTTAAAAAAAAACGCGCTGAGTACACTACCTCCCAGGTGGCGTGGAAACGTGTGCATATTATGAAGAATACAACTTTTTCAACCATTATATCTCAGAAACGGTGATGTTTAGGAGAAAAATTGTCGATAATTTTTTATAGGTAATTGCATAATACACAATTTTTGTCTGACCTATTTTTATCATAAAACTTACCGTATGACAAAATGAATAATGTTTAAAAAGGTTGTATATCATATTTGCTTCGAACATATTCATATGTGAATATATTGCAGTTCCAGTGATATTACCAACGTATCGAATTGATAGCCTCCTTTTTCTGCAGTCGGTTAAAATGAAAGAACTTTTAGAATTGGTGGTCGTTGCTACCTGTCTATGTCCTCACTTGTTCAAATCAGTTCACTAGCTTAGTCTCTATGAGGGACATAGAAACGAATATACCCTCCTTTTTTTCGTCGCAGTCGGGTAAAAATAAAAATATAGTATTCTATTCTACTGGGCGGGAAAGAAAGAAAAATAAATTAATGGAAATAGAATAACGAATTCCACACCGGTAGATTAACGGATTCCATACCGGATCCGGATTTTGTTACTGCCATGTAGACCCACCCTTATTGTAAGGCATTTTGATAACCATTTGCGCCGGACCAAGTTGTAATGATCATATCTTTTTCCGTCTAAGTCGTAATAATAAGTGTAATACGTCTTTGGAAAGGGTATTAGCTGGAGTATCATGTAATTAATATTATGTTATCTTTAGATCAAATTTGTAAAACATTTTTTTGAAAACAAATGCAAGTAATATTTATTGTTAAGAGTTATATGTGGCTTCTTATCCTTATATTTCCTACAGTGTTCATTCGACTGCTACAATTTTTACAGATATGTTGAAGCATTAAATAAGCTTACAACAGGTATCTATATTTTTAATCTACATATCAGATTTATGTAGAAAAAAAAAAAATCTCGGTACAAAACTTCCGTCTGCCAATTTTTTTTTCGACAACTTGAGATGCTTGTAAATAATAAATTTTGTACTAACGCTATGTGGTTTTATTTATTTATTATTTTAAGAATATACACACCATGCATTTTAAACCTTAAAACACATAGGTCATCGCATGTTTTTTTCTGTTATAGCCATTTATTTGAAATCGTAAGACGAAAATTCTCTTTGCTCATATTTCAACCAATTGTATAAATTATTACGACCATCCATTCAAACGAAATCAACACATGTTTAAAGCCCCATTCATCAGCTATACAAAAAACCAAACACTCTAGCCAAACCACTTACATAAACACCATAAATCACCATTGTTTACGATAAGAGCGCGGCGACTGCGGCGGGAGTGCGGGGGTGGGTCGTTCAAGGTTATATTAACCTGCGCTCGCCGGCCGCGCGAGCGGAAAACGAACTGAAAAAAGCCGGAAGGGTTAGGCAGAGGTGTACCTATGTGTAGTACACCCACGTTTCGCCAGTTATGTTTAAGTCCCATGAAATGGGGGACTAGCTTATTGCCATCAAGCAGGCACAAATCCAGGCTGCTAATAGTGATTCCAGTTGGAAAAACCCAACAAGACTGCCTGACCTGGGAATCGAACGCCAGACCCCCATGCTCAGTAGTAGCGCTTGCAACCATTTAGACCAACAAGGCAGTCAATATTATATTATATTACTTTACATTATACAAGCTGTTGATTTACATCCTAGTCAAATTCAAGGACGTAATCATGCTAATGATTCTCGACCCAAATCAACAATAAAATGGGTAGGTGTTTTTTTTTCATGTTTACTGAAATCCGTAAGTGTGAACCAACCGTATTTAAAGGCGGCGCGTCTATTACTAGCCCTATAACCGCGCTTTCACACACAAACAAACGCAAACATTCATACACAACGCATACGCAACGATCATTCGATAAATTCGTAGGTAATCAATCCCACCCGAACCAACCACGCCGCAGGGACTCTCCCGCGCTCGCGCCTTGCCACGCTCCCGCCGCCACGCACATTGGTCCCAAATTAAAAAAAAGTGGACATTGATAGTAGACCGCTGATATTTTTTTTTATTGTTGATATAATGATAACAGATAAGGCAAAAAAATATTATTGTCCTACTTCAAATACTTTTCTCTATAAAAAATATTTCTTTTTTTTGTTGTATGGGAGTGATTACATTTTACTCAATTTCTCAAAAACCTTAAGCGATGTCGAGATGGCATTTACATATGTTAGAAAACGAATAATTCTGAGTATTTGGCTCGAAGAAACTTATTGCTTATCTCTGCGTACTTTCGAGATAACAGTGACAGAAAATAACAATTTTTTTTAATGTTAATTGTTCGCTTTTTTTTAATCATAGCCTTACTCATATCGCAATAGGTCCGCTGGCCAGCAAAATGGAGCTTCGACGCGAGTTTGCCGGGATAACAAGATGGCCGCCTCTCATGACGTAACGTAATACGGTCACGAATCGCGCGCGTACACCTCACTCAGTGTACAACTAAATGTGGTTGCGATAAGACGTGTCCTTATTTTTTCTGTGCGCTTGAAGAAATGCTTGTTGTTTGTTTGTTTTGTTATTGTTGTATTTTGAATCTTTGGATTTTAAAATCAAATAATTTTTGTTTGTCTTTCTTTCGTCGAATTTGTTTTCGTAATTTTTTTTGTTAAAATCAAAGTCACTTTGTCTTTGATATCTTTGATTCTAATTTGTTTTCAATTTTCCTTAAAATTATAATATGTCCGCATTTGTCACCAACTTAGACTTATACGTTGTTCTTAAATCAGGAGGTGGTTTTAAAAATGTCGAATTTTTATTTAATGCCCTTATTGAACGTATTGGTGTTGAATTGTCTTCCGAAGATTTGAGTAATATTAAATTATTTTGTCGTAATTTTTCAAGTAATATCTCAAAAAGATGGTCTGCTTCCAGTAGAGCTCAAAAGACCTTTCTTAACAAAAATTCAGACTGGTTACAATCCCAAATAGTTTGGCCAAAATGTCAAAATATCGATTTAAGCAGCATTTTTAAAGTTGCCGAGGAAGTAATTCCAAATTTCGAAACGCAAGTGGATACTCATCAATTAAGTTATGGTACAAGTAAAAAACCATTTGTTGATATATCTGATAAACAGAAGAAAAGGCGTTCTCTAACACTTCTAGATCACACAGAGGAGGAATTAGTTTATGCTTTATGTGCCAAATTAAAAGAGTCTAAAAAAACAAAATTAGCAGCTATATTAAACGAACTCAGCCAAAACAAGGAAAAATGTGAGATGGTATATGATGTACTATTCGCTAAAAAGACTGACAAACCGTGTTTACCAGATGATAAAACGTTAGCGCTTTACACCTCAACAAATTTGTCAAAATGGCAATATCGAAATTTAAGAACTATTCTTGCTTCAGAGAAAATGTATGGTCTTCCATCCTATCAAAAGCTCCTGGAAGCTAAAAAAACTTGTTATCCTCCAGAGTCAGACATAACTGTAACTGAATCTGATGCTAAGATAAGACTTCAATCGCTCCTAGATTTGACAACTAATAGGATATTAAAAACAATTCAGCACAACTCTGCCGACAAAAAATCGCTAAAACTAATAAGCAAATGGGGTTTTGACGGGTCATCTTCTCAAAGTAATTATAAACAAAAGTCACACTCCGACACTAAAATTGACGATTCTTCAGTTTTCATGATTAGTTTGGTTCCGCTTCGTTTGGAAGAAGAGAGTGGTACTATCTTGTGGCAAAATCCTGCTCCCTCTTCAACAAACTATTGTCGTCCAATTGGCTTTATATTTGCAAAAGAAACAAATGAATTGATAAAGAAGGAAAGTGCATCCTTAGAGGAAGAAATTCGTAATCTTGTTCCCACAATTGTAGATAATTTTGATATTAAACATGATTTGTACATGACTATGATTGATGGGAAAATTTCTACTGTGATTTCCAATACTTCTTCTGCAGCTGTTTGTAATATTTGCAATACCCCACCTAGCAAAATGAATGACTTGGACTTTGTATCCAAAAGACTCATCAGAGAAGATATGTATAAATATGGTCTGTCTTCGCTTCATATGTGGATAAGATGTATGGAATGTATTTTACACATTTCGTACAACTTAGACTTCAAAAAGTGGGCTGCACGAAAAGAAGATAAATTGTTAAAAGAAATTAAAAAGAATTTGACACAAGAAGAATTCCGGGAAAGAACTGGTTTGTTAATTGACATAGTAAAACAGGGATTTGGTACAACCAATGACGGTAACACGGCAAGAAGGTTTTTTGAAAATTATGAAGTATCTGCTGAAATAACGGGTATCCACCCTGATTTAATCAAGAGATTTGCAGTCATTTTACAAACAATTTCATCTGGTCAACTTATTAATACCAACTTGTTTAGGGAATATTGTAAAGAAACAGCAATGCTATATGTAAACTTATATCCATAGTATTACATGCCTTCAAGTGTCCATAAATTGTTGATACACGGTGCTGATATTTGTGAAAATTTCTCCTTTATTCCGATAGGCATGCTTTCCGAAGAAGCTTCCGAAGCGAGGAATAAAGATTTCCGGAATGTTAGAATGGCACATACAAGAAAAATCGGTAGAGTTCAGACTAATTTAGACACTATCCACAGCTTTCTAATTAGCTCAGATCCTTACATCAGCCATATCAAACCAAAGTTTGTTCGTTTACATAAACAGTTGTTTCCAGAGGCTAGTGCTTTGATCTTGAACAATGAATTGCTTTCGTTGGAAAACGAGGAAATAGAGATTTCTCAAGAGAATATAGACCCAAATATTAATCTTTCACCATAATATTTTTTCAGAATCGTTTGTGAACATATTCAACTTTATGTTTGCAGCTTAATATGTCTTCATTTTGATTGTTTTTTAGAACTGATGAAAGTACTCCTTCAGAAAGGTCATAGCTTTTCAGTCATTAGTGAGCCCCCATAACCTCTTTTACAGAGAAGTCTCTTTTTACTTATTTGACATTACGCATACATTATAATTATGTGCTAAAGTAAGGCTATGATTAAAAAAAAGCAAAAAATTAACATTAAAAAAAATGTTATTTTCTGTCACTATTATCTCGAAAGTACGCAGAGATAAGCAATAAGTTTCTTCGAGCCAAATACTCAGAATTATTAGTTTTCTAACATATGTGAATGCCATCTCGACATCGCTTAAAGTTTGTGAGAAATTGAGTAAAATGTAATCGCTCCCATACAAAAAAAAAAGAAATATTTTTTTTACAGAAAAGTATTTGAAGTAGGACAATAATATTTTTTTGCCTTATCTGTTATCATTGTATCAACAATTAAAAAAAAATATCAGCGGTCTACTATCAATGTCCACTTTTTTTTAATTTGGGACCAGTGTGCGGCGGCCCCGCGCCCCCGTACCAACAGTGTGTTTAATGTCGCCGCAGCGTGCGTGCGCTTTGCGAATTCCGCTTCTCGGTAGGTGCATTGTTGAGACGTCATTCAATACAAAGTGCAAGATGACGGACAATTATTCTAATGTCGAGTTGGTGGAGATGGTCGGTCCGCCAGTATGCCATCAGTGGGGACAGCCTACGTGGAGCCATCTGGATGTTCACGGAAATGTTTCCCGATCGACAACCCCCATCACAGAGCGTCATGCTGGCTGCAACACAGAGACTGCGGGATTATCGGCAGTTTGACGTTCCCCGGCATGCTCAAGCTCGCGGCAACGTAGGCCTGCCTGTCGCCTTGCAGGAAGACATCCTGGAATACTTCCAGCGAGAACCACGGGCAAGCACGCGGGAGGCTGGTCGACGCTTTGGAGTGCACCACACCACAGTGTGGCGCCTACTGAAGCGGGAACTGCAGCACCCGTTCCACTACCGCAAGGCACAAGACATTCACCCAGCTGATAATGCCGTGCGGATTACATTTTGTCGCTGGTTGCTGGAACACCAAGACGCCAACATCCCGTGGACGGACGAGTGTTTATTTACTCGAGTTGGCGTCTACAATGTTCATAACGAACATTGGTGGGCTCACCGCGACCATAACCCGCACGTAACCAAACGGCATGCGATCCAAGTGCGGTTTGGACTGAATGTGTGGACTGGCATAATAGGGGAACACGTGCTTGGACCATACTTCATCGATGGGCACCTCAACAGTGCAACATATCTGGAGTTATTGCGTCACGTTGTTGAGGAGATGTTGGAAGATATTCCTCTGACACTACATCGCAACCTTTTTTACCAGCAGGACGGTGCTCCCCCTCACTATGGTCGGCAAGTACGCGAGTACTTGACCGAAAAGTTTGGTGACCACTGGATCGGTCGCGGAGGCCCTGTGGCCTGGCCTCCGCGTTCTCCGGACCCGACGCCTCTAGACTTTTATTTGTGGGGAGACGTTAAAAGGTTAGTTTACACGGAGGAAGTGACAAGTGTAACAGAATTACGTGCAAGGATCATTAGTGCTTTCGACACTTTAAAAACGAATGTGTTAGTTTTACGTAAGCTGAAGGAAAACCAGCTACGTCGTGCTCGATTGTGCCAAGAGTGTGGTGGTGGCAACTTTGAACAATACCTCCGGGTAACATAAGTAGGTAATTTATTTATTTGTACATTTTGTAAATACGTTGTTAGCTTAATCAATTTTATTTGTGTAAATAAGTTGATTTCAAATTTTTAACTACGCCAATAATACCTAAATATGCCGAAAGTATTACTTACATTTAACTATCAAATCTTTAAAAAACATTTTTATGCTTAGTAGATCGGGGTAGGTATTATTGACGGTCCTAAGCCCGTTAAGTAGGAAGGAAAATTTCAAATCAACCAATTTAATCCACTAATAAAAACAAAATCACTACGAAAAGTTTAGGCTGAACGATAGCAATAAAGCAAAACTTAAATTTTATTAATCATCTGATAGCAGGTCAGTGAACTTTTTATGGCGTCTAGTATTACTGTCATTAGTAAGATTCCGTATTATACTGATGCTTAAAAGGAGTTAATTATCAAACGAAATTTATGACAATAATGTAGGTGATTTTCGAAATAAAATTAGGTAAAATTATTGCTACCGGTCGTTAAGGTTTCTCGGTCGCGCACGAGTAAGACGTCGAAATTCACGCACATAGCTGCTTGTCGCTGTGTGCGTAGACTGCGTAGTCGGGTGATTCTCTTTCATTTGTATTGAATTAAGGGTTTAATTCTGAAATACTGTTAAATTTCAACAACAAAAAAAGGCAGCGCTTATTAGTTATTGCTCGGTACTGTTCTTTCAATTGATTATTTATGTCTTTTATGACAACCACCTGAAATTTGACGAGGATGCAAAACAACATCTGTATTATAAAAGTATAGTATACAGGCTGATTTTTTAGTCACCGTCCAAATTTTTCATGGTGATAGTGACCCGTGAAATTGAACAACTTTCTCCAAGAAACATGGGTCGAAATATGAAAAAAAAAATAATCGGACCTCTCATACAAAATCAATAGTCAACTGATCGATTGTATATTACTTGATGGCCGATTGGCTTAGTATTTTTTTTGAGGGTGGGAAATCATCAAATAACTTCTCCCGCGGGAAGAATTTGGCGTGTCAGAATTTTACTGACTAAAACCGTGCTAAAACTAAAACGTGTTACCTCAGTTGCCTGTATTCCAGAGGCCGCGGTATCTCTTTCTAACAACCCGCACCTCTAACTGGCATCGGTCCTTGTGAACCCCACCAGTTGATGCTGACATCTCTTTGAGGCGCGCTTGGAACGCAACGCGCCGTCGACCCGGGCTTGGTCCCCTTTAGGTTCATAACGACAACTTCCCAAAACGGTCACCCTCCCAAAACGTCCACTTCCCAAAATGGTAATTCCCTAAATGTCTATTTCCCATTTCGTCCACTTTACCAAAACGACCACAAATCTACAATTCCCAAAAAGTCCACTTCCCATAACGTCAACTCGTTCTAGTCCGTTGACAAGACAAATATTTCTATGCGTGAATATCTAGACATAATTTTGTGTAATAAGTAATAATAATTCAATGACAATAACTTATTATTTCATGGTAAACTGCAACAGTTACAAACGGTTTTGCAGGTCCCAGTGGCCCCATCATTGTACATAATGTTATGTGTCAAATTTGTTTCATAAAATTTAGTTTTTGAATAAAATTATTTTTTTTTAATCATAATTAGCTAGTCGTGTTTAACTGGAAACCTATTTAAAGTTCAAGATATTTGTATGAAAGTCAACATTGTTAATATTTGTATACAGTGGGTAGTTGCAAAGCATATTATGATGTTATGTTATATTGTACAGAAATAGCATTGAACGTACTTTTGATCATTGTAAGGTGCGTGTAAATATTCAAATTGCTTTTAAAAATGGACTTGACAATAATTAAAACCCAAAAAGGTAACGACTGTGTGTTGTCGGACGGCTACCGCTATTATTTGGCGAAACGTAATAAAAACGAGACGACTTTATGGAGATGTGAAAACAGAGTATCGTGTTCTGCAACCATAACGTTGAATAGTGGCCGTACCAATATTTTGAGAAAGACGAATCACACCTGCACATCAAACAGTCATCGAAATAAGGTATTTAACCGCTCACGCACCGCTGTCATATGACGTAAACACCCACTCAGTCGCGCGCCGCTATCTGACAGATGAGATGTTAACGACCTCGCTCACAAAAAAAGGTCCACTCAAGTTTCTATTGTGTTTAGCCACCTACTGTAAACAGTTTTGGGTTCTTGAAAGAGCAGGCCATAATTTAAATTGTGAAGCGTACTCAAATTACGTCATTTGTTTTCATAAACGAATGTTGAAAACGGACAAGTGGTTGAAAGTGTGTTTGTTCCCGTGTTATGATGTTTTCTGATAAAATTACAATGTGAATTTGCACGAAATTTTGCTTGTGTCTTGTTGATTAAACGAGTAATCTAACAGCGGCGTTTTCTTGAAAGTTGAACCTAACATTTTCATATTATTGAAACTCAAACTTCATACTACGCGGAGCCATTTTTATGAATTCGCGTATTACAACGCATGACTTTGTAAACGCTCATCCTAGTTATATTGAGTGTTTCTAATAAGAAAATGTTACAATAATACTACATAAACCTTTATCTACCGATACCTACCTTTATATTGTAATAATATGCCAGTATAATTGTGATATGATAGGATTTTCTGGAAAAGAGAACTAATCGGCCATGTTTATGTAATAGCTAATTTTACATGGTACTTTAGGTTTCAGAATTAGAAAATTAGTCTAAACTGCACAAGAAGGAACTATACTTTCTAATTACTCTAAAAACTTACTCATTGTCATGGAAAAAAACAAAGATATCAAGCTCCGAAATACCTGTAAAAATGTATGGAGTTCGAGAAATTTCGTAGTGATGGAACTCGCTAACTCTACGAAAATATCGAAAAGTTTGGTTTAGGAATAGAATTTCATCGTAGGAATTATCAACAAATTTCAGTTACATGATTTTATTTGATAATGTATTTTACAATGTATGTCTGTGTACGTGTGTGTGTATGTTATATAGGGAAGAAAAATAATAACACTTTCGATGCCAAGCACCGAGCATATGGGTCCAAAAATAATTCGTTCGTGTGCCCACAAGTCGCATCCGGGTCGTCGCTATAGATAGGTAGCTGTTAATGACTTCTGTTCATACCCAGGATCCGACTAGCGACACCAAAAATCTAAGTATGCTAACCGCTCGTGCGACCTCGATTACGTCATCAGACACGTAACGCCGTGGGTGGTCGGCTCTTATCGCAAAGTCGTAAAAACCACGAATGTTTATAAGTGGCTTGTTTGGAGTGTCGGGTGTTTTGTATAGCTAATGAATGGGGCTAGATCACTCATTCGGTTTCCACAGGTATAGAGACTTTTTATCTTCTTCAAAAAACTGAATGTTGGCACGTTACAGTTATTACAAAACGCGAGTCAATTTAGCCGGTTTTGATGTCTTTTTAATCATTTTGTCACACACACTTATCGTAATAAATGAGTTCACAAAAAATATTACCTTATCGGTATCGGGATTCGTAATAAGATAATAATTCAATTATAAGAATTGAAAATGAAACAGGAAATCAACAGTGGATTATTTTTACTGATTGTTGGCACCACTAACTTCAAGAAGTTCTGCCTGTCAAAAAGTTTCGAAAAGCACATCAGTTATAGCCCGGCCCTGAGCTGAAGACGTAAGTTTATGTTCTTCATTTGAGAATTTTTATTTTATTAGTGCTAATGTTATATTATAATTGTTATTATTTTTTTATAGAAAGACTACAATGGGCGCTGTTTTAACAGGGTAAGTTCATTGGCTATCTTTGCGACCTACAAGTATCTACCTAAAATATCTTTTATAATGTGGACTAGCAAATTCAAAAAAATAATCGCAATTCAGTTGTATTTACTTACTGGCGATAGATTCAAGTGATTTTTGTTTTACAGACGTGTCCATACATGCGCATCTGATGATCGCGACTATCTGGTATGATGGTAATGACGATGATGCAATGATTGAAAGCTTCTCTGAATGTTTATCTTATTGAGGGGACTGTGGAAGTGTTTTGCTAACATGGTGTGGCAGCTACTGGAATGTTTCTGAGGCTTTGGGCATACTAATAAAAATGTTTATGAGTACTAAGTTGTGCAGTCTGCCTGTAATATGCTAATTGATTTTGTTCTTGCATGGTTATAGTGTTCTTTCATTTTTTTAGATGCTGCCGGGGTGGCCGGGGTGGCAGTGAAAATTAAGTATGATTGTTCATTAGTAATTAGTTGTGGGCTAAAGATTCAATTACTTTCATACCTGTTCAACAATTGGAGGCCTGTGAATAACCTACCTACATACACATAATGATGTTATAGTGACTAGTTTTACTCTCTTGGTGTATCCGCTTCACTGTGATGTGTCTAAGCTTTGGGCATTTTTAACCAAATAATAGGAAAAATCAAAGTAAATTTTATAATTAATCTAATTACAGTCCTGGTAGTGTCATGTTATTAACAATTTGTTTTTTTTTATTTTAGCCTGGAGCCACAACCAAGATGGTGGAGGTGGTCAGCGTGCCAGTTTGGCACGTAAGTAATGTTTTATTTGCAATTAGTTTCAGTTCTGGGTTTTTCTGTCTTGCCAAGGGTAACTGCTTGTTTTCAATTAACTTTTACTATTTGTTGTTATAGTAGCATTCTGTGAAAGTTTCAACTGTTTATCTATTACGGTTCATAAGATACAGCCCACTGACAGACAGACGGACAGATAGCAGAGTCTTGGTAATAGGGTTCCATTGGCACCCTTTGGGTACAGAACCCTAAAAGGAATATGTACATATTGATGTTTGATGATGCTCTTTTCTCTCAATGATGGGTCCTGTTATCATTAGTTCAGTAGATAATATGAAGCTAAACATTTAAGAATTTGATTTTTCGTTTAGGCTGGAGGATGATCTGTGGTCAGTGTGGTCCGTGTGGTCCGTGCGGTCCAGCGACGGCTCCTTGGTTGTGTAAGTATTGTTTTATTTGCAATTAGTTTGAGAAATAGGTATTTCTGTCTTGCAAGAGGTGTTTATAGTGTGAATTTTTATTATGGGACTGAAATGGCATACGCTGCTCTACTTTTTGCTAGAATGTATAATACAAAAAGGCAAAAACTGGCCAACATGAAGGGTACCTGCTTGTTTTCAATTAACTTTTACTATTTGTTGTTATAGTAGCATTCTGTGAAAGTTTCAACTGTTTATCTATTACGGTTCATGAGACTGACAGACAGACGGATAGATAGCAGAGTCTTGGTAATAGGGTTCCATTGGCACCCTTTGGGTACAGAACCATAAAAGGAATATGTACATGTTGATGTTTGATGATGCTCTTTTCTCTCAATGATGGGTACTGTTATCATTAGTTCAGTAGATAATATGAACTAAACATTTAACAATTTGTTTTTTTTTTATTTCAGAATGGACATGGAGATGGAACCGCCGCCGCGGCCGCCGCCGCCGCCGCCGCCGCCGGCGCCGCCGGCGGCGTACCGCTAATTTAGCGGTGTAAGTAGTGTTTTATTTGCAATTAGTTTTGATTAAACGTGTTTCTGTCTTGCAAGAGGTGTTTATAGTGTGAGTTTTTATTATGGGACTGAAATATGTCCAGGATGACTCAATATTGCCCACTGACAGACAGACAGACGGACAGATAGCAGAGTCTTGGTAATAGGGTTCCATTGGCACCCTTTGGGTACAGAACCCTAAAAGGAATATGTACATGTTGATGTTTGATGATGCTCTTTTCTCTCAATGATGGGTCCTGTTATCATTAGTTCAGTAGATAATATGAACTAAAAATTTAAATATTTTACAAAATCAACAGGGCAGAGGTGCCAGTGCGCCGCCGCTCAGGCGAGCTGCGGCAGGAGCGGGCGAAGTCCGCAGGGCTGCGCCTGAGCCTGCCGTAGCAGGTCGGCGAGCGGCGCTGCTGGACGCCGCAGGGCGCGCCGCGCCGCGCGCGCGCGCGCGCGTGCGTGTGTGTGTGTGTTTTTTTTTAATTTTTTTTTTATAATAAATTGTTTTTTTTTTAAATGAATTGTTGTTTTTAATTACTATCTCCTTATTTTCCTACTTCTTTCGTGTGGATGTCGGTTTGCATACACAAAAGAAGGTAATCATGTTTAAATGTTTTCCCATGTATGACAAGAAACCCCAATAAAACACGTGCAGATGTGCACCTGTTTTACTGAGGTTTTTAAATCCCTCTCTGAAGGTTTGAAAACAACCTTGCTGACGATTTTGACGACGACTGTATATGTAAGGGATGTAATTTTGTTTCGAATAACTACAAGGTATTCGCAATCAGTCTTATTATGTATTTATTTATTTAGTACTAGCTGTGACCGCGACTTCGTCCGCACGGAATAGTTTTTTTACTATTATTTATATATCTATAAAAACAAACAAGATTTCTAGAATAAAAGTAGCCCAAATTACTCATTATTACACCAGCTACCTGCCAGTGAAAGTCCCGTCAAAAACGGTCCAGCCATTACACAGATTAGCGGGAACAAACAGACAGACAGACAAAAATTGTAAAAAATGTTATTTTGGTATATGTACCGTATATATATTCACATGCACGTAGCAAAAAGGGGTTATTTTAATATTACAAACAGACACTCCAATTTTATGTATGGCTTTATTATTTTTTCGTTTTTTTCCCCACACCTTTTCCTTTAGGCGTGGGTAAGGGCACCGGTCGTTTGGCGGGACGGTCGGAAACTATGACGGCTCTCTTTGCCGCCTGCAGCAAAGCCGTCATAGTGGACCCGGCGCCGCTACCCCCGGCCCCGTCGCCGCTGCCCTGGGGTCCGCCGCTGCCCTGGGGTCCGCCGCTGCCCTGGGGTCCGCCGCTGCCCTCGGCGCCACTGTTGCTGGGACCGCATCCGCCAGGCCCGCCGAAGTCAGCAGCGGTCTGCGGCAGTGACCCCGACGGGACCCAGTCGCTCGGATTTGTATCCTCGTCTTGCCTAACAAAGTTTTAAATATGTAATAGGACTTATAGGTTAGATAATTATCTATGGCAATAATAACTTCAAAGAAAACCACTTACATAGAAACATATTACTGCTAAACCTTTTCATTTGTAGTTATAAAATTTATGAATACTTACAGTAATCCTTCAAAATCCATATTACGCCTAAATAGAAAACCAATATGTGTAGATGTAGTCTTTGTTGACAAATGCCAACATAACTTTTTACCATTCAATATCTGGCTATGGTCAATGAACTGTACTGCCTAGTTTTACGTGAATTGTTTTATTTGAAAATAATATTCATAACTTATGAATCTCAACGACGTAATTTTTTTTAATAATATAGTATAATAGTAATATATACGTATAAAGGTAGCCCCCCTGGACCAGCAGGGTAAAATTTTAACAATGCTTTCATGTAAGTAGGTTGGTTTACTTTTTTCAGCTTTCAACTCTGTTGTTTAGTGGCTTTTGTGGAAGATAAATATTTTTTTCCGATGTAAAAAGAAGAGTAGAATTTTAGAGACTTGAGTCCTGGCGCTCACGCAAAATTTCACAGAGTACTTGTTTTTTTTTAATAAATGTACTAATTTGCCCTCTACAGGCAGGCTAAGTCATCGGACCTTACTCCCTTGTCTCACGTGTATTGTTTTTTTTTAGTTCAGGGTTAGTTTAGGAACCTACAAAAATAAACTAGGTACTTAGTCATTTGTTAAAAATATGTAAACATCAAATATGGTTTTCTTGGCGTAAGTGTTATTTTTGAATATCTAGGAAAACAAATGAAAATGTATAAAGAAGTGTAGTTAATTTCATTCAATAAAAAATTGGACGTTCGACAACCCTATTACCCGGCGCTGGTCAGCGGGCGTGGTTTAGTGAACTCGGTGGTAACCACCTTATTGTAAATACCTACATTCTGAACAAATAAAATTCTATTCTATTCGGCTTTGGGTGCTGGGCATAGGGGTCCTGTTACATAACCATCGCGCCGATGGACTCGACTGACGGGTTGTTATAGATTTGCAATACACATTATGTGGCATGCCAATTTTTATGTATTCTATGGTAAAGGTGAAAGTAATAAACATTATTCTTGGAATAAGTTATTTTATTTGTACATAACATCCTAAATACCTACTAACCTTGTTACACATAACATCAAGCTTGTATTCCCTGAAGGTGTAAGTAGATGTGTATACACCCACATTTATGGTATCTTTATAATTACAATACAAGTACAATATTTATAAAAATTGTGGCAGTAGAATGAACACAGTACTAAATATGACCTACTTATTTCAAATAAATGTTAATTTAGTACACATTGTACATAACATCCTAAATACCTACTAAACTGTTACACATAACATCAACTTGTATTCCCTGAAGGCGTGAGCAGATGTGTATACACCCACATTTATGGTATCTTTATAATTACAATACAAGTACAATATTTATAAAAATTGTGGCAGTAGAATGAACACAGTACTAAATATGACCTACTTATTTCAAATAAATGTTAATTTAGTACACATTGTACATAACATCCTAAATACCTACTAAACTGTTACACATAACATCAACTTGTATTCCCTGAAGGCGTGAGCAGATGTGTATACACCCACATTTATGGTCTCTTTATAAGAACACTACAAGTACAATATTTATAAAAACATTTACAAACAGTGATAAAAATAGAAAGGTGAAGTACAAAAGTGCTGCGTATGTCTAAAATACTAAAAAGTTCATCTTATACACATTCACATTCACACAATTTTACATCCCACAATCTCACAACCTCACATTCAGTTTTATAAATAAAAAAAAATAACTGTCAGCAGAACTGCAAGAGGATTATACACACAGAGAAATATATGGAAATAGGCTACAAAAATATAAAGTACAAAGGTGCTGCTTATTTGGAAGGTACTAAAAGTTCATTCATATTATTTTATAAATGTTGATAAAAATATAAAGAACAAAGGTGTTGCTTACTTCAAAAAAAAAAACTGCAAGCAAAAATAATGTGGACTCATGATACAGTGCATAACTTGAAACAAAAGCGCTACCCTAGCGAGCTTCTGACAAGCCTCAAGCAGTTAGCTGCAGTTATTTTTAAGTTTTGATTACCCCCAGTCTAGCACACGTCACACACACAAACACGGCGCTTAGACAGAAGATTGTATGACCGAGAAAAGGGAGTGATTTTACTACGTGCGTCAGTCAGACTTTGTGGCAAAGCTATACTCTTATATGGAAACTAGAACTGGAAATAGATACGTCAGTCAGTCTGAATGTCCGTCAAATATACGTACTAATATGTGTGTGGGAATATAACAAATAAATGTACACTAAATAACTGCTAAGGTCGTCTGTCAGTCTGTACACTGGAAATAAAAGATGCTCAAAATGTACTAAGCATGGTATAACTTGAAGCAGGGATCTAAGCAAAGGGGGACCTCACAGACTGCGCACAAGTACGTCGTAAGTTGGAGTTTTTTGTGCTTGCTGCACCAAACACAACGCCGACGTTTATGGCGGCGGTCTGGGAGTTGGTCTGTCCGTTTAGGGATATGCTGCCCCTGAGGCCGTCGATGAAGGCCCAAACTGCTAGACCCAGGAAGGGTGGGAGTGCGTTTAGGGACGAGTGCGAGGTGGTGCTGCAGAATTTCATCGACTAACTGCAAACGATACACTAAGTGTTCCTTTGGAGCAGCCGACGAACTCTGCAGAAGGATTCGGGCATTTAAAATAGAGCAGTTGAGCAGGTGTTTGAAGAACTTGATGTTCCATTTTGAGCCTCTTTTTCTTTCCAGCAGGTATGGTTCCAGCATTTGATCTTTACGATCAACGCCTCCCATACCCTTGTTATAGTCCAAAACCACTTGTGGTTTGTAAAGGGACGGGCGATATGGTTTAGCCACCATCTGACCTTGGGAATTACCGTGGTAGGTACTGATGGTGGCTATCTTACGCTTCTTGTCCTGGAAGGCCAAGACCACCACATCGCCGGAATGTCGTGCCACAAACTGGCCATCTTTTAAAGTACACAGCGATATGAGTGCAGGTACATTGCTGCGGTTAGCACGCAAGGTACCTACACAATCGGTTTTGCGTGACTTCAGAAATCTGGCCAGTAGGGGGCTATTGAACCAGTTATCCATATACAGAGTATAGCCTTGGTCAAGGAGAGGACGGATCAGATGGATCACGGAGGATGTACTTTTCAGCACACCAGTAGGGAGACCGGGACCGTAGGAAGTTCCAGCACCTAGGTAAACAAAGAAAGACCAAAGGTAGGTTAATTGACAAATGTAAGAAAGACGTGTGCGAGAATTTAGAACCTGTCCAGCAAATTTTTGAGAATAATGTGTATAACATACGGGAAACAATTGGGTCTGAAGAGGATGAAGAGTACAGAAATTGGATACCGTCTTTTTCTTCACTTAAAAGTGCTTTGTATCGTGAACGAAAAAAGTTCCTTGATGTAAAGAAACTAGTTTTTAAAAGTTTAGAAGAAGTTGTGATTCCAAAAACATTTAAAAACGGCCTCCTGGTTTGTGACGACGGAATAGATGACAACATTTTAATATTTGCTTCTCGAATTGCGACAAAATTCATCAAAAATGACAAACTTGGATCTTATTACGGTGACGGCCCTTTTCGGTGTTGTCCGCCACCATTTTATCAGATTTATAGTGTACATCTTGATGTTAATGATTCTAACAAAAATTGCAGCAATATCGTACCGGTGATCTATGGTTTATTGCCCAACAAAAGAGAAGCTACTTACATCCGTTTCTTTAACTTATTAAAATTTTATTTAACAAAAAAGTTTTTTTTTTTTATTAAAAGCAAATTAGGGGTAAAACTACTTCACTTTAAATGTGACTATGAGCAAGCTCAATTTAATGCTGTTCAGAATGTATACCCAGAGGCTAAAACCACTGGTTGCTACTATCATTATAATCGTACTGTGTGGCACAAATTAAAAAAAAAAACGAGATCAGACAGAAATTTTGGTAGGCTTATTACTTTGTTGCCCTGCTTCCTTCAAAATACATACAGAATACATGGAAAGACATATCGCACCTTTAAAGTAAAACCGTTACTAAACGAAAATTTTCATGAATTAAGGTATCAATGCCATCTATCTAAAATAAACGTAAACTACAAGATAAACTTGTTCTTTTTGTACAATTTTGTGATTTGCGCCATCTAGTAGTAAATCAAAGCGTTACTAAACCGAGTTATGATCGGCTCGCTAAATACAATATTGTGTCTATACCAGTAAGAACATGATCGTGGTAGAGTGATGACGGAAGTTTAAAACAACAGTGTTATTATTTGGATAAATACGGCTTGAATTCACAGAAAGGTAGTTGATTTTTTTAAATAGGTAAAGTGTTTCCATTTATTTAGACACAGTTTTCGTGTTATGAAATTACGCAATTTACAATTCAATTTCATTGATAAAATGTTACAGTTTGTATAGTCACAGTTTGCCTTTATTTTTTTAGATATTTATCCAATAACATTTATCTCTAGAGTGTTGCCATTTCTTTAGTCACAGTTTTTCGATGAGTTATGAGTAAATTAAATCATACACTTAATTACAATAGTGGGACATTTATATTAGTCATGGTTTATTTCTTTAAGCAACGTACCTTTTGTATTAACTTAAGAAGTAAAATATTACATTTTGTTTAAACTCTATTTAATATTTAAATTGACTCCATAATGTATGAATTTGTTAATGTCATATTACACCTTTTGTTTTAGTTTCACTTTACTACTAACATTTTCATAATAGTAACTGAATTTATTTTTGTTAAAATATCATTTATATTAATAATTGATAAAAATAATAAAACTATTTGTTTCAGGTCATGGCGCATATCCGAATCCTGCGTTTATCACGTATTTTAGAGGCTATGGAATCTAAAAAAGATACTGTAAACACTGAAAACCCTAAGCAAATATCCATGGACGATCTGGATAGCAATTTTTCACGCGATGCAAATCCGATAAATATCGATACTTGTAGATCTCCTTCTTTATTGCAAGAGCAAACGCTACCACCGTCCTCAGTCTACGCTAGTCAGACTATGGAAGCTGAATGTTATGCTCATCCAATTGATGACGAAATGACAAACCCACATTTGAGCGATACTGGTTTTCCAGAAGTAGCTCCAGAAGATGATATTGTACCAGGTCCTAGCAGTAGAGCAAGATCCCATTCAACTAGCTCAGAATCATCTTCGAGTTCATCGTCAACAAGCTCAAGCTCATCATCTTCATCTGCGTCAGAATCGGGTAAGGATTTTTCCCCTGATGAAGCAGATTGTGATCCTGATTACGTACCGGAAACCCCACCACGGCGTGATCATTTAGCCCAACGCCTCAAAGTAGTATTCCTGCGCCACTGGTTGAAGAAATTAATTTGTTGGCGCGAACTATTGTATGTGGAAGTAAACTGTCTGTGATTAAAATTAAATCTAGTGGACTTTTCTTCGTACATAAAACATATTATATCGGTAAGTATTTATATTTTCTGATTATGCTTATAGTTTTTACTTATGTGTTTGAATTATATAATTTTTTCTCAATAAATCAATCGTTTCAAAAATGATACAGTATGCAATAACGGGATGATAATTGATGTGATATTGTAAGCAATAATTTGGTGGTGGGTGGCTGTTGAGCATGGTTTTTATTTGCTTTTTACAGCGATGGCTTCAAAAACATGCAAGGATGATCAAATAGAGGATATTCTTCGAAGATTGGAAGCAGGTGATATATCGGAGGATGACTGTGAGTCCGAAGGAGATGATTTGGACTTATATCCCTCGAGAGAAGACCTACTACAAGTATTAGAAGAAGATTATACACCTAGCGATGACACTGGTAATAATGTAGAAGGCTCAGATGCTCCTCTAATATGTGATAATGAAAATAATGACGGGTCAGCTTCTTCTGCTACAGACCAGCGCATCCCAATCAGGCAAATGATCTGGAAAAGGCAAAGCTTTCCATTCGATGAAAATAGGATTCAATTTGAGAACAATACTCCGTATTCTTCAGATGTTGTCAATCTTGAAACACCTTTACAGTTTTTTTCATACTTTTTACCAAGGACTTTTTGGACACTATAGTACAAGAAACCAATAAATATAGTGTACAAAATAATCCAGCTCGTCCAGCTTCAATTACCGTTACAGAATTGCGACAGTATTTTGGTATTCTCGTATATGTATATGTCTGTCTTCCGATATCCAAGTATACGTTTCTACTGGAACACTAAACATGCTTTTACCCCCATAACAGAAACTATGGCACTAAACAGGTTTGAAAAGATAAGAAGTTTTCTGCATTTCAACGACAATGAAAAGCATAAGCCAATAGACCATCAAAATCACGATAGACTCCATAAACTAAGACCAATAATAGACCAACTAAATAATAGATTTGGTTCCTTACCTTATGAGCAACGACTATCAATAGATGAGCAGATGTGCGCTACGAAGCTAGCGCACTTCATGAAACAATATTTACCCAACAAGCCCCATAAATGGGGTTTCAAATTATTTGTCATGTGTTCTTTGCAAGGCTTTGCCTACCAGTTTGAAATTTATTCTGGTAAAATTATTCATGATCTTCTTTCAACTGAGCCTAAACTTGGTGCGATTTCTGATACTGTTGTCAGACTGACACGAGGTTGTACCCAGAAACCGAAATCATATAATTTATTTTGATAATTTTTACACAAACATACCTCTCATGCATTTTTTTGCGCAACAAGGAATTTATTGCCTTGGCACCGTTCAACGTAATAGACTAGGTAAAAACTGCAAATTACCTTCAAAAGCCGAGGTTATGAAAAACAATGTACCGAGAGGCGACTACGTTGAAAATGTGTCCAGTTACGAAGGAACACCAATAACGGCCGTTAGCTGGAAAGATAATAAACAAGTCATACTCCTCTCCACGTATATTGGAGCAGATCCTGTTGAGACAATCGAGAGGTACGATAAAAAACAGAAAAGATGGCAGGCTATTCCTTGCCCGAAAGTAATAAAGGAATATAATTCGCATATGGGTGGGGTCGACCTAATGGACAGCTTTTTAGGTCGATACCGCATTCATATGAAGACAAGAAAATGGTATATGCGAATCTTCTATCATCTCTTGGATATTACCATAATAAATTCCTGGGTCCTTTATCTAAAGGTCAATAAACAAAAAGAAGTCAACCCTAAAAATCTCATGGACTTGGCAGAATTTCGCGCTGACTTGGCTGAAGCACTATGTAAATAAGGAACACGCAAAGAAAGGCCTAGCTCAAGCATAGAAGAAGCGATAGCAAAAAAGAAAAAAAATAGTATCATGCCAGCAATGCCATCCAAAGATGTTCGTCTAGACAAAGTTGGGCATGAACCAATCAAGACAGATACAAGAAGGCGTTGTCAGTATCCTCATTGTAAGCTCTTGAGTTACATAAAGTGTTCAAAGTGTAATGTATTTCTTTGTTTTAAAAAAAAATGTAATTGTTTCGTGTTATTTCACAATAATTGAAAGATTATTCATTACAGGCTAAAATAAACATTTTTTTGCCTGTAATGCATATTGTTTCATTTTTGATACAGAAGATTTTTTAAATGAAAATATATGAAAATATGTACTTTGATTTTTTTTTACTATTTTTCCTGAAATGTACCCATTACTCCATATCACATATATTTTTTTCCGTTGAATAGAAAAAATCATGCATTTAAGGGTTAAGCATCGCATCTGTAAATTTTTCTTTAGGAACACATTGGCCATTAATAATCGACCTATTGCAACTGTCATAGCAAAAAAAAACCAAGCGGGAACGGTTGAAGAAGAAAAAAGGGGTAAACATGGAAAACAATACAAAATAAGTTCAGATATCATTACAGGAATAAAAAACAATATAGACACAATACCAAGAATAGATTCACATTACCTAAGACAGCAAACGACTCGTGAATTCATTGATGGGGGTAAAAGCATTACAGATCTATATACCGACTACCAAACGAAATGCTTGAATGATGGTGTTGAAGCTGCTAAAATTCATACCTACAGGAGAGTATTCAATGAAGATTACAACATCGGCTTTCACAGACCTAAAAAAGACCAGTGCGAACTATGCATCAGCTTTAAAAATGCTGTTAATAAAACAGTAGAGTTAAAGACCAGATACGACCAACACCAGCTTGAAAAAGAATTATGTCGCCAGGAAAAATCAAACGACAAAACAATGGTTCAGGAAAACTACATTGTTGCCTGTTATGACCTACAGGCAGTACTGCCTCTTCCGAAAGGAGATGTATCTACTTTATATTACAAATGTAAGCTCAATGTTTGTAATTTTACAATAAGTGAATTAGCAAAAGACTATTGTGATTGTTTTGTTTGGAGCGAGGTCGAGGCACTAAGAGGAGCTAACGAAATAGCAACGTGTGTCTGGAGATATCTGACAAAGAAGGCGTCAGAAATAAATGATAATAATTTGCAAATCACATTTTATTCAGATAATTGCTGTGGCCAGCAAAAGAACAAGTTCATGTTTTCTATGTATGTATATGCCTTAACTGTTCTTAAAATAAAGTCCATTACACACAAATATTTAATTAGTGGCCATACACAAAACGAAAATGACTCTGTTCACTCTGTGATAGAAAAAGCCGTCACAAAGTGCTTACGTTCTGGTCCTGTGTACACACCAGATCAATACGTGACCATAATCAGAACTGCACGAAAGAAAGGCAATCCCTACAATGTTACCGAAATGTGCTATTCAGATTTCTTTGATATAAAAAATCTTACAGAGACATGCGGTGGTCAATTTTCAAAGAATACTGAAGGAGAAACAGTTAAAACGAGTGACATTAAGATAATTAAATTTGAAAAACTTCAAGATTCGAACCACGTTAGCATTTATTATAAAACTTCCTATTTAGATACAGATTTCAAAGAAATAAAATTCCATAATAATCGTTCGTCGCGAACACGTACTAGCACTAATCTTCAAAATTTCCAGCTAAAGCCTTTATATCAGTCAAGATTAAAATTAAGTGACAGAAAAAACAGCGATTTAAAAAGCTTAATTGACAGTAATATCATACCACAAAGTTACGCATTGTCTTATTACAATAACATCTTGTTCTAGCATTGCTGTCTAATATTATTATACTGATGATTATTGATTTATAAACACAATTTTTAGAATGTCATTATTTTTAAGTTTTTGAAAGAGATTTTGTTTATTTTTGATTAAAAAAAATATTATTATGTCAATAGGTTTGACTTACCTATTATTCTAATTAAGTGATAGAAGTGAACATTACTTTTGTTAGCTCAAAGTACCTTTCGTGGATAGAGAAATGAGGCTGTGATTGTTACTATGTTTATTTTTTTATATATATTTTTTATATTGCTATTTCCAGTTGATTTGTTTTTAGTCGAAGTGTTGTAAAATGTTATAGGATAAGATAATTAAAAGTTAAGACAGTAAGATACGTACTAGCTGTGATTTAAAGGTACAAATTTATCAAGACTGATAAATAATTATTCCAAGTGATTGAATGGATCTCTAGTTTGTAATAAAACATTTTTAATTTCGAAAGTTTTTTATTTATTTATTTAGTAATATATTCATTATTGCATCGCAATAATGAAAAAATTATGATTAATAATTTAATTATATAATCATATTATTAAATTATGAAGTTTCAATTAATTTTCTATTTAGTAACATTAGTTGCACTGTAATTTCATAGTAATTTTACAATAATGAACAAATAAAATTATTGGTAAAGTGTTACTATAATAATATAAATCAAAATAAATAAAGCTGTAAATATTAAAAATAACTTTTTTAAATGGCATGTCATAATATAAACAGAGATCTGTCATAGAAACTCATTAAACAGCTTAAAAAAAAACCATGAGCTCAGATTTTATTTAGAAAAAACAGTGACTATTTTCTAATTTTGGCTCTCCTATAAAATTTCATAATTTTGTTTAGTAACGGTTTTACTTTAAAGGTGCGATATTAGCAAATGTACAAATGACTACAGGTATGAAGACATTTAAAACTTATTTTGAGAAACAGTGGATGGCCATATCTTCCCACAAAATAAGTGTATATAAAGATAATCATAGAACAACAAATCAAGTAGAATGATGGCATCGACGTCTTCGAGCCCGAATACCACAAAGCCCTAATTTTTATTTATGTTTGTATAAAATTAAGAAAGAGATTAAATATTAGGACAACAGACTAACACGTTTTCTTTTCGAGACAGTTAATAAGACTAGAAGAAATGCGGACATTTTATTTGATGAAAAATACAGCATGTTACTGAAAAAACTACACAAAAAAGAAATGACTCCGATTAACTTTTAAAAAAAAAATTAACTTGCGACTTTTAATCAAGTGTAAGCAAAACAAAACAAATATTTCTGAGTGAGACCAAAGTTTTAATTGTGATTCTAAGCTTATGGTGGTCCTGTTTCAGTTTAATAATAATAATATACCTACACAAAAAAAAAATGTTTTGGACATGTCAGTTTTAGAAGTATAAGTATTTTTTGTTATTTTTTATTTGATTTTTTTACATCTGATTTTTAATTACAATCTAAAGAAAAACATTAAGTATTTTGTTTTTGAATTTTCAGAAGTGATTAACCGCTCACGCACCGCTGTCATATGACGTAAACACCCACTCAGTCGCGCGCCGCTATCTGACAGATGAGATGTTAACGACCTCGCTCACAAAAAAAGGTCCACTCAAGTTTCTATTGTGTTTAGCCGCCTACTGTAAACAGTTTTGGGTTCTTGAAAGAGCAGGCCATAATTTAAATTGTGGAGCGTACTCAAAGTACGTCATTTGTTTTCATAAACGAATGTTGAAAACGGACAAGTGGTTGAAAGTGTGTTTGTTCCCGTGTTATGATGATTTCTGATAAAATTACAATGTGAATTTGCACGAAATTTTGCTTGTGTCTTGTTGATTAAACAAGTAATCTAACAGCGGCGTTTTCTTGAAAGTTGAACCTAACATTTTCATATTATTGAAACTCAAACTTCATACTACGCGGAGCCATTTTTATGAATTCGCGTATTACAACGCATGACTTTGTAAACGCTCATCCTAGTTATATTGAGTGTTTCTAATAAGAAAATGTTACAATAATACTACATAAACCTTTATCTACCGATACCTACCTTTATATTGTAATAATATGCCAGTATAATTGTGATATGATAGGATTTTCTGGAAAAGAGAACTAATCGGCCATGTTTATGTAGTTGCTAATTTTACATGGTACTTTAGGTTTCAGAATTGGAAAATTAGTCTAAACTGCACAAGAAGGAACTATACTTTCTAATTACTCTAAAAACTTACTCATTGTCATGGAAAAAAACAAAGATATCAAGCTCCGAAATACCTGTAAAAATGTATGGAGTTCGAGAAATTTCGTAGTGATGGAACTCGCTAACTCTACGAAAATATCGAAAAGTTTGGTTTAGGAATAGAATTTCATCGTAGGAATTATCAACAAATTTCAGTTACATGATTTTATTTGATAATGTATTTTACAATGTATGTCTGTGTACGTGTGTGTGTATGTTATATAGGGAAGAAAAATAATAACACTTTCGATGCCAAGCACCGAGCATATGGGTCCAAAAATAATTCGTTCGTGTGCCCACAAGTCGCATCCGAGTCGTCGCTATAGATAGGTAGCTGTTAATGACTTCTGTTCATACCCAGGATCCGACTAGCGACACCAAAAATCTAAGTATGCTAACCGCTCGTGCGACCTCCATTACGTCATCAGACACGTAACGCCGTGGGTGGTCGGCTCTTATCGCAAAGTCGTAAAAACAACGAATGTTTATAAGTGGCTTGTTTGGAGTGTCGGGTGTTTTGTATAGCTAATGAATGGGGCTAGATCACTCATTCGGTTTCCACAGGTATAGAGACTTTTTATCTTCTTCAAAAAACTGAATGTTGGCACGTTACAGTTATTACAAAACGCGAGTCAATTTAGCCGGTTTTGATGTCTTTTTAATCATTTTGTCACACACACTTATCGTAATAAATGAGTTCACAAAAAATATTACCTTATCGGTATCGGGATTCGTAATAAGATAATAATTCAATTATAAAAATTGAAAATGAAACAGGAAATCAACAGTGGATTATTTTTACTGATTGTTGGCACCACTAACTTCAAGAAGTTCTGCCTGTCAAAAAGTTTCGAAAAGCACATCAGTTATAGCCCGGCCCCGAGCTGAAGACGTAAGTTTATGTTCTTCATTTGAGAATTTTTATTTTATTAGTGCTAATGTTATATTATAAGAATTGTTATTATTTTTTTATAGAAGTCTACTACAATGGGCGCTAATTTAACAGGGTAAGTTCATTGGCTATCTTTGCGACCTACAAGTATCTACCTAAAATATCTTTTATAATGTGGACTAGCAAATTCAAAAAAATAATCGCAATTCAGTTGTATTTACTTACTGGCGATAGATTCAAGTGATTTTTGTTTTACAGACGTGTCCATACATGCGCATCTGATGATCGCGACTATCTGGTATGATGGTAATGACGATGATGCAATGATTGAAAGCTTCTCTGAATGTTTATCTTATTGAGGGGACTGTGGAAGTGTTTTGCTAACATGGTGTGGCAGCTACTGGAATGTTTCTGAGGCTTTGGGCATACTAATAAAAATGTTTATGAGTACTAAGTTGTGCAGTCTGCCTGTAATATGCTAATTGATTTTGTTCTTGCATGGTTATAGTGTTCTTTCATTTTTTTAGATGCTGCCGGGGTGGCCCTGGCAGTGAAAAGTAAGTATGATTGGTTCATTAGTAATTAGTTGTGGGCTAAAGATTCAATTACTTTCATACCTGTTCAACAATTGGAGGCCTGTGAATAACCTACCTACATACACATAATGATGTTATAGTGACTAGTTTTACTCTCTTGGTGTATCCGCTTCACTGTGATGTGTCTAAGCTTTGGGCATTTTTAACCAAATAATAGGAAAAATCAAAGTACATTTTATAATTAATCTAATTACAGTCCTGGTAGTGTCATGTTATTAACAATTTGTTTTTTTTTATTTTAGCCTGGAGCCACAACCAAGATGGTGGTCAGCGTGCCAGTTTGGCACGTAAGTAATGTTTTATTTGCAATTAGTTTCAGTTCTGGGTTTTTCTGTCTTGCCAAGGGTAACTGCTTGTTTTCAATTAACTTTTACTATTTGTTGTTATAGTAGCATTCTGTGAAAGTTTCAACTGTTTATCTATTACGGTTCATAAGATACAGCCCACTGACAGACAGACGGACAGATAGCAGAGTCTTGGTAATAGGGTTCCATTGGCACCCTTTGGGTACAGAACCCTAAAAGGAATATGTACATGTTGATGTTTGATGATGCTCTTTTCTCTCAATGATGGGTCCTGTTATCATTAGTTCAGTAGATAATATGAACTAAAAATTTAAATATTTTACAAAATCAACAGGGCAGAGGTGCCAGTACGCCGCCGCTCAGGCGAGCTGCGGCAGGAGCGGGCGAAGTCCGCAGGGCTGCGCCTGAGCCTGCCGTAGCAGGTCGGCGAGCGGCGCTGCTGGACGCCGCAGGGCGCGCCGCGCCGCGCGCGCGCGCGCGTGTGTGTGTGTGTGTGTGTGTGTGCGTGTGTGTGTTTTTTTTATATTTTATTTTTAATAATAAATTGTTTTTTTTTTTTAATGAATTGTTGTTTTTAATTACTATCTCCTTATTTTCCTACTTCTTTCGTGTGGATGTCGGTTTGCATACACAAAAGAAGGTAATCATGTTTAAATGTTTTCTCATGTATGAAAAGAAACCCCAATAAAACACGTGCAGATGTGCACCTGTTTTACTGAGGTTTTTAAATCCCTCTTTGAAGGTTTGAAAACAACCTTGCTGACGATTTTGACGACGACTGTATATGTAAGGGATGTAATTTTGTTTCGAATAACTACAAGGTATTCGCAATCAGTCTTATTATGTATTTATTTATTTAGTACTAGCTGTGACCGCGACTTCGTCCGCACGGAATAGTTTTTTTACTATTATTTATATATCTATAAAAACAAACAAGATTTCTAGAATAAAAGTAGCCCAAATTACTCATTATTACACCAGCTACCTGCCAGTGAAAGTCTAAAAAAAAGTGAAAGTCGAAAAATTGTAAAAAATGTTATTTTGGTATATGTACCGTATATATATTCACATGCACGTAGCAAAAAGGGGTTATTTTAATATTACAAACAGACACTCCAATTTTATGTATGGCTTTATTATTTTTTTGATTTTTTCCCCACACCTTTTCCTTTAGGCGTGGGTAAGGGCGCCGGTCGTTTGGCGGGACGGTCGGAAACTATGACGGCTCTCTTTGCCGCCTGCAGCAAAGCCGTCATAGTGGACCCGGCGCCGCTACCCCCGGCCCCGTCGCCGCTGCCCTGGGGTCCGCCGCTGCCCTCGGGCCCGCCGCCGCTGCCCTGGGGTCCGCCACTGCCCTCGGCGCCACTGTTGCTGGGACCGCATCCGCCAGGCCCGCCGAAGTCAGCAGCGGTCTGCGGCAGTGCCCCCGACGGGACCCAGTCGCTCGGATTTGTATCCTCGTCTTGCCTAACAAAGTTTTAAATATGTAATAGGACTTATAGGTTAGATAATTATCTATGGCAATAATAACTTCAAAGAAAACCACTTACATAGAAACATATTACTGCTAAACCTTTTCATTTGTAGTTATAAAATTTATGAATACTTACAGTAATCCTTCAAAATCCATATTACGCCTAAATAGAAAACCAATATGTGTAGATGTAGTCTTTGTTGACAACTGCCAACATAACTTTTTACCATTCAATATCTGGCTATGGTCAATGAACTGTACTGCCTAGTTTTACGTGAATTGTTTTATTTGAAAATAATATTCATATCTTATGAATCTCAACGACGTAATTTTTTTTAATAATATAGTATAATAGTAATATATACGTATAAAGGTAGCCCCCCTGGACCAGCAGGGTAAAATTTTAACAATGCTTTCATGTAAGTAGGTTGGTTTACCTTTTTCAGCTTTCAACTCTGTTGTTTAGTGGCTTTTGTGGAAGATAAATATTTTTTTCCGATGTAAAAAGAAGAGTAGAATTTTAGAGACTTGAGTCCTGGCGCTCACGCAAAATTTCACAGAGTACTTGTTTTTTTTTAATAAATGTACTAATTTGCCCTCTACAGGCAGGCTAAGTCATCGGACCTTACTCCCTTGTCTCACGTGTATTGTTTTTTTTAGTTCAGGGTTAGTTTAGGAACCTACAAAAATAAACTAGGTACTTAGTCATTTGTTAAAAATATGTAAACATCAAATATGGTTTTCTTGGCGTAAGTGTTATTTTTGAATATCTAGGAAAACAAATGAAAATGTATAAAGAAGTGTAGTTAATTTCATTCAATAAAAAATTGGACGTTCGACAACCCTATTACCCGGCGCTGGTCAGCGGGCGTGGTTTAGTGAACTCGGTGGTAACCACCTTATTGTAAATACCTACATTCTGAGCAAATAAAATTCTATTCTATTCGGCTTTGGGTGCTGGGCATAGGGGTCCTGTTACATAACCATCGCGCCGATGGACTCGACTGACGGGTTGTTATAGATTTGCAATACACATTATGTGGCATGCCAATTTTTATGTATTCTATGGTAAAGGTGAAAGTAATAAACATTATTCTTGGAATAAGTTATTTTATTTGTACATAACATCCTAAATACCTACTAACCTTGTTACACATAACATCAACTTGTATTCCCTGAAGGCGTGAGCAGATGTGTATACACCCACATTTATGGTCTCTTTATAAGAACACTACAAGTACAATATTTATAAAAACATTTACAAACAGTGATAAAAATAGAAAGGTGAAGTACAAAAGTGCTGCGTATGTCTAAAATACTAAAAAGTTCATCTTATACACATTCACACAATGTTACATCCCACAATCTCACAACCTCACATTCAGTTTTATAAATAAAAAAAAATTACTGTCAGCAGAACTGCAAGAGGATTATACACACAGAGAAATATATGGAAATAGGCTACAAAAATATAAAGTACAAAGGTGCTGCTTATTTGGAAGGTACTAAAAGTTCATTCATATTATTTTATAAATGTTGATAAAAATATAAAGAACAAAGGTGTTGCTTACTTCAAAAAAAAAAACTGCAAGCAAAAATAATGTGGACTCATGATACAGTGCATAACTTGAAACAAAAGCGCTACCCTAGCGAGCTTCTGACAAGCCTTAAGCAGTTAGCTGCAGTTATTTTTAAGTTTTGATGACCCCCTGTCTAGCACACGTCACACACACAAACACGGCGCTTAGACAGAAGATTGTATGACCGAGAAAAGGGAGTGATTTTACTACGTGCGTCAGTCAGACTTTGTGGCAAAGCTATACTCTTATATGGAAACTAGAACTGGAAATAGATACGTCAGTCAGTCTGAATGTCCGTCAAATATACTACGTACTAATATGTGTGTGGGAATATAACAAATAAATGTACACTAAATAACTGCTAAGGTCGTCTGTCAGTCTGTACACTGGAAATAAAAGATGCTCAAAATGTACTAAGCATGGTATAACTTGAAGCAGGGATCTAAGCAAAGGGGGACCTCACAGACTGCGCACAAGTACGTCGTATGTTGGAGTTTTTTGTGCTTGCTGCACCAAACACAACGCCGACGTTTATGGCGGCGGTCTGGGAGTAGGTCTGTCCGTTTCAGGGGCAGCATATCCCATGCTGCCCCTGAGGCCGTCGATGAAGGCCCAAACTGCTAGACCCAGGAAGGGTGGGAGTGCGTTTAGGGACAAGTGCGAGGTGGTGCTGCAGAATTTCATCGACTAACTGCAAAAGTGTTCCTTTGGAGCAGCCGACGAACTCTGCAGAAGGATTCGGGCATTTAAAATAGAGCAGTTGAGCAGGTGTTTGAAGAACTTGATGTTCCATTTTGAGCCTCTTTTTCTTTCCAGCAGGTATGGTTCCAGCATTTGATCTTTACGATCAACGCCTCCCATACCCTTGTTATAGTCCAAAACCACTTGTGGTTTATAAAGGGACGGGCGATATGGTTTAGCCACCATCTGACCTTGGGAATTACCGTGGTAGGTGACGGTACTGATGGTGGCTATCTTACGCTTCTTGTCCTGGAAGGCCAAGACCACCACATCGCCGGAATGTCGTGCCACAAACTGGCCATCTTTTAAAGTACACAGCGATATGAGTGCAGGTACATTGCTGCGGTTAGCACGCAAGGTACCTACACAATCGGTTTTGCGTGACTTCAGAAATCTGGCCAGTAGGGGGTATTGAACCAGTTATCCATATACAGAGTATAGCCTTGGTCAAGGAGAGGACGGATCAGATGGATCACGGAGGATGTACTTTTCAGCACACCAGTAGGGAGACCGGGACCGTAGGAAGTTCCAGCACCTAGGTAAACAAAGAAAGACCAAAGGTAGGTTAATTGACAAATGTAAGAAAGACGTGTGCGAGAATTTAGAACCTGTCCAGCAAATTTTTGAGAATAATGTGTATAACATACGGGAAACAATTGGGTCTGAAGAGGATGAAGAGTACAGAAATTGGATACCGTCTTTTTCTTCACTTAAAAGTGCTTTGTATCGTGAACGAAAAAAGTTCCTTGATGTAAAGAAACTAGTTTTTAAAAGTTTAGAAGAAGTTGTGATTCCAAAAACATTTAAAAACGGCCTCCTGGTTTGTGACGACGGAATAGATGACAACATTTTAATATTTGCTTCTCGAATTGCGACAAAATTCATCAAAAATGACAAACTTGGATCTTATTACGGTGACGGCCCTTTTCGGTGTTGTCCGCCACCATTTTATCAGATTTATAGTGTACATCTTGATGTTAATGATTCTAACAAAAATTGCAGCAATATCGTACCGGTGATCTATGGTTTATTGCCCAACAAAAGAGAAGCTACTTACATCCGTTTCTTTAACTTATTAAAATTTTATTTAACAAAAAAGTTTTTTTTTTTTTTATTAAAAGCAAATTACTTCACTTAAAACTACTTCACTTTAAATGTGACTATGAGCAAGCTCAATTTAATGCTGTTCAGAATGTATACCCAGAGGCTAAAACCACTGGTTGCTACTATCATTATAATCGTACTGTGTGGCACAAATTAAAAAAAAAACGAGATCAGACAGAAATTTTGGTAGGCTTATTACTTTGTTGCCCTGCTTCCTTCAAAATACATACAGAATACATGGAAAGACATATCGCACCTTTAAAGTAAAACCGTTACTAAACGAAAATTTTCATGAATTAAGGTATCAATGCCATCTATCTAAAATAAACGTAAACTACAAGATAAACTTGTTCTTTTTGTACAATTTTGTGATTTGCGCCATCTAGTAGTAAATCAAAGCGTTACTAAACCGAGTTATGATCGGCTCGCTAAATACAATATTGTGTCTATACCAGTAAGAACATGATCGTGGTAGAGTGATGACGGAAGTTTAAAACAACAGTGTTATTATTTGGATAAATACGGCTTGAATTCACAGAAAGGTAGTTGATTTTTTTAAATAGGTGTAAGCGACGCGATGTGCCTACTCGTAGCTTTGTTTACAATTTTTATAATGTATATGTGTGAGTTAGGAAGAAGCGCGCGGACGCGGTAGAACAGTAGAACATGCTAGTACAAATTTGAGACCCACGCATACCGCACGCTTCTTTCTGTCATTTTGTCGTTGATTTTGTTAAGATTTCGTACCTATCGATTACACGGAATTATATAATATCTGCGTTTGATTCAATAGGTAAAGTGTTTCCATTTATTTAGACACAGTTTTCGTGTTATGAAATTACGCAATTTACAATTCAATTTCATTGATAAAATGTTACAGTTTGTATAGTCACAGTTTGCCTTTATTTTTTTAGATATTAATCCAATAACATTTATCTCTAGAGTGTTACCATTTCTTTAGTCACAGTTTTTCGATAAGTTATGAGTAAATTAAATCATACACTTAATTACAATAGTGGGACATTTATATTAGTCACGGTTTATTTCTTTAAGCAACGTACCTTTTGTATTAACATTTAAGAAGTAAAATATTACATTTTGTGTAAACTCTATTGACTCCATAATGTATGAATTTGTTAATGTCATATTACACCTTTTGTTTTAGTTTCACTTTACTACTAACATTTTCATAATAGTAACTGAATTTATTTCTGTTAAAATATCATTTATATTAATAATTGATAAAAATAATAAAACTATTTGTTTCAGGTCATGGCGCATATCCGAATCCTGCGTTTATCACGTATTTTAGAGGCTATGGAATCTAAAAAAGATACTGTAAACACTGAAAACCCTAAGCAAATATCCATGGACGATCTGGATAGCAATTTTTCACGCGATGCAAATCCGATAAATATCGATACTTGTAGATCTCCTTCTTTATTGCAAGAGCAAACGCTACCACCGTCCTCAGTCTACGCCAGTCAGACTATGGAAGCTGAATGTTATGCTCATCCAATTGATGACGAAATGACAAACCCACATTTGAGCGATACTGGTTTTCCAGAAGTAGCTCCAGAAGATGATATTGTACCAGGTCCTAGCAGTAGAGCAAGATCCCATTCAACTAGCTCAGAATCATCTTCGAGTTCATCATCAACAAGCTCAAGCTCATCATCTTCATCTGCGTCAGAATCGGGTAAGGATTTTTCCCCTGATGAAGCAGATTGTGATCCTGATTACGTACCGGAAACCCCACCACGGCGTGATCATTTAGCCCAACGCCTCAAAGTAGTATTCCTGCGCCACTGGTTGAAGAAATTAATTTGTTGGCGCGAACTATTGTATGTGGAAGTAAACTGTCTGTGATTAAAATTAAATCTAGTGGACTTTTCTTCGTACATAAAACATATTATATCGGTAAGTATTTATATTTTCTGATTATGCTTATAGTTTTTACTTATGTGTTTGAATTATATAATTTTTTCTCAATAAATCAATCGTTTCAAAAATGATACAGTATGCAATAACGGGATGATAATTGATGTGATATTGTAAGCAATAATTTGGTGGTGGGTGGCTGTTGAGCATGGTTTTTATTTGCTTTTTACAGCGATGGCTTCAAAAACATGCAAGGATGATCAAATAGAGGATATTCTTCGAAGATTGGAAGCAGGTGATATATCGGAGGATGACTGTGAGTCCGAAGGAGATGATTTGGACTTATATACCTCGAGAGAAGACCTACTACAAGTATTAGAAGAAGATTATACACCTAGCGATGACACTGGTAATAATGTAGAAGGCTCAGATGCTCCTCTAATATGTGATAATGAAAATAATGACGGGTCAGCTTCTTCTGCTACAGACCAGCGCATCCCAATCAGGCAAATGATCTGGAAAAGGCAAAGCTTTCCATTCGATGAAAATAGGATTCAATTTGAGAACAATACTCCGTATTCTTCAGATGTTGTCAATCTTGAAACACCTTTACAGTTTTTTTCATACTTTTTACCAAGGACTTTTTGGACACTATAGTACAAGAAACCAATAAATATAGTGTACAAAATAATCCAGCTCGTCCAGATTCAATTACCGTTATAGAATTGCGACAGTATTTTGGTATTCTCGTATATGTATATGTCTGTCTTCCGATATCCAAGTATACGTTTCTACTGGAACACTAAACATGCTTTTACCCCCATAACAGAAACTATGGCACTAAACAGGTTTGAAAAGATAAGAAGTTTTCTGCATTTCAACGACAATGAAAAGCATAAGCCAATAGACCATCAAAATCACGATAGACTCCATAAACTAAGACCAATAATAGACCAACTAAATAATAGATTTGGTTCCTTACCTTATGAGCAACGACTATCAATAGATGAGCAGATGTGCGCTACGAAGCTAGCGCACTTCATGAAACAATATTTACCCAACAAGCCCCATAAATGGGGTTTCAAATTATTTGTCATGTGTTCTTTGCAAGGCTTTGCCTACCAGTTTGAAATTTATTCTGGTAAAATTATTCATGATCTTCTTTCAACTGAGCCTAAACTTGGTGCGATTTCTGATACTGTTGTCAGATAATTTTTACACATACATACCTCTCATGCATTTTTTTGCGCAACAAGGAATTTATTGCCTTGGCACCGTTCAACGTAATAGACTAGGTAAAAACTGCAAATTACCTTCAAAAGCCGAGGTTATGAAAAACAATGTACCGAGAGGCGACTACGTTGAAAATGTGTCCAGTTACGAAGGAACACCAATAACGGCCGTTAGCTGGAAAGATAATAAACAAGTCATACTCCTCTCCACGTATATTGGAGCAGATCCTGTTGAGACAATCGAGAGGTACGATAAAAAACAGAAAAGACGGCAGGCTATTCCTTGCCCGAAAGTAATAAAGGAATATAATTCGCATATGGGTGGGGTCGACCTAATGGACAGCTTTTTAGGTCGATACCGCATTCATATGAAGACAAGAAAATGGTATATGCGAATCTTCTATCATCTCTTGGATATTACCATAATAAATTCCTGGGTCCTTTATCTAAAGGTCAATAAACAAAAAGAAGTCAACCCTAAAAATCTCATGGACTTGGCAGAATTTCGCGCTGACTTGGCTGAAGCACTATGTAAATATGGAACACGCAAAGAAAATAAGAGGGGAAGGCCTAGCTCAAGCATAGAAGAAGCGATAGCAAAAAAGAAAAAAAATAGTATCATGCCAGCAATGCCATCCAAAGATGTTCGTCTAGACAAAGTTGGGCATGAACCAATCAAGACACAAGAAGGCGTTGTCAGTATCCTCATTGTAAGCTCTTGAGTTACATAAAGTGTTCAAAGTGTAATGTATTTCTTTGTTTTTAAAAAAAATGTAATTGTTTCGTGTTATTTCACAATAATTGAAAGATTATTCATTACAGGCTAAAATAAACATTTTTTTGCCTGTAATGCATATTGTTTCATTTTTGATACAGAAGATTTTTTAAATGAAAATATATGAAAATATGTACTTTGATTTTTTTTTACTATTTTTCCTTAAATGTACCCATTACTCCATATCACATATATTTTTTTCCGTTGAATAGAAAAAATCATGCATTTAAGGGTTAAGCATCGCATCTGTAAATTTTTCTTTAGGAACACATTGGCCATTAATAATCGACCTATTGCAACTGTCATAGCAAAAAAAAACCAAGCGGGAACGGTTGAAGAAGAAAAAAGGGGTAAACATGGAAAACAATACAAAATAAGTTCAGATATCATTACAGGAATAAAAAACCATATAGACACAATACCAAGAATAGATTCACATTACCTAAGACAGCAAACGACTCGTGAATTCATTGATGGGGGTAAAAGCATTACAGATCTATATACCGACTACCAAACGAAATGCTTGAATGATGGTGTTGAAGCTGCTAAAATTCATACCTACAGGAGAGTATTCAATGAAGATTACAACATCGGCTTTCACAGACCTAAAAAAGACCAGTGCGAACTATGCATCAGCTTTAAAAATGCTGTTAATAAAACAGTAGAGTTAAAGACCAGATACGACCAACACCAGCTTGAAAAAGAATTATGTCGCCAGGAAAAATCAAACGACAAAACAATGGTTCAGGAAAACTACATTGTTGCCTGTTATGACCTACAGGCAGTACTGCCTCTTCCGAAAGGAGATGTATCTACTTTATATTACAAATGTAAGCTCAATGTTTGTAATTTTACAATAAGTGAATTAGCAAAAGACTATTGTGATTGTTTTGTTTGGAGCGAGGTCGAGGCACTAAGAGGAGCTAACGAAATAGCAACGTGTGTCTGAAGATATCTGACAAAGAAGGCGTCAGAAATAAATGATAATAATTTGCAAATCACATTTTATTCAGATAATTGCTGTGGCCAGCAAAAGAACAAGTTCATGTTTTCTATGTATGTATATGCCTTAACTGTTCTTAAAATAAAGTCCATTACACACAAATATTTAATTAGTGGCCATACACAAAACGAAAATGACTCTGTTCACTCTGTGATAGAAAAAGCCGTCACAAAGTGCTTACGTTCTGGTCCTGTGTACACACCAGATCAATACGTGACCATAATCAGAACTGCACGAAAGAAAGGCAATCCCTACAATGTTACCGAAATGTGCTATTCATATTTCTTTGATATAAAAAATCTTACAGAGACATGCGGTGGTCAATTTTCAAAGAATACTGAAGGAGAAACAGTTAAAACGAGTGACATTAAGATAATTAAATTTGAAAAACTTCAAGATTCGAACCACGTTAGCATTTATTATAAAACTTCCTATTTAGATACAGATTTCAAAGAAATAAAATTCCATAATAATCGTTCGTCGCGAACACGTACTAGCACTAATCTTCAAAATTTCCAGCTAAAGCCTTTATATCAGTCAAGATTAAAATTAAGTGACAGAAAAAACAGCGATTTAAAAAGCTTAATTGACAGTAATATCATACCACAAAGTTACGCATTGTCTTATTACAATAACATCTTGTTCTAGCATTGCTGTCTAATATTATTATACTGATGATTATTGATTTATAAACACAATTTTTAGAATGTCATTATTTTTAAGTTTTTGAAAGAGATTTTGTTTATTTTTGATTAAAAAAAATATTATTATGTCAATAGGTTTGACTTACCTATTATTCTAATTAAGTGATAGAAGTGAACATTACTTTTGTTAGCTCAAAGTACCTTTCGTGGATAGAGAAATGAGGCTGTGATTGTTACTATGTTTATTTTTTTATATATATTTTTTATATTGCTATTTCCAGTTGATTTGTTTTTAGTCGAAGTGTTGTAAAATGTTATAGGATAAGATAATTAAAAGTTAAGACAGTAAGATACGTACTAGCTGTGATTTAAAGGTACAAATTTATCAAGACTGATAAATAATTATTCCAAGTGATTGAATGGATCTCTAGTTTGTAATAAAACATTTTTAATTTCGAAAGTTTTTTATTTATTTATTTAGTAATATATTCATTATTGCATCGCAATAATGAAAAAATTATGATTAATAATTTAATTATATAATCATATTATTAAATTATGAAGTTTCAATTAATTTTCTATTTAGTAACATTAGTTGCACTGTAATTTCATAGTAATTTTACAATAATGAACAAATAAAATTATTGGTAAAGTGTTACTATAATAATATAAATCAAAATAAATAAAGCTGTAAATATTAAAAATAACTTTTTTAAATGGCATGTCATAATATAAACAGAGATCTGTCATAGAAACTCATTAAACAGCTTAAAAAAAAACCATGAGCTCAGATTTTATTTAGAAAAAACAGTGACTATTTTCTAATTTTGGCTCTCCTATAAAATTTCATAATTTTGTTTAGTAACGGTTTTACTTTAAAGGTGCGATATTAGCAAATGTACAAATGACTACAGGTATGAAGACATTTAAAACTTATTTTGAGAAACAGTGGATGGCCATATCTTCCCACAAAATAAGTGTATATAAAGATAATCATAGAACAACAAATCAAGTAGAATGATGGCATCGACGTCTTCGAGCCCGAATACCACAAAGCCCTAATTTTTATTTATGTTTGTATAAAATTAAGAAAGAGATTAAATATTAGGACAACAGACTAACACGTTTTCTTTTCGAGACAGTTAATAAGACTAGAAGAAATGCGGACATTTTATTTGATGAAAAATACAGCATGTTACTGAAAAAACTACACAAAAAAGAAATGACTCCGATTAACTTTTAAAAAAAAAATTAACTTGCGACTTTTAATCAAGTGTAAGCAAAACAAAACAAATATTTCTGAGTGAGACCAAAGTTTTAATTGTGATTCTAAGCTTATGGTGGTCCTGTTTCAGTTTAATAATAATAATATACCTACACAAAAAAAAAATGTTTTGGACATGTCAGTTTTAGAAGTATAAGTATTTTTTGTTATTTTTTATTTGATTTTTTTACATCTGATTTTTAATTACAATCTAAAGAAAAACATTAAGTATTTTGTTTTTGAATTTTCAGAAGTGATTAACCGCTCACGCACCGCTGTCATATGACGTAAACACCCACTCAGTCGCGCGCCGCTATCTGACAGATGAGATGTTAACGACCTCGCTCACAAAAAAAGGTCCACTCAAGTTTCTATTGTGTTTAGCCGCCTACTGTAAACAGTTTTGGGTTCTTGAAAGAGCAGGCCATAATTTAAATTGTGGAGCGTACTCAAAGTACGTCATTTGTTTTCATAAACGAATGTTGAAAACGGACAAGTGGTTGAAAGTGTGTTTGTTCCCGTGTTATGATGATTTCTGATAAAATTACAATGTGAATTTGCACGAAATTTTGCTTGTGTCTTGTTGATTAAACAAGTAATCTAACAGCGGCGTTTTCTTGAAAGTTGAACCTAACATTTTCATATTATTGAAACTCAAACTTCATACTACGCGGAGCCATTTTTATGAATTCGCGTATTACAACGCATGACTTTGTAAACGCTCATCCTAGTTATATTGAGTGTTTCTAATAAGAAAATGTTACAATAATACTACATAAACCTTTATCTACCGATACCTACCTTTATATTGTAATAATATGCCAGTATAATTGTGATATGATAGGATTTTCTGGAAAAGAGAACTAATCGGCCATGTTTATGTAATAGCTAATTTTACATGGTACTTTAGGTTTCAGAATTGGAAAATTAGTCTAAACTGCACAAGAAGGAACTATACTTTCTAATTACTCTAAAAACTTACTCATTGTCATGGAAAAAAACAAAGATATCAAGCTCCGAAATACCTGTAAAAATGTATGGAGTTCGAGAAATTTCGTAGTGATGGAACTCGCTAACTCTACGAAAATATCGAAAAGTTTGGTTTAGGAATAGAATTTCATCGTAGGAATTATCAACAAATTTCAGTTACATGATTTTATTTGATAATGTATTTTACAATGTATGTCTGTGTACGTGTGTGTGTATGTTATATAGGGAAGAAAAATAATAACACTTTCGATGCCAAGCACCGAGCATATGGGTCCAAAAATAATTCGTTCGTGTGCCCACAAGTCGCATCCGAGTCGTCGCTATAGATAGGTAGCTGTTAATGACTTCTGTTCATACCCAGGATCCGACTAGCGACACCAAAAATCTAAGTATGCTAACCGCTCGTGCGACCTCGATTACGTCATCAGACACGTAACGCCGTGGGTGGTCGGCTCTTATCGCAAAGTCGTAAAAACAACGAATGTTTATAAGTGGCTTGTTTGGAGTGTCGGGTGTTTTGTATAGCTAATGAATGGGGCTAGATCACTCATTCGGTTTCCACAGGTATAGAGACTTTTTATCTTCTTCAAAAAACTGAATGTTGGCACGTTACAGTTATTACAAAACGCGAGTCAATTTAGCCGGTTTTGATGTCTTTTTAATCATTTTGTCACACACACTTATCGTAATAAATGAGTTCACAAAAAATATTACCTTATCGGTATCGGGATTCGTAATAAGATAATAATTCAATTATAAAAATTGAAAATGAAACAGGAAATCAACAGTGGATTATTTTTACTGATTGTTGGCACCACTAACTTCAAGAAGTTCTGCCTGTCAAAAAGTTTCGAAAAGCACATCAGTTATAGCCCGGCCCCGAGCTGAAGACGTAAGTTTATGTTCTTCATTTGAGAATTTTTATTTTATTAGTGCTAATGTTATATTATAAGAATTGTTATTATTTTTTTATAGAAAGACTACAATGGGCGCTGTATCAGGGTAAGTTCATTGGCTATCTTTGCGACCTACAAGTATCTACCTAAAATATCTTTTATAATGTGGACTAGCAAATTCAAAAAAATAATCGCAATTCAGTTGTATTTACTTACTGGCGATAGATTCAAGTGATTTTTGTTTTACAGACGTGTCCATACATGCGCATCTGATGATCGCGACTATCTGGTATGATGGTAATGACGATGATGCAATGATTGAAAGCTTCTCTGAATGTTTATCTTATTGAGGGGACTGTGGAAGTGTTTTGCTAACATGGTGTGGCAGCTACTGGAATGTTTCTGAGGCTTTGGGCATACTAATAAAAATGTTTATGAGTACTAAGTTGTGCAGTCTGCCTGTAATATGCTAATTGATTTTGTTCTTGCATGGTTATAGTGTTCTTTAATTTTTTTAGATGCTGCCGGGGTGGCCCTGACAGTGAAAAGTAAGTATGATTGGTTCATTAGTAATTAGTTGTGGGCTAAAGATTCAATTACTTTCATACCTGTTCAACAATTGGAGGCCTGTGAATAACCTACCTACATACACATAATGATGTTATAGTGACTAGTTTTACTCACAGTCCTGGTAGTGTCATGTTATTAACAATTTGTTTTTTTTTTATTTTAGCCTGGAGCCACAACCAAGGCGAGTGCGGTGGTCAGCGTGCCAGTTTGGCACGTAAGTAATGTTTTATTTGCAATTAGTTTCAGTTCTGGGTTTTTCTGTCTTGCCAAGGGTAACTGCTTATTTTCAATTAACTTTTACTATTTGTTGTTATAGTAGCATTCTGTGAAAGTTTCAACTGTTTATCTATTACGGTTCATAAGATAGAGCCCACTGACAGACAGACGGACAGATAGCAGAGTCTTGGTAATAGGGTTCCATTGGCACCCTTTGGGTACAGAACCCTAAAAGGAATATGTACATATTGATGTTTGATGATGCTCTTTTCTCTCAATGATGGGTCCTGTTATCATTAGTTCAGTAGATAATATGAAGCTAAACATTTAAGAATTTGATTTTTCGTTTAGGCTGGAGGATGAGTGGTCCGTGTGGTCCGTGTGGTCCGGCGGTGGCTCCTTCGTTGTGTAAGTATTGTTTTATTTGCAATTAGTTTGAGAAATAGGTATTTCTGTCTTGCAAGAGGTGTTTATAGTGTGAATTTTTATTATGGGACTGAAATGGCATACGCTGCTCTACTTTTTGCTAGAATGTATAATACAAAAAGGCAAAAACTGGCCAACATGAAGGGTACCTGCTTGTTTTCAATTAACTTTTACTATTTGTTGTTATAGTAGCATTCTGTGAAAGTTTCAACTGTTTATCTATTACGGTTCATGAGACTGACAGACAGACGGATAGATAGCAGAGTCTTGGTAATAGGGTTCCATTGGCACCCTTTGGGTACAGAACCATAAAAGGAATATGTACATGTTGATGTTTGATGATGCTCTTTTCTCTCAATGATGGGTCCTGTTATCATTAGTTCAGTAGATAATATGAACTAAACATTTAACAATTTGTTTTTTTTTATTTCAGAATGGAGCCACCGCCGCCGCTGCAGACGCGGCCGCCGCCGCACTATGGAAAATGGTAGAACAAGCGCATATCAAAAATGCTTTTTGCGAATATCATAATTTGGCTAATATGGCTATTCTTTTAGGTTTTCTAATAGTCAAATTATAATATTCATTACGATTTTTTTTCTTAATACGCGAAATTTTTTTTTTTTTTCTTAGATAGAAATGCATAGAAAACAGAAGTGCCAAACTCAAGTCTTTGCGTATACATGTTTCAATACCATATTGTGAAAAAAATACTTGGTACAGATATGCAGTATTATACATTTTAGAAAGGTTATTTTATGCTTTTTGCGATACAGCTTAATGATTTTAAAAGTAAAGAAAAATATTTCAGTAATTACTTAAAAAGTGACATACCTTTTTTTTCACTTATATGTTTTTTCGTTGAAGGTTTTCAGTATTACCCACGTTTGCCCAAGCGCTACTTTTTGCGTCGACTAGTAGTCTAACTATTCATAAATAGAATGCAAAAAAATCAGCTGCGGATATTTGCGGTTTTAGAAGATATGAGAAAAAAACTGATAAAAGTCAGAACCCGAAAATTAGTATCTTTTGCGGTTTACCACTGACACCATTCACATGAACAATATAGAACTTTTTGGATATTTTCTTCATTATTTCGTGACAACAAAGGGACCTTATCAAATTTGCACTCGGTTTGCGTGGGAAATTACAAGATAATAATGATGTAGGTACCAATTCGATATTGTAAAATGAGTATTTAAAGGGAAGCAAAAACTATTCGAACCATCTACATCAGTGTAACTTCAAGTGAAGCAAATCTCATCTACGCCTATTATTTCTGCAGATTGTGAAGTGTTAAAATGTCTTCCTTCAGCTGTACCAAACGAGACTTCATAATCCCCTATATAGAGGGCGGCAAGACCATGGAATCATTATCCAAAGTTTTAGTGGAAAAGCTGAATGTTTCTGAAAACAACTTGTGTTTTATAATTAGTGACATACAAAGGCACATTCTTCCTATTTTCAACAAACGCTGGGCCCTGGCATCTCGGAAAAAAGAAACATTTTTACAGAAGTATTGTACTTGGTTGGACTCAAGGTATTCGTTAAATTTACCGGATTCTGAACAATATTCTACGCCATCAACATCTGGCCAACGAGGACGAGCATGCGTGGCTTATGGAGACTCCTCAGAATCTACCAAGAAGAGGAAAAACACTCTTCTACTCCAAGACTATGGCTTCGAGCATATAAAAAACGCCTATCTGCAGGGAGTACGGGCTTTACGTGAGTACACAGAAGCTCATCTTGTCGAAGAATTAAGAACCGCTGACACTCAAAAGAAATTAGATATCTCAAGTAAGTGGAACGACTCAGACCAGATGAAGATTCTTTCCGATACGGAAGCATTGAGTGCTTTTATAGATTTAGATCTAACAAAAGCACAATATATGTACCTGAAAAACTTAACCAACGAACGAAAGTGTTGTATATTCCCGCCTTACTACAAAATACAAGAAATAAAAAGATCCTGTTATCCACCATCTTCTACAATCGAAATCACGAATACTTATGCTAAAGTGATTAATATACAAGATTTATTGGATCATACTGCTGCTAGAATTTTAAAAATCGATTCTGTTTTCCAAAAACAACATAGAACATTGATCCTTTATTCTAAATGGGGATGTGATGGTTCATCTGGTCAAAGCCAATACAAGCAAATACTTGCAGAAGAGTCAGAAACAATTTCAGATGCCAATTTGTTCATCACTTCATTAGTCCCCATCAGATTAGTTGATGTGCAATCGGGATCCGTTGTTTGGCAAAATCCGGTACCTTCATCTGTCCGTTTTTGCAGACCCATTTCTATTGAGTTTTGTAAGGAAACTCCAGAAAAAACCAAGGCAGTTGTTGATGATATTAAAAAACAAATTAGGGCTGCACAAGCATCACTTATAAACAAAGATGGTGTTGTAGTAAATGTGAAGCATGAACTATTTCTAACGATGATCGATGGAAAGGTGGCTCAGGTCCTTACAGATACTCCATCTGGTTCCACATGCACGATATGTGGGGCTACTCCACGGCTAATGAATGACCTATCGAAAGTAACTGCCAGACCCGAAAACGAAAACGCCTACCAATACGGATTGTCCACCTTACACGCCTGGATTCGCTGCATGGAAATGATATTGCATATTTCCTATAATCTTTCGTTTAAGACTTGGTCTGCTTCAACTGAGGAAAATAAGAGATTAAAAAAAGAAAAGAAAGAAGTTGTTCAAAAACGTTTCAGGGAGGAGTTGGGATTAATCGTCGACAAACCTCGGCAAGTTAGCGGGAATACGAACGATGGCAATACCGCACGAAGATTCTTCTATAATAGCACTTGCTCATCGGAAATAACAGGTGTAGATGAGGCATTGATTAAACGCCTATACATTATCTTGCAAGTTCTTTCTTCTGGAATGATGATCGACCCTGAAAAATTTGGGGAATATGCAATAGAAACTGCAAGAATCTATGTAAGTAATTACGATTGGTATTATATGCCATCCTCCGTTCATAAAATACTCATACACGGGCAAAACGTTATCAAACATTTTGCGGTGCTTCCTATTGGACAGCTATCGGAAGACGCACAAGAGTCTCGCAACAAAGACTACAGAAACATACGACTTCATCATGCCAGAAAATGTTCCCGATCTGCTACAAATGAAGATGTCTTTAAAACGCTTTTATACACGTCAGATCCATATATAACAAGTTTGAGAAAACCGTACGTAAGAAATGTGAAAGAACTTGAAGAAGAGGCACTAAGTCTTTTAAACGTGGCACCTGAAAGTGAACCCACATTTACTGACCCTGATCCTGAAGTGGTATAAGTTAAAAATAATATTTATATTTAGTTATTACTTATATTTGTACCTAGCTACATCATTTCCTGAAGCCAGAGTATAGGATGTACCTATTAGTAATATGATTTTAAGTTAGTATTTTTTTTTCATATATACAGGGTGTCCAAGAACCTGGCGTCCAACTGGATTCCCACGATGCCCCAAGTTCTAACAGTACTCAGAAAAATATTTTAAAAAATCCACCCCATGTACTTACAGAATTATACTGATTTAAAAAAAAAAGGGGAAATGAGCACCCTGTGACATACTTTTGAATGCTGTGACTGCTAATGCTGATAATTTCGATATTTCTTGGAGGTTTTGTAATCTAGGGTATTGCTGTGTCTAAATAGAATGTAAAAATAAAGTACTTATTGTACCATTTTAAAATAAAATATTATTTTAACTAAAGGTGATATGGAAAACTATTGAATTTCGCAACTTTGACCGACTGTAGTGTAAAAAAAATGTACCAAAATAGTATGGCAAGTGACGTCAAATTTTGACGCGTTTATTCCTCTTTTTAAAAAGGTATAATACTTACACATTAATTTGAAAAAAAAAATTTTGATAATATTTTTACTCAACAACCCAATTTTTACGATGTCTTACAGAATTCTTAGAAAGAAAAATTTACGACGAATTGAATCTAACCTCTAAAGAATTACTATTGTATGCTCATAAAAATAACAACAGGCCTCTCAAAAAACAGGTTAGACCGTAAGGGACGGTATGTGCATGCATCTCACCATAGTGATTCGTTATTACAACATGAGGGAGCAAGACAGAAACTATCTTTGCGATTTGCTGGTTCTTCTTTATGGTACCCCATTATTCAGGTAAGAGTGAGGGAGAAAAAGGTTAGAGGTGCGAGTGAGATAGATAGTGACGCTATCTGGGATCGTGCTATTTAGGATAACAGTACGGTCAGTACGCGTCACTGCCTCCTGCCGTTACTACGCACCTCTCTCTTATTGTTACCATTGATCACGTACTACGATTTAAAGCTTTGTTTATTGGACTCGATTACTCTTTGTGCTCTGGACTTTGAAACGAACTCTTTACGACGACCTTTGCCTGTGTTTGGACAGTTTGTGTTTTGTGTGTGCTACCATGGCGACCTACACTCCGCAAGAATACGCAAATATGCACTACATTTATGGAGAATGTAGAGGTAATGGACGAGCTGCAGCGAGACTTTACAGAGAAAGGTATCCGAGGGCTACGCGATATCCCGACCATCGAGTTTTCATTAATGTGCACAGATCACTATGTGACGGGCGGTTCCCCAATCAAGTAGCTGGTGAAGGACGACCCGTAAATGACTTCATACGCGATGAAGTTTTAGAGGCGGTGTCGGCAAATCCAAGCATCTCTGTGCGAGGAATAGAAGCTGATACGGGGATACCGAAGAGCACAGCACACAGTATTCTCCAAAAAGAAGAATATCATCCGTACCACGTACAGCGAGTGCAAAGTCTTTTACCTCGAGACTATCCGAGCCGAGTCGCGTTTTGTGAAACAATCCTGCAAAAACATCGAGAAGACGAAAACTTTATCGACAAAATTTTGTGGTCAGATGAATCAACATTTAAGAAGGATGGCTACATGAACCTACACAACTTGCACGAGTGGCATGTGGAAAATCCGCACTTGATGCGAGAAGATAGATCCCAGTACCGGTTCAAAGTGAACATGTGGACCGGTATTCTCTGTGGGAATATTATTGGTCCATTTGAGATGCCCGAGAATTTGACTGGCGAATCATATTTAAATTTTCTTCAAAATGATTTGCCAAACTTACTAGAAGAGACCCCACCAGATATGTGGTTCCAACACGACGGCTGTCCAGCACATTTTCGCGTATCCGTTAGAGAGTTTTTGGACGAGCAATACCCGAACAGGTGGATTGGGCGATCAGGAACAATCCCGTGGCCAGCCCGCTCACCTGACTTAAATCCGCTGGATTTTTTTTTCTGGGGAACTATGAAGGAGCTCGTTTATGCGAAGCCCATTAATGACATCGCTGACCTTCGTGAGAAGATAACACAAGCAGTGCAGGTGATACGTCAAAAAAGTTACTCGCGAAACATAAAGCGGTCCTTTTTAAGGAGAGTGAGAGCTTGTATTGCCGCGGGTGGTCAACATTTTGAACATTTATTGTAATAAAATATCTTTAAACTAACATTCTTTGCTTTTATTCTACTGGGAACCCATCTACCTGTGTGTATTTCCTTCTTGCTCACTCTTGGAACCGAAGTAAATAATAGTAGTAACATAACAGTTTCTAAGATAAGAAAGGGTCCGACAGTTACCGTTACTAGGTAGGCACTTCGTAAAAATTGGGTTGTTGAGTAAAAATATTTTCAAAATTTTTTTTTTCAAATTAATGTGTAAGTATTATACCTTTTTAAAAAGAGGAATAAACGCGTCAAAATTTGACGTCACTTGCCATACTATTTTGGTACATTTTTTTTACACTACAGTCGGTCAAAGTTGCGAAATTCAATAGTTTTCCATATCACCTTTAGTTAAAATAATATTTTATTTTAAAATGGTACAATAAGTACTTTATTTTTACATTCTATTTAGACACAGCAATACCCTAGATTACAAAACCTCCAAGAAATATCGAAATTATCAGCATTAGCAGTCACAGCATTCAAAAGTATGTCACAGGGTGCTCATTTCCCCTTTTTTTTTTAAATCAGTATAATTCTGTAAGTACATGGGGTGGATTTTTTAAAATATTTTTCTGAGTACTGTTAGAACTTGGGGCATCGTGGGAATCCAGTTGGACGCCAGGTTCTTGGACACCCTGTATATATTTTGTTTACTTTGCTTGTTGTAATTAACCATGGTTTAATCTTTTTAGTCATTATAAACTTGTATTCCACTTGAAATAAATTTTTAACTATTTTTTTCGTGATTTTTTCCCATTTTTTTCATTCTATGCAAAAAAACATACATAGATATACAAGAAAACCCTATAAACTACACATCGTTCGAATCTCCGAACCTTGCTGCATATTTGTGCCAAATTTCATCACGATACAACAAAAATTCATGAAGTTACAGATTTTTGATCCGATACCGACCTATATTTTCCATAGTGCGCCGCCGCCGTCGCCGCCGTCGCGGCAGCCGCCACCGCCGCCGCCGCTGCCGACGCGGCCGCCGCCGTCGCGGCAGCCGCCGCGGGCGCCGGCGCCGCCGCCACCGCCGCCGCCGTCGCCGCCACCTTTATTTAGGTGGCGGCGTACCGCTAATTTAGCGGAGTAAGTAGTGTTTTATTTGCAATTAGTTTTGATTAAACGTGTTTCTGTCTTGCAAGAGGTGTTTATAGTGTGAGTTTTTATTATGGGACTGAAATATGTCCAGGATGACTCAATATTGCCCACTGACAGACAGACAGACGGACAGATAGCAGAGTCTTGGTAATAGGGTTCCATTGGCACCCTTTGGGTACAGAACCCTAAAAGGAATATGTACATGTTGATGTTTGATGATGCTCTTTTCTCTCAATGATGGGTCCTGTTATCATTAGTTCAGTAGATAATATGAACTAAAAATTTAAATATTTTACAAAATCAACAGGGCAGAGGTGCCAGTGCAGCTGCGGCAGGAGCGGGCGAAGTCCGCAGGGCTGCGCCTGGGCCTGCCGTAGCAGGTCGGCGAGCGGCGCTGATGGACGCCGCAGGGCGCGCCGCGCCCGTGTGTGTGTGTGTTTTTTTTTTTATTTTTTTTTTTTATAATAAATTGTTTTTTTTTTAATGAATTGTTGTTTTTAATTACTATCTCCTTATTTTCCTACTTCTTTCGTGTGGATGTCGGTTTGCATACACAAAAGAAGGTAATCATGTTTAAATGTTTTCCCATGTATGAAAAGGAACCCCAATAAAACACGTGCAGATGTGCACCTGTTTTACTGAGGTTTTTAAATCCCTCTCTGAAGGTTTGAAAACAACCTTGCTGACGATTTTGACGACGACTGTATATGTAAGGGATGTAATTTTGTTTCGAATAACTAAAAGGTATTCGCAATCAGTCTTATTATGTATTTATTTATTTAGTACTAGCTGTGACCGCGACTTCGTCCGCACGGAATAGTTTTTTTACTATTATTTATATATCAATAAAAACAAACAAGATTTCTAGAATAAAAGTAACCCAAATTACTCATTATTACACCAGCTACCTGCCAGTGAAAGTCCCGTCAAAAACGGTCCAGCCATTACACAGATTAGCGGGAACAAACAGACAGACAGACAAAAATTGTAAAAAATGTTATTTTGGTATATGTACCGTATATATATTCACATGCACGTAGCAAAAAGGGGTTATTTTAATATTACAAACAGACACTCCAATTTTATGTATGGCTTTATTATTTTTTTGATTTTTTCCCCACACCTTTTCCTTTAGGCGTGGGTAAGGGCGCCGGTCGTTTGGCGGGACGGTCGGAAACTATGACGGCTCTCTTTGCCGCCTGCAGCAAAGCCGTCATAGTGGACCCGGCGACTGACTTTGCACTTCCAGCCCAGCCGGTTTTCACCTCGAACAACTTAAAATTACAGCTACCTATCCATTTGCATGAACTAGAGGTATGTATAAAACCAAAAGACACTGCCCCAGGCCATGATGATATTTCGTTTTCGATGATCAAACACCTCCCTCCGTCAGTAAAAACCATTCTATTAAATTTATATAATGATTTCTTGTCCTTGGGGTTTATTCCTACTCAGTGGAGAGATATTAGCGTAGTCCCTATTCCCAAACAAGGCCGCGACCCCACTTTAGTTTCATCTCTTCGACCTATTTCTTTGATTTCTTGTGTTTGCAAAATCCTACATTTAATCCTCAATAGAAGGTTGGAATGGTTCTTTGAGAGTAATCGTATGTTTTCAGAAGAGACAGTTGGCTTTAGAAAGTCTAAATCTAGCTTAGATAGTTTAACACGTCTGGTTTCCCGAGTCCAATCAGGATTTTCAAAGAATCTTAATACCGTTGCATGCTTCCTTGACGTGGACAATGCCTATAATAATGTTGACTTAAAAAAACTTTAATTAATTTTAGATACACTGGGAGTTGGCTCAAAAATATGTACTTATTTGTGGAATTTCCTAAGTTTAAGATTTCTCAAAATTAAATTAGATAACTTGGACGTCACCAGAAGTACCGGTCGTGGTTTGGCTCAAGGTGACCCTTTATCCCCCTTATTGTTCAATGTTGCGACACATGCGATTTGTAATTCAATAAATAATGCGTATGTTTCACAATATGCAGATGATTTTGCTATTTATGTTATAGATAAAAGTATTGAACCCGCTTGTAATGTTCTCCAATCAGCTATAAATATAATGGTTAAGTTATTGGAGGAATTGGGTTTAAATGTCTCACCCTCTAAAAGTAAAATTTGTGTTTTTAGTAAAGGTCCAAATAGATCCCAAGTTAACGTTGTGATTAATGGCGTGCAGTTACAAGAAGAAGTAAATGTTAAATATTTGGGGATTTGGCTTGACCGGTCTTTACGGTGGGGAAAGCATATAAATAAGACATCAGAAAAATCTGTGAAATTTTTAAATATTTTTAAAGTGTTGGCTGGTCCGGGTTGGGGAGTTCATCTACGACGATTATATATTGCAATTTTGAGAAGTCGCTTAGACTACGGTAGTTTTTTGTTCGATAATAGCTGTCATTCTAAATTATATAAGCTGGACAAATTACAAAACCAAGCTATGCGCTTTATCGGGGGATACATAAAAAGCACCCCTATCCACGTCATGGAAAGCGACCTGTGCTTGCAGCCGCTACATATTCGCCGAATGTATCTAGCTGGTAAATTTTGGGTGAAATCCAAATCATTGACTAATAACCCTACCATTTTAGTATTGAACGAACTAAGTTCCCTTGCAAATCAAAGATACTGGAGGCGAAAAAAGATTCCCACACTTATAACGATTCACAATACGTTTAAAGACATTGTTATTCATTCTACTGATTTGTTAGACATGTATACATTAAGCTATTGGATGACTTACTATAACATCACAGACATAATACATCCATGTATAGACATCATCACCTGTCCAAAGAGATTTTGTGATACTACAACCTTACTCAATAAATGTATAAACTTCCTTGAACGTCAATATACAGGATACTTTAAAATTTTTACTGACGGTTCTAAGGAGGGCAATAACATGGGATTAGCTTTTTTTGACCCTCAAACTGATAGCTTCATGAAATTTAATATTTCTAACAATGTTTCGATCATGTATTTAGAACTTTTAGCAATTAGTGAAGCATTGGCATACATAGAATCTATTGAACACTCCAATTTTATCATTTTAACAGACTCTAAAAGTTCAGTCCAACATTTAGCTCGATGTACCTCTGGCTTCAGAGGAGCACCGATAGCTTACAAAATTATAGACTCCATTATCAGATTGAGGGCCAATTCAAAAAATGTTGCAGGTAATGAAAGGGCAGACCAATTAGCAAAATTAGCTTCAAGTGACGGCATTCCATTAAACATCCAGCCATATTATACAGATTGCATGAAATTTATACGGGAACATTGTTTTTTAAACTGGAGGGAACACTTTGATCAGAGGTCTGTGGAGAAGGGGGTGTGGTATAAAACAATACAAGGAGAACCATGGAAATGGCCATGGTTCGATTCATGTTTTCTAGGCAGAACAGAAATTGTGACAGCTCTCAGGCTTCGTTCCGGACATATCCCTTTAAATAAGTTCGCATATTTAATGAAAAAAGTTCCTTCCCCCAACTGTACAGAATGTGGGAAAGTGGAAGACGTTCTTCACATCATGGTGGAGTGTGCCCGGAACGAAGATCTCAGAGATGAGTTATTATTACACTTCGGTGTTGATGTTAAAGAGGTAGGAAGATGCAATAATATTTTAGCATCTCCCTTGTCAGAAACAGCAAAGTTATTGTACAAACTTGTGAGTATTGGCATCCGTAGAAGATAGTTATTCATTTGTAAGTACTGTATTATATTTATAAAATGTTGTATTACTCATATATTTAAAGCAAGTCTTACGGAGCGACTTAGTCTTGTTGACCAAGCTCCTTAAATAAAGATTTAAAAAAAAAAGGAAAACTACATTGATGCCTGTTATGACCTACAGGCAGTACTGCCTCTTCCGAAAGGAGATGTATCTACTTTATATTACAAATGTAAGCTCAATGTTTGTAATTTTACAATAAGTGAATTAGCAAAAGACTATTGTGATTGTTTTGTTTGGAGCGAGGTCGAGGCACTAAGAGGAGCTAACGAAATAGCAACGTGTGTCTGGAGATATCTGACAAAGAAGGCGTCAGAAATAAATGATAATAATTTGCAAATCACATTTTATTCAGATAATTGCTGTGGCCAGCAAAAGAACAAGTTCATGTTTTCTATGTATGTATATGCCTTAACTGTTCTTAAAATAAAGTCCATTACACACAAATATTTAATTAGTGGCCATACACAAAACGAAAATGTCTCTGTTCACTCTGTGATAGAAAAAGCCGTCACAAAGCACTGTGTGTTATTTTGCCTTAGTTCGGACAATTCCGTTTTATGTGTATTTCGGAAAGCTTATAATCAAACAAAACTCCTAAAAAAACTCCGCCGGCTCTAACTACTGTAGTTTAAGAGAAATAAATAAAATCGAGAAAAATCCTTAAAAACCATAGAAACACAATATCTCGTTTTCTATTTCGATTTTTACACTAAATGTTTTAAGGTGTGATAGTAATTCCCTGCCTGAACCATTTTTTTCTTGAAAACTTTAAAAATATTGCTCACACAAGTGAGAATATTTTTTTTCTATGATTTTGAATTTTTTTTTTTCAGGACATTCTATTCATGGTCGCGTTTTTTATTAAGCCTAAATGTTGATCACTATAATAACTATCACCACAAAAAAACTCAGTTGCAACAGATCCAGGATTTCGGAATTATTGAATTTCTAAATTGTCGGTTAGGGTTGTCACTAAAATTTGTGTGTTTCATGAAAACATTACTGTTTAATTATTTTTGTCTTGAGTAGGTATTATCAATAGTCATTTTAAATTGAGACGTGCATAGTTTACACAATTTAAGTTTATATATGTCAAAATTGTGCAAAAAATCGAAATCAAAATTACCTAATTAAATTTTTACGGTTGAATTCGGTCACTACTTTTGTTTATGATCTATCTTCAATGAAGGATATTGTGTGGGATTGGGAAGGGGTCCGCCCTCGTTAGGCAAATGCTAAAACCCAATCCCTTTACATAATATCTGGAGAAGCGGGGGTGAGGTGTCATGGAGCCGTTAAAGACCCATGGCACTGTTTTGCCTCAGCAGGTACTGACCCGTCCTGTTGGGGGATGTCCGTCTGAGCCCCGACCAGAGGACTTATTGCAAGGGGGGCATGAGGGCGCCAACCGTCATGCTGGTCAGCGAGAGGCAATGATTACCGACGACCTAAGCCTGAATACGGATCCGTGAATACTAACGAAATTGGAAATTTATAATGTTTTAGTTGCAAAGGCCAAACAATTTGGGTCTAAACAAAGACCGGGCGACCTAGAAAGCAACGATCGCACAATGGTTATCTTAAATGCATTGTACCCAACAGGTATTCCAGACAATCTTGATGTACATAATAAAAACCTTAAAGATAGTATATCCAAATTTATTAATAATTGTGAAAAGCTTTATAATAACAGCAAAAGAAATTTTAAACGTTTTATTAAAAAGAATGAGAAATGGCTTTCTACAATTTTCGATATTCCAATACCAACCAAAATAGAAAAATCTCCTATAGAATTAAATACAAGTTCTCCTTCTGATTATCTTTTAAAACCTCAAGAACCAGAATCATCAGATATGAGTTCTGTAAGCAATATTTTGTTTACAGAACCGATACCTGGAACTTCACATGAAATTCCATCAACTTCTAGTAATTCAATACCCGGAACGTCTAATAATAGTCCATCTGCTTCAAATGAAATGAACTCTCGTCAAATGCTTCGAATTAGAAAAAGTTTAGAGGAGTCTCTTCAAGATCAGCCGCGGTCAAAAATAATTAAAATGATGTCGAAAATAGTAACAGATGAAATTCACGGCGAAAAACTTATTAAAAGCTCTGCTCAAGAATTAGAGTTCGTTATTAATGAGTGCCTGAAAAGTCCAACTCGTCCTAAAAAAATCGTCATCATCGTCAATGAAAGCGAAAGTCGAAGCCAAACCCTATACCCCTGAGGAAGCCCTTTCTTTAGTCATTGATAGGAAACTAACTGTGGAAGATTATAGTATCATACAGAAAGATTTGAAAGAAAGAGGTTTCCCAGCTTATCCTCCATATTTTAAATTAAAAATAGCCAAACAAATGTGTTATCCTGACGAAAATATAGTTATTACTGAAAGAGAAGCAAGTGTTTCAGTTCACAGCTTATTACTACACACATTCCGCCGAATCATTAAATTGACTACCGAAAACATTTCACAATATTGCAAACAAAAGCAAAAAAACATATTACATTGTAGATTTGAGGGTTCTTGGGGTTTCGATGGCAGTACAGGACAGGCTTTTTATAAACAGAAGTTTTTAGATGGTGATAACGAGAATGAAAATTGTTTATTTACAACAACGTATATCCCTTTACGATTAAAAACGAATGACGGTTTTGTTTTGTGGTCTAACCCCTGCCCGCAATCGTACAGGTTTTGTCGACCATTAAAAATTCAATATCGTAATGAAACAAAAGAACTTATCACCGAAGAAAAAAATCGGGTACAGGCTGAACCGCTTTATGCCGAAACTGATGAAGGTCAATCTATAATTTCAGATTCGAAACTATATTTAACTGTAATAGATGGTAAAGTATTCAACGTAATTACTGGGACCACTTCACAATTACGTTGTGCTTGTTGTGGAGCTACAGCAACGGAGTTCAATCAGTTGGATGTTGTCATCAACAAACCTGTAAATCCAGAAGCCTTGCGTCATGGAATAAGTCCCTTACATGCCTGGATTAGAATTTTTGAATTCTTACTGCACTTAGGACACAAAAATGATCCAGCAGTCATGAAGTGGAGGATTAATAAAAAATCACCGGCAGCCACAATTGTTGAGGAAAGGAAAAAAAAAATACAAACCGCATTAGAGACAAACTGTCACTTTTGGTTGATGTCGTTCGTCCGAATTCGGGGACAACCAATGACGGGAACACAGCCCGAACAGCACTATCAGACCAACACCGGCAAACATTTGCAGATATCTTAGGCATAGAGACATGGTTGGTGGATGATCTGCATACCATTTTAGTAGCGCTGTCAAGTGGCTTATACATAGATGCTGCAAAATTTGATGCCTTTTGTAAATCTGTAGCTGCAAAATACGTGGAGAAATACAACTGGTTTTATATGTCTGTCACACTGCACAAGATATTAATTCATGGCCGTCAGATCATAGACGCCAGCCCGTTACCCATAGGTATGTTGTCCGAACAAGCAGGCGAGTCAAGGAACAAATACTGGCGCTATGATCGTCAACACCATACTCGGAAATTAGACAGGAAAACAACAATATTAGATTTATTTCACCGTGCATTAGAGTCTTCCGATCCATATACAGTGTGAGTCTTTATAATCTGCACATACTGAATCGAGGGAATCTTTGCTTAATTTTATCGACGGAAAAAATGATAAAAAAATTCTAAATATTTTATTGAAATTTTTAATGGATTTTTTATTTATTTTTTCGTTTCTGTGACTCCAGTGTATACAAAGCGGTGTAACTTTTTAACTCGATGTGTTATCACGATGAAACAAACTCCATAATGATTGGAAGTAATTAGGTGTCCGCATTAAATGAAAATTGTGTAAAAAAACTGCCACCAATTAAAAATAAACACGTTTTTCCCTCAAAAATCTGTTTTTTTTTCATAAATTTTTGCAATAATCGTAAAATTTCTCAATAAGATGCCCGATTACCTTCATTTTTTATTACTTTAAATTATTCCTCATCGTATTAGCTATCCAATAGTAAAAATTGCAAGGGTTTAACTCAATCCCATCATTTCTTATCAACAGCCAAAGAAAGGCCTAGAGCACGGCTACGCACTAATTGTTTAGCAGGTAGACGTCCTTTTTTGTTGAGAATGTGCGCGGGTCGGGGTGCGGGGAGGTAGGGCCAGCTGAAGGGACCAGAAGGGATGACAGACAGGCAGTCGCTCCGAATTATTCGCCGCTGCTACATGTGTTTCGTTACTTTCATTCACTGCTACCTGAGTTTCGTGACTTTCGTTCGCTGCTACGTGATGCCGCGCTTAAGTGAATTCTCCCCGGCACACATTGCCGACATTCATTTTTACTATGGGGTGGGACGAGGAAGTGCCAGAGCTGCGCGCGCAGCTTACATAGCTGCGTTTCCTAACAGGCAACCAGTGCCATCTGCCCGCAACTTCCAGGAAGTTCACAGAAGATTGTCGATCACTGGACTTGAATCAAGTAGAGATCGTCGCGAGCCGCCTCAAATAATTATTGATGTGGTTCTGGAACAAGCAGTACTGAGCGATATGTTTGCTGATCCATCCATAAGTACTAGACGACTGGCTCTTCGTCACGGAATATCACAAAAATCAGCGTGGCGTATTTTAAAGAAAGAAGGATTGCACCCTTACCACTACCAAAGAGTGCAACATCTACATGAAGACGTAGATTGGCGTCCAAGGTGTGTGATGTCCACCTGGATTCAAAGAAATACCAGAGCAAACCCAAACTTTCCGAAAACCATACTATGGATGGACGAATCAACATTTACCAGAGATGGTATTACTAACTGTAGAAATTTACACAGATGGTGCCCTGGAGGTCAAAACCCGAAATTGAAACGTTCATCGACTTTTCAAGTAAGATTTTCAATAAATGTTTGGGCTGGTCTTATCGATAACATGTTGATTGGACCAGTCATACTGCCGAGAACTTTGAACAGTGAAAGATTTTTAAGTTTGTTGACTGACGATCTACCTGAGTTATTGGAAGATGTACCACTGTCTTTGCGTCGAAGGATGTTTCTGCAGATGGACGGATGCCCTGCCCATTATGCCACAAATGTGAGATCATTTTTAAACGAAAATTATCGTGATAAATGGATTGGACGACTAGGACCTGTAGGGTGGCCTGCGCGTTCACCCGATTTAACGCCCCTTGATTACTTCCTGTGGGGGACCATGAAGCAACGCGTCTACAGTACTCCCATCAACAGTGAGGTCGATTTGCGTGATCGCATAATTAACTGTGCAAATGATATTCGCAATGATCCCGAAATGATAAGGAGAGCGACACAACAAATTTTAGTTCGCGCGGCTTTGTGCCTACAACAACGAGGTGGACATTTTGAGAACCTAATGCATTAAATTTTCTTTAAAATAATAAATGTTTTAATTGAACTCTTTTTCATTCATTGAACCCAAATAAATCATCCTTAAGAGAACAAAAATAGCGCGTTCGAAGTGCCATCTTTAACACTTGATAGAAAGTGTTTTGTCTGAGCTAAAAGCATACAATTTTTATTATTAGGTAGCTAATACGATGAGGAATAATTTAAAGTAATAAAAAATGAAGGTAATCGGGGCATCTTATTGAGAAATTTTACGATTATTGCAAAAATTGATGAAAAAAAAACAGATTTTTGAGGGAAAAACGTGTTTATTTTTAATTGGTGGCAGTTTTTTTACACAATTTTCATTTAATGCGGACACCTAATTACTTCCAATCATTATGGAGTTTGTTTCATCGTGATAAAACATCGAGTTAAAAAGTTACACCGCTTTGTATACACTGGAGTCACAGAAACGAAAAAATAAATAAAAAATCCATTAAAAATTTCAATAAAATATTTAGAATTTTTTTATCATTTTTTCCGTCGATAAAATTAAGCAAAGATTCCCTCGATTCAGTATGTGCAGATTATAAAGACTCACACTGTATATACACATTAACACTAAGTACACGTCATAAACATAAAAAACCTTTGCCCCTATCAAAATCAGTGCTTCAACTCCTAAGCGTAACAACAGACAATGTTAACTACCATAATTTAGATTCCGAAGATTTAGAAGAAAATAATATTACGCTGACGTCTGAAGAAATCATAAATCAATCCGATAGCGAAGATATGTCCTAAATAAGCGTTTACAACTTTTTTTAAAAATATTTCGCAGCTTTCACAAAACGCCATCTAGTTCCAAATTAAGCAGTTTGTGGTATGAATACTAGATAACTAATAATCATACTTAATATTTTTTAAATACTTGCTTATTATAGATATATTATACCCAGACACAGAACAAATGATCATGTTCACCACACAAACATTTGTCCTGGGAGGGAATTGAACCCACCACCTCCGTCATAACAGTTAGGGCCACTGACAACTAGACCAACAGATCAGTCAGTAATTGTTAGTATAAATTGATTTAATTAATTGAACTAGAAAAAGATATTTACTACTCTGCATCTTTGACAACCCTATTTCCATAGAAAATTAATAAAAACATAGAAACTCAATATCTCCGAGATCTGGCTAGATACAAATTTAGAATTTTGTCCAGTTGAAGGTCTTTTACATGAGTATATTATGCAATAAAAAAAAATGCGACCCGCAAACAGTTATTTAATTTTTAATTTTTTTCGTTAATTGACAAATAAAAATTTAATTCTCGTTCTAGTTACGTTAAAGACTTGCACTTTCTAGAATTAATACAATTCAAACCCACAATTTAGTGGTAGTTCACAAGAGCCTGCAATTTTGCTTCATTCAAGAATTATAGACGAAAAACTTTTTTAAGAAGGTCAGTGACCTTTCACTAAAATATTTGTATCTCCTAAATGAAGTCAAATATCAAAACGGGGATTTTTTATAAAGGGTTAATCCATAAAGAAAAAATATAAAACTGGCATGTACCTAACTAAGGCAAAATAACACACAGTGCAAAGTGCTTACGTTCTGGTCCTGTGTACACACCAGATCAATACGTGACCATAATCAGAACTGCACGAAAGAAAGGCAATCCCTACAATGTTACCGAAATGTGCTATTCAGATTTCTTTGATATAAAAAATCTTACAGAGACATGCGGTGGTCAATTTTCAAAGAATACTGAAGGAGAAACAGTTAAAACGAGTGACATTAAGATAATTAAATTTGAAAAACTTCAAGATTCGAACCACGTTAGCATTTATTATAAAACTTCCTATTTAGATACAGATTTCAAAGATATAAAATTCCATAATAATCGTTCGTCGCGAACACGTACTAGCACTAATCTTCAAAATTTCCAGCTAAAGCCTTTATATCAGTCAAGATTAAAATTAAGTGACAGAAAAAACAGCGATTTAAAAAGCTTAATTGACAGTAATATCATACCACAAAGTTACGCATTGTCTTATTACAATGACATCTTGTTTTAGCATTGCTGTCTAATATTATTATACTGATGATTATTGATTTATAAACACAATTTATAGAATGTCATTATTTTTAAGTTTTTGAAAGAGATTTTGTTTATTTCTGATTAAAAAAAATATTATTATGTCAATAGGTTTGACTTACCTATTATTCTAATTAAGTGATAGAAGTGAACATTACTTTTGTTAGCTCAAAGTACCTTTCGTGGATAGAGAAATGAGGCTGTGATTGTTATTAAGTTTATTTTTTATATATATTTTTTATATTGCTATTTCCAGTTGATTTGTTTTTAGTCGAAGTGTTGTAAAATGTTATAGGATAAGATAATTAAAAGTTAAGACAGTAAGATATGTACTAGCTGTGATTTAAAGGTACACATTTATCAAGACTGATAAATAATTATTCCAAGTGATTGAATGGATCTCTAGTTTGTAATAAAACATTTTTAATTTCGAAAGTTTTTTATTTATTTATTTAGTAATATATTCATTATTGCATCGCAATAATGTAAAAATTATGATTTTTAATTTAATTATATAATAATATTATTAAATTATGAAGTTTCCATTAATTTTCTATTTACTAAACATTAGTTGCACTGTAATTTCATAGTAATTTTACAATAATGAACAAATAAAATTAATGGTAAAGTGTTACTATAATAATATAAATCAAAATAAATAAAGCTGTAAATATTAAAAATAACTTTTTTAAATGGCATGTCATAATATAAACAGAGATCTATCATAGAAACTCATTAAACAGCTTAAAAACCATGAGCTCAGATTTTATTTAGAAAAAACAGTGACTATTTTCTAATTTTGGCTCCCCTATAAAAGGAGATTGGGCATTTTGGTACTCGCTCCAATAGCAATCATTGTGGCGTCATTGGATAGATCTTTTAATCAGGAAAAATATTTACTATGGCGACTTGTCCCAAATCCTTGTCCGAAAACCTCGGGAAGCCCCCAAAGTTAGTTAATATCATAATTGCAAATACAGTAATATTACATACCTATCATGGTTGAAAATACGAAAAATAACAATGTAAAATAACATTATTTAAAACGAGAAATATATTGTGTTACTATTCATGCATAATATTTCGTGATATGATATGATAATGGTGATGACTTTTGAAAATATGTATTTTTACATAAAAAAGTATATTATAAAAGTAAAGTAAAGTGTATTTCTGTTTTTTGAAACTACGGTGACTCGGGGATAGGGAACCAGCCGAGGGGTGGGGTGGGCGGTGCGCGGTGCCAGTGGACAAAACTTTTTGTGCCGCATCCTTCATTAGTCGTCGTATCGTTCTGTGCGTGAGACGACGTTCCGCTGCTGTTTATTACATATCTAGTACTTTCTTATACCGTTTTCATCACTGACCCCGGCTACCCCTTTTGGACATTGTTACCCGCTATAAACGTTTATCTTGGCTAGTGTTGTGGACTATTGTTGTGTTTTTCGATTTGGAACATCGTTATGGAGGAACATCGCAACTGTGTGATGTGTCGGCGAGGCCTACATCGTGCTAGATACCAACAGCACGTGTTGACTGATGATCTTCCAAGAATGCGCCCCGAGTTTGTGGCATATATACGAGAACACGCCGTTCTGGAGGTTAGTACTTCATTAAACTATATCGCTCTTCACCAGCTTCAATTTTTCTTTTTAGAAGAGGTTTGTTTATAATATTATTGTATGTTATATTTTTATACTTGAGCCATTAGAAACGTGCGAACTGAGTCATAAATCATTTTAAGTGGACCTTTTACTCGCACTTACAGGTCTTATTGAACTGTCCTAGTGTTGTGTGTAAAAATGCGTTTCCGAAACGAGCTGTAGACTACCAACTGCACGTATTTATTTTAGCTGTGGGTGTTTTTTTAGAATAGAATAGTGTTCGCGCTTCATAGAAAAAAAAAACACGTGTAATCCCAGATACCTGCGTCTGAGCGGCATTCCTTTATATCAATAATGACTTGTGCAGCTTTTTCACAATCCTTTTATGACTTAGTTCGCACGTTTATAGTTCTTATTATTGAAACACTTTTCTGACCACTTATTGTGCGTTTGATATTGTTATCTATTCTATTCACTAAGCCGTCGCTTCGGCTATACATAAGATATTTTTTTACTTGCATTACTTAAAATGTGAAAACAATACAAGTATGCTATGACTTTAGCCCTGAATTTTTAGCCTACAACCCGCATTGTTTTAAATATTTTCATAAAAATACAACATTACATCAACAAGATCGTATTTTACTATTTTCAGGTGGAGTTCAACAACACACGACGTGTGTGTCACCGATGTTGGCAGAGAATTGACAACGTTGTAGGAAGACCACCTGCAGAAGTAGAACAGAATGTACGAGAACTTCAGGTTCCAGACTACACTCGAGCTCCAAACACTCCAGGGCATTGTATCTTTAACACCTGCCAAAACACAACCCGCCATCGAATACCAGAGACGATCAAGATTCACATTTTCTGTGAATATAAGTTATATATTCCAGACGGTGCTAGAGTATGTGGACAACACCTTGAGAGCAATTCTTGGGAAGAGCTGCCTCAATTCTGCAATGTCACACATAACTTCAATGCACAACAGTTTAGTGACGTTTGTGACATGTTGAGAATGGCTTTAAATCGTGGACCTAGGCTAGATTTCAACACGAGAGGTGCTTTAAGCAACGAGGATATGCACTTTTGGACAGGACGCAACTGCGAACAGTTTGATTCCATACTACAACAAACACCGTCACTAAGTGAGAGGTGCAAGGAGCCTCGAACTGCGTTAGGCATATATCTTACGAAACTACGTACCGGAGACTCAGATGAAAGACTAGCGACGTTATTTAATATGTCACGAAGAAAACTGGAACGTTTATTAACTATTGTGCGCGAATGCCTCATAAATGAATATGTAATATTACACTTGGGAGTGGACCATATGAACAGAAACGACGTTTTAGAAAAGAACCTTACTATACCAAGAGGATTATTTGGCAATGAAGAAAACAATAAAGCTATCGTGATATGCGATGGGACTTATATATATATCAATAAAAGCTCGAACTTCTTGTTCCAGCGTCTATCTTATAGCCTGCATAAGTTCCAGAATTTGCTAAAGCCGTTTTTACTTGTGTGTTCCAATGGCTATATAATCGATGTTTTGGGACCATACGCTGCCACTAAGACCGATGCGAACATCATGAGCGACATAATGAATGATGGAGAAAACCCATTACATTGCTTTCTTCAACCGAACGATGTCTTCATATTAGATCGCGGCTTCCGGGACAGTTTAGAGGCTATCGAAGCATGTGGATATGAATCCTACGTTCCACCATCTAAAGACAGATGGGAGACACAGTTAACTACAGAGCAAGGTAATGAAGCTCGATCAGTTACAATATGCCGGTGGGTAGTGGAAGTGGTGAACGGGAGGTTCAAACGAGATTTCAAGCTTTTGCGGCATAAATATTTTAATAAAACACTACCAAAAATGTTCATTGATTTTAAAATCGCCGCAGCTATGTTAAATAACTTCCACATACCCATCGATGATAACATTCATGCAGAGGCCTTCCTAAACATAATTAGGGAGAGAATAGATTCCCCGAATCTACTTTATGATTATGTAGAAAGAAAACGTTTGAATAGCCGAAGAGCAGATTTTCAAAGAATAGAAAGTCAAGAAATACAGAACTTCCCACTACTGACGGAAGAACAGATTATTTTACTTTCTTTGGGCACCTATCAACTAAAGCTAGCCCGATCCTACTGCAACGAGCATTTGTCAAATGGACTATACATTTTAGAAATATATAGAGAAAGTGCACTTCAAGATTTAATTGAATATGGCATAAACGAAGATACTTGGCTTTTACGCGGACGCATACAGTCGCGTCACGTACGGTCAAAAACGTATTATTGTTATGTATTGGTAAAAAACAATGTTAATGAAAACGAAACCAATATCCATAACATTTTATGCAATTATTACTGCACATGTTTGACCGGACGACGAACAGTCGGCACTTGTGCTCATATAGTTTCAATCGTGTGGTATCTAGGATATGCCAGACATGAAGGCTTCACTGCTCCTGCAGCGTTCCTCAATGATATCATTATTGATAATAATGTTTAAAAAAATAAATAACGTTTCTTACTTTTCTTTTCTTTTTCTTTTTTTATTCTTGAGTGTTTATTCATTTTAGTACCTATTAATCAACACACACATGATTCTATACAAGACAACGATATAATATCACCATTATCTTAACAAAATCAACAAAAACAAAAAAAAATACTAAAAAAAAAATTAAATACTTAACACAAAATAACTCCGTTCCGACAGCAAATGGAGACAAGCGACTTGGTTATCATTAATCCTTGTAAAAAGACCTTCCCAATGATATATATATTATGACTATTGGGCCGAGTACCAGGCTTCATACATTTTTGCCCATTCTCCTTTCATAATTTCGTTTAGTAACGGTTTTACTTAGGTGCGATATTAGCAAATGTACAAATGACTACAGGTATGAAGACATTTAAAACTTATTTTGAGAAACAGTGGATGCGGATGGCCATATCTTCCCACAAAATAAGTGTATATAAAGATAATCATAGAACAACAAATCAAGTAGAATGATGACATCGACGTCTTCGAGCCCGAATACCACAAAGCCCTAATTTTTATTTATGTTTGTATAAAATTAAGAAAGAGATTAAATATTAGGACAACAGACTAACACGTTTTCTTTTCGAGACAGTTAATAAGACTAGAAGAAATGCGGACATTTTATTTGATGAAAAATACAGCATGTTACTGAAAAAACTACACAAAAAAGAAATGACTCCGATTAACTTTAAAAAAAAAATTTACTTGCGACTTTTATTTAAGTGTAAGCAAAACAAAACAAATATTTCTGAGTGAGACCAAAGTTTTAATTGTGATTCTAAGCTTATGGTGGTCCTGTTTCAGTTTAATAATAATAATATACCTACACAACAAAAAAAATGTTTTGGACATTTCAGTTTTAGAAGTATAAGTATTTTTTGTTATTTTTTATTTGATTTTTTTACATCTGATTTTTTATTACAATCTAAAGAAAAACATTAAGTATTTTGTTTTTGAATTTTCAGAAGTGATTAATGTATTTAATGTAAAAGTAATGTTAAATTACTATATTAAAATTTTTGATTATTATTTCCTCGTACGTTATGCATAGCTTCATGAGCGTATACCTATCAAAGATTCGTCTTTAAAAAGCAAATAAACCTTTTTAATCTACATTACGTATTTTTATTTACTCATTGTAGTCCTGTTTAGAAAACGGACGATAAAGTGATTCTTTTATTTTTCAAGAAAATATAGGGCAAGCTTGTGATATATTTTGTGAACGTGGCATTTTGGGAGTAGTCGTTTTGAGAAACGGACTATTTGGGAACTGGTCGTTTTGGGATGTGGACGAAATAGGAAATAAACATTTAGGGAATTACCATTTTGGGAAGTGGACGTTTTGGGAGGGTGGACGTTTTGGGAGGGTGAACGTTTTGGGAAGTTGTCGTTATGAACCTAAAGGCTTGGTCCTTACCGGACAGCGAGCTACCCATTACTTGCTGTCCGCAAGCCCGCTCCTATGGTGGCCGGGAATCAGCCTGGGATTCCCGACGCCCAGAGCGTCTCCTGCGGCGACTAAGGCCGTGAGGGCGCATATGCCTCTCCCTCACGTGCGCCGCCTCCCTCTTCGCGAACATTACTGCTTTGCAGAAGGAGGTGACGGCTACCCATGCACTCTTGCTCCGTACCATGGCCTGAACCAGAGCCGGACGCGAGATATCGCCGCCGACGATCGCTTCCACAAGGACACAGCGGTGCTCCTCCCAAGCCGGGCAGACCTCCACCGTATGCTCCACCGTGTCCTCAGGGCGATCTTCGCAGTGGAAACACCCGGGCGTTTCTTCCCGCCTTATGCGAAACAGGAATCTCCCGAAACACCCGTGTCCGGTGAGGACCTGCGTCAGGCAGAAAGTGCGGACGCCTTGCCGCCTCTCAATCCACTCCTCAAAGAGGAGACTTACCGCCGGAACCGTGGCATGCCCAATAGGCTTAGTGTTATATCTAGATCCTACTGAAATCATTGATTATCAAAGTCCTATATTTAGTCATATACAACACACACGACACACATACACAGCGCAGCGGCGAACGAAGTATATTATTTTCAATGGGTTATCAGCAGTAGGGTAGGGTGGGGCTTAAAGGTCCGCGGGTAAAAAGGTCCACCATGCCTATTTCCGAAATAAAAAGTGCGCGAGCGAAACGAATGACAGGCGTATGAAGGGGACACGGGAGGGGTACCCACGCAACCCCGCCAGTGTTGCCACTTTGGGGAATTTGTCGCTAGATTTAGTGAATTTTGCAACAGCTCAACGATTTTTTCCTTTGCTAAGTCCCTAGATATAAATTTGGTGATTTTTAGCGACTTTCTCAAGACGGCATAGGCGACGATGACCATTCACCATGATAGTGACAGGTCTGCTTGTTTGCCCCTGGTTGTAAAATTGAGTAAGGTATTTTTAATAAAATTATTGACAACACTGACCATTCTCAGTACGACCGATCGTCACATGATGGCGTTAAAATCGTGTTTGGTGCTCTCTCTCTTACGTACTGAATGAGTAATTGGATGTCCCTGTCTGCCATAGGTAGTTAATCAAAGACACGGCAATTCCCCTACAATAACGATCGTCGCAAGATGGCGTTAAAATCGTGATCGGTACTCTCTATCTTACGTACTGAATTAGTAATTTGATATCCCTGTCTGCCATAGATAGTTTATCAAAGATACGGGATTTCCCCTGCAATAACGATACATTATTTTTTCGAGATTTTCATTCATAGTTCATTCGCTGTGTTTAATTGTTGCGTAATGCAAGTCGTGGTGTGAATACGTAAAACTTTTGTGATAATTGTTATACATCGAAAATCAAAATGGAAATTCCTTTGAAAAAGAAGGTCTATAGCCAAAAATATCGCAAAGAGTGGGAAACGATTGAGGAGTTTAAAATGTGGCTTAAACCAGTTGTGACAGATCCTATGAAAGCTCATTGTGCGTATTGCCGGACGGATTTACAAGCAAGAATAAATGATTTGCGAAAACATGCCGAGTCAAAGAAACATAAGGATAAATGTGATAGTATATCTACAAACAGAAGAATTGATTTTTCAGCTGCTCCCAAACCACAACCCAAGACGGATTTAAATGCCTTAAGAGCGGAAGGTAGGCTAGCACTTTTTATAACAGAACATACTGCCATATTTCAAATTGATCATCTTACTGAAACTGTAAAAAAATTCAAACGCTATTAAATGATATCGGATTACAAAAGTTTAGCATCTTGCTCGATGAATCCACCGATCTTAACGTATCCAAATATTTGGGGGTGGTTTTACGATACTTCAGTCCCGCAAGAAAAACTGTAGTGTCATCTTTTCTGGCTTTGGAACCTCTGGTCGCAGCTGACGCTCGTGGTATTGTAAATGCTTTGCTGAAATGTTTGGAAAGACACAGTATACCACTGAAAAACATGATTGGGTTGGGATGTGATAACGCGTCTGTTATGATCGGTATAAATAATGGCGTACATAAAATTCTTAAAACTGAATACGGATTAACAAATCTGGTTCTTGTCAAATGCGTATGCCATTCACTGCAACTAGCCGTGTCTCATGCTTCCGAAGACACATTGCCGAGAAATATTGAATTTCTTATCAGGGAAACTTACAATTGGTTTTCAACTTCACCTAAACGCAGAGAAGAGTACAAAGAACTGTACCAGTTAATAAATTGTGGCGAGAATCCTTTGAAAATTTTGAGATCTTGTGCAACCCGCTGGCTGTCAGTGGAGCAGGCAGTAACGAGGATTTCGTCGCAGTGGGATGACTTAAAACTACGTTTTTCACTTACTAGAGATAAATGTTACACCTCTGACATACTTCACGCAATGTTTTCGGACGAGTCTAATCACCTGTACCTCTGTTATTTGAGAAGCGTTTTAAATGACGTCCAAATAGGAGTTAAAAGTTTTGAAAGAGAAGATTGTAATCCTGTGGCATTGCTTAGCACTTTGATGACGCTTCTACGCTCTGTTTGCACAAGGATTATGATGCCATACGCTGCAACTACCAATGAAGATTTTTTACGTATTCACATCGAAGACCATCTCAACCCTGCCCCATATTTAGGGTATTTATTTGAAACACAAGCGAGCAAATCAGGACTGCCTGTTGAAATAACAAATGCTATTAGAAAACGGTGCATTGATTTTAACATTAAACTGGTAAAAGAAATTCAGCAGAGGCTACCAAGCAACTTCACTATATTAGAGAAAATGTCTCAGTTCAGTGTTGAAAACACACTTCGACAAGTAAAAGACAACTCAATTACAGAACTAGCTTTTGAAATGGGTGTGGATGCTGAAACAATTGATAAACTTCTGCAGCAATGGCAGACCATTAACTTTGTTAAATGGCAGAATACAAAAAATATTATAAGTTTCTGGGCTGAAGTTCTGGAATACAAAAATGCAGCTGGAATAAATAGTTTCCAAGAATTAGCTGATTTCGCAATCTCAGTGATATCTCTCCCTCACTCCAATGCCGCTGTAGAGAGAATTTTCAGTACTATGAATATCATCAAAAGCAAGTTAAGAAACAAGATGAACATCAGCACTTTGAACAGCATTCTTTTTATTAAAAACAGGCTGAAAGTTATGAATCAACAATGCTACACCTACGAACTCCCAGAAGAAGTAATTGCGGAAATAGGAAAAAATAAAAAGTATTCATTTAAAAATTCTAAAAAAGAAGGTGATACTAATGCCATATTGCCGATGCCGTCAACATCAGCATCATCGGTAGCAGAAGGTTCAGTGGACGGGGTGGACGTGATTGACGACGAGTTGTTCCTAATTCTTGATGGTTCTGTGTATTTTTAAACGTTTAATTAAAAATGTAAAAACTTATAATAAAAAAATAATTAACTAAAATACTAACTAAATAACTTCTTACTAAGAACTATTATTACGAATGTTTATGCTTAAAAATTATTAAAAATAAATGAAACATTAACGGTCTTTTTGTTTTAATTTCATGTTTATTACCACTTAATGAAAAACTGCGAAGAGTCATGAGTAATCATGACTGAATAGGATCTAGGGAATTCTAAAGAATTTTTGACATCTTAAATTCTCATAATCTAGCGAGATTCGGTGGTACTTCTAGTGACCTGTCCAAATTGAAGGTGGCAACACTGAACCCCGCGCAGTGAGCTTGTGAGCGCCGATGAGTGTGTACGCGGTCGCGGTGCAAAACATTCACGGAAGTAGAATTTTTCACGTCACTTATTTTTAGTCTGACTTTTGTGTTTATAATGTTACAAAACTGAACTTTTATTAAAGGTGCAGTTAGTGGTATAAAGTTTAACGTAGAGCCTTTGTTTATTGAATAGTCTGTTTAGATTTTTCTATATAACCTCAAACGTCAATCAACATACAATTGGGGTATAAAGGTCCACTGTGGACCTTTATGCCCCACGGTGGACCTTTTAACCCTATACAAAATGTATCATGATACGGTATTCTTTTCAGAATGCGGAATTACAAGAGAACCACCGAGAGAGGTAAAAAGTCAGTCGAGATCATGCAACGTGCGGCTGAGCTAGTCACAAACGAAAATAAATCCCTACGTCAAGTTTGTCGTGACTACGAAATTAGTAAAACTTCTCTAATAAGACTTATCGCACGCCTAAAAGAAAATCCAGAATCACCACGATTTGGTTACGGGACTCCCAGACTAGTATTTAACACAGAACAGGAATCTTCTCTCAGTGAGTATCTGCTTACACTTGCGCAAATCTTTCATGGTTTAGGACCCAAAGATGTTCGTCGCTTAGCATATGACTGTGCCACGAAATATAAGGTTCAGATGCCAAATACATGGCATGCAAATAAAATGGCTGGCAAAGATTGGTTATCAGGTTTCTTGTCAAGAAACGACCGTCTCTCCATACGGAAACCGGAAGCTACCAGTTTGAGTAGGGCAACTTCCTTTAACCGAACGAATGTTGCTGAATATTTCGATAAATTGGCACAGGTCATGGATCGTCATAAATTTAGAGGGTCTCAAGTATGGAATGCCGATGAAATAGGCGTGTCAACTGTCTCCAAACCCTCCAAAATTATAGCGGCCAAAGGGAAACGAAACGTTGGATCGGTCACATCAGCCGAAAGAGGAACCAACGTTACATTACTGGTTGCCGTTTCAGCAACTGGTGGTTCCGTGCCACCGTTGTTTGTGTTTCCAAGAAAGAAATATCAAGATCATTTTGTGCGAGATGGCCCTGCAGAATGCATAGGTGCAGGAAATGCAAGCGGCTGGATGACCGATGTGGAGTTCTTGCAATTTATGAAACATTTCATTAGCTATGTAAAACCAACTAAAGATTCTCCTGTATTGCTTCTGGTGGATAATCACTGTTCTCATCTCTCCTTGCTTGTATTGGATCTAGCCAAAGATAATGGGGTAGTGATGCTTTCGTATCCACCTCACTGTTCACATAAGCTACAGCCTTTAGATGTGTCAGTATTCGGTCCACTTAAAAAGTATTTGTCATCAGCACAAGATACATGGATGCGTAATAATCCTGGCAAAACAATGACAATTTACGACCTCCCAGGAATAGTTAGAACTGCATTACCACTGGCGCTAACTCCCAACAATATTTCAAATGGGTTTCAAAAAACGGGCGCGTATCCATTCAATCGAGAAGTGTTTAATGATTCGGACTTTGCTCCAAGCTACGTGACGGATCGACCAAACCCTCATAATCAACAGGCACCATCTTCTGCATCTACTGAGCCGTATGTGATCACAAATTCTGAGTTACCCGCAGCTATAGAAAGTTATCCACCTATTTCATCCACATCACCAAGTTTGTTAATACCTAGCGACCCAGGAGCAGCTAATTCATCTGCAGCTTCGCTCTTATTGTCATCAAGTGATCCATTACTGTCTGATAGCACTGTTTGTGTGATAGAGCCACAGCCATCAACTTCCCATGCTGTTCTATCCTTTTGCAATGAGCCTCAGCCATCAACATCTACGAGTAACGTGTTTTCTCCCGAATCTATAAGACCTTACCCTAAGGCTGGAGCTCGTAAGGGAACAGGGGGGAGAAAGCGACGCAAGACAGCTATTTTAACAGACACACCGGAAAAGGATGCACTGCTATTAGAGCAACAAAATAAGAACAAGAAAAAAAGTAATTTCTCGAAAAAAAGCTGTTAATCAGAAAAATAAGCAAGTGAAGAAAGTCATTTTAACTGATAAAAGGGAGGACAGTTCTAGTTCTGAAGAGGAATGTTTTTGCTTGGTGTGCTGTGAATCATACCTGGAAAGCATTCCAGGAGAAGGCTGGATGCAATGTTCTAATTGCAAAGGTTGGTCTCACGAGAAGTGTGTTAATCCTTCTTTGTCATCTTTGACATATGTGTATTAATTGCGATTCAGATGACGAGTAATTGTTAAAAAAATATGTTGTTTTAATGTTACATTATAGGTTTTGGACCTAAAACTTAAAGATATAGATTAATTAAGACTGAAATGCTGTGCCATAAGTTTAAGATAAGTAACGTTGTTTAGTTTTTTTTTAAATTAAAATAAAGACTGGTTGATTTAAAATAGTTTTCATTTATTTACTTGCTTTAATTAACCTTAAGAAGCTATTTAATTACGCTGGTTCTTTTTACCCCAACACTGGTCCTTCTTACCCCACCCATGGGGCAAAAGGGACCATTCCACTCGATATTCTAAAATGCAAATATCTGGGTTATAGATAAACATTACTTATGTTCACTTTTTCATTCTTGTAAATGAAGGATAGCGGTATCCATTGCTACAAAATTTATTTCTATGAACCTTATACGTAAATAGTTACAAGGTGATATACGCAAAATGGACCTTTCAGCCCCACCCTACCCTAGCCGAGGAAATAATAGCTCAAACTCGACGCACAACGTACCAAAACCAGCAGAAAAAGCATTCTGGTTGACCGTTGAGTTGACATGACATATATTGCAAAAGAATAACAGAAAATAAATATAATGTCAAATAGGAACATTCGATTATGACTTGTTCGATTGATGCAGATGAAAATCTTTGTTTTTTTTTCTAAACGTGGGTCGAATAGTAGTATTTCTTGAAACGTTTGAAACTATTCCGATTTCAATGCCAACAATAAATAAAAATATAACTTTATTAATGTATGCCAGTGTGCGGTGCCCACCACACACTATGGTTTTGTCCGTCCCATAATTGAGTGAAAATAAAATAAGCAGATGTACCTACTACTACCCTAATATTTAGTTCTATGGGATATTAGAAACTGATTTATTTATTTTATCTCGTTAATCAATACAGAATCGATATCATTAATGGGCGATATCATTTAATCAATATCAAATAGGTAGGCACATTGTACGCAGTAGAAACATGGACATCCGTAAATCTTTAATATTGACGAATGACAGAGGATTGTAAAAAATGGCGTACTTTACAGTCAGAAACGTAAACTACTAAAAATTGTTAAAAAAAAAGCTATCCCAATATAAATATCATTTAAATCTTATTCAAAAAATATATTTTTATTTCAGATATTTCATGCTGTACAACTTTTTGAGACACGAGACATTTTTGAGGAGTACTGTCCATGAGCATTCTCCTTTAATTTTATTTAGTAGTTTGTTTTTATTTTATAGTTGATTTTTATTTTGATAAATTTAAGATAGCCCCCCCACATTTATATTTTTGGTTGATTTTTTACCTTTTATGAATAATGTTATGGAGAAGGATGTGTTTTTATTTTGATGTTTTATGTTAAAAGTGTTGAAGTTTTTATAATGCATATATTTTCATTAATATTTTTCGGGCCATCTTCAGCCACCAACTTGCCAAGATAGCCCAATACCAAATTTCTAAAAAGTGTTTGAATATGTTTCGTCCTTCAAGCCGTCTTGAAACCAGTTTTTACGACGGCCGTTTTCTGTAACCGTCATCGTCGTCAGGAAAACGGTTGCGTTTCGTTCATAAAAAATTCGACAACGACCCACCACTACCGAACGTTATCACTGTTGGCTAACAAAGCTGAAGGAGAATAAAATCAGATAATGGATGACAGACTTCCAGTAACTGACTCTAACTTATTTTAGGTCTAAAATGTATTTTATTTTATTTTATTATTTTATTATTTTATTTTATTATTTTATTGTTTTATTTTATTTTATTTTATTTTATTTTATTATTTTATTTTATTGTTTTATTTTATTATTTTATTTTATTGTTTTATTTTATTATTTTATTTCATTATTTTATTTTATTATTATTTTATTTTATTATTATTTTATTTTATTATTTTATTTTATTGTTTTATTATTATAATTTAACCATTGATGCACACACATAAACAAACAAGAAGAAAGGAACAGAAAAATACGTACACAGGTAATGCTTATTTCTACAGAAATCTCTTCCAGCACACCTGCGATAGGAAACAAGATAACAGAGATGTAGACAACGCGTGTAATAAGTGTAATAACAGTAGAAGGGAAAACATAAAATTACACTCTTATTTAAATATACATACATAATATGAGAAAATACATACATACAAACATACATACTTCTAAAATAAATATCACTAAAATATATATATATATAGTTATAATGTAATTTATAATTACATTATTGGGGTACAAAAAATAACTAATTGCTGACCCAACAAACGTCCTGTTCTTTCAATTACTCATACAAAAAACTAATAGAAAAACCATTTTCCGTTTGGCCCGAATTTACAATTTTTCCAGGCAACTTTTCATTATTTTTTTGTCTAAAAACCTTATTTAGGCTATTACGAACATTATAAACAAAAAATTAGCCGCAACAGTCCGGCCGTTCTCAAGTGACGCGCTAACAAGAATGGCAAGACTTCAAAAACCTCTTTGTTTTTTAAACCAAAACAGACTATGTAAATCGTATTATCTTGAAAAACCTCTCATCAAATTATTTTATATTAACGATTACGGTAGAGAAACCGTGTTTTTAGTAGATGAATAGAAAAACCAGATAATGGCTGGAGACTTCCAATAACTTACCGAGGGTTGAAGCCTATTTGTATAATTAACTAACTGACCAGAGAGACGTCCTATTCTTTCAATAATTAGTACAAAGATCCCAAAACAAAAAAAAAGCAATTTCAAGTTTCCCCGAAATTTCTCATTTTCCATACAACTTTTTCAATTTTACCTTGGCACAAACTGTGCAATAACAAAACAACGAGGAAGAGTAGGTACCATCGACACGAAAAGAAAAAAAAAATCGGGACTATAAAGAACATTTAAAACAAAAAAACAGCTAGCTACATTGGGTACAGCCTTTCTCAAGCGATGTCCTTGCCAACAAACAGCATTTAATTATCATTTTTATTTTATTTTTAAAGACACTTCCCAAAACACGCTTTTACGTGAAAGGCATTTTAGGCAGAGTACTAAACCCCCAATTTTAACACGTTTATAATACCTTCACCTATATGTTTTTAAGCATGTTTGTCTCAACAGACTCCTTTAGACTTGACTTTGACCCAATTCAAACGGTCAGATTTCATTTAAACTTTGTAGACTTTTGAGGATCAATGACAGTTCAATAGTTTCATAAATTTATTCCATGACATAAAAAAATGGAAAAAATGGATAACCAAAATCACGCTTTTGTAGTTAGCAAAATCAAAAATAGAAAATAAATAATAGATTTAAAACACTTAAAAACACAATTTAAAAACCAAACTAAAAAAGCAGAAAATATTTTTTTTGAAGCCCAAAGAAAGCTTTTTGAGGTATTTTTTATAATCAATATCAAGCACCCCATGCTATTTTGAAATTATGTTCTGCTTTTTTAGTTTGGTTTTTAAAGCGTGTTTTTAGTTTTTTTTTTTTTTTTTAATCTGTTATTTACATTTGAACCCAAATAGACAACAACACAACAACATACAACATATTATGGACATACCTACTTCCAAAATTATTTTCTCCCTTTGCTATAAGTTATGATTTAAGCTTGCTTTTGACCACATTTTTTTTAATATTTCGACATCTCAACTTAGCAACATGTATAAAAAACCATTTGTGATAAGATAGACGAAAATACTCTCAAGAAACTAGCAAATTTGCACAGAAATGAATACTATTCCGCCGAACATTTTTGTGACACAAGACCTAATTATCTTTTCTCAAACAATATTCTCCAACATCAAGAGACTTGAGCATTTTTTCAACACATTTTTTATAGAAAAACAAAACTAACCCTAAGAATTCATCAACAATCTATCCAACTATGAATGGTTCCAACAAATAGATAATCATTCCAGATTCCTGACCGCAAAGTGCCGATAAGGTCATTGGTTGGCATCTACATGTGTCTGGGACATATTATGCCACATTCCAACTCATTCATTTCAACAAGAATATAGATTATGACATGGTGGTACTGCCGATGCTTCAAAATGTAACAACTTCTTTGTTTTGGATATGCAATCTTCGTTTACAGTGAATATTCTCTTCCTGTTGCTTAACCTTTAACGTCCTGAAACAAACAGAAGAGTTATTTTAATACGTAGTAGCATCAACATGATTCTGGAGGAATATGAAAAAGAGAAAGAAAATTGGTTTATTGGCAAACATCTCTTATTCAGTCCCTGGACTATGAGCATATTTGTTGTTGGATTTGATAGTGCTTTCTCCAGTGAGATTTCCCTTTGATATTTAATGGAAGTACCTATGTTTTAGTTGGCAATGTCCATTTCAAGGTTTTTAAAAAAACCTTACTTAGTAAATAGTTAAGTCTAAAGGAGCCCAGCTCAGCATATCTTTATTTGCCTTCCATAATAGCTGATTGGCGAATCCCACTTGGTTGCTAAGGAATAGAATACTCTTTATTTAATAAATACACCATAATACGAATTAGTTTCAAAAATAGAAATTCATATTTGGGCCTCAATAACATTACCATTCAATGGATCAAAGGACACAGCGGTTCGCTAGGTTACAATGCAGCCAACAAACTTGCCCATCGCGCCTCTTCCCTTCAGGTATCTACGCACTCTGGTAAGGAGACGAACCAGGGACCAAGATCACAAGTTATGGCTGGACCTACGTGAGTGCAGGTAGGCTAAGGAAGCACTTCCTACAAATGATGCCCACCGCACAAAACAGGTTCTCCGTTTAACTAAACCACAGCTGCATACAGTCACAGCAGCTGTGGGTCATTTAACAAACATCTCTTCGTCATTGGAATAACAGACAGTCTGCTGTGCAGGGCTTGCATGGAGACGACAGCAGCACACGTGCCGTTAAACTGACCAGTGGTCGCCAATTACAGGGCAAAATACTTTGGTAGCCCAGGTACCCTACGTGAGATTGTCAGCAACATCAAGGCGTTGCTGGCCTTTCTCGAGGAGCTGGGGTGTATCGAATGACCGATTCTCGCACCCGTAAGCAAAATACGCGCTTTGACATGGAGTTGCGGACAAGTGCCTGTATTACCTATTACCTATAGGTCATTGGGCAGTGTTATCACAAAAATCAATCTTTGGAGACAACATTTGTATGGATTAACGGTAGAAAGAAATAGTCATTTGCATTTTATAACCATCCAAAGCATCACAAGCACCCTCTGCAATACCATCCTAGAGACGACACTGAAATGTTAACTTGTGCATTTAATTACACCAACACCCTGCGAAAAGAACACGGCAACACTACTTGGTGGCAAAAGTAGGTATGGTTTCCGTGATCACCACTCAACTCAGTAGTAGTTTACTGTTTTACTGCAGCATAGGCCTCCTCTTACTTGTTTGACCTGGTATATTCAAACAAGGTCAAATAACAAGATTCCAACGTTAAATAACAAAAAAAAAAACAAAAGTATCAGCACCTGAATCCATGCTTGAATCTTCGTGTATCTGATGTCACCATAGTTTTCTTTCTTGTTGCAACTGCCCAAGGACATAATTATATCTGAAATTTAAAGTGTAATTAGGGGCGACGGTTTTCACAAGACTATACTTAACAATATTATAACTAGACCTGAAAAATCTTGCTGCAATTTTTTTTTTTTTTTTCAATATCTTTCTTCAATGATTTACTAATTTTATTATTCACGACCTTTTTAGAAAATCGTGAATTCAAATTCGTATACATAGGTCACCGTTACTTGCCAATTTTTTTTTCGGACAGTATGGGATTTTTAAATCTTTTCAGTTAAAAAGCGGGATTTTTTCTTCGAAAGCGAGACAATAAATAAATAACGTAAGTAATCAGTCAGTATAAACTAGGTCCATAAGACGACCCACGACCTAATTCCGAAAGTAAACGAAAGATCAAATGTATCTTAGAACAATGATGATGTATAATCAGTAAGTTGATGGTATTTTTATTAGTACTTTGAATTTGTATCAATAATCATCTCAACCAAAGCACCTGCCCTCTAATCTCTTCACTACCCATGGTTGACTGGTAGAGAACGCCTAAGTCCGCTTTGTACCTTTTTTGAGTGCGAAAAGTTAAAATAAATAAATGATAAAACAGATATATTCACTCACCTATTTACCGGTCCAAAGAACCAGACGTCGAAAACACGAAAATGGCCGCCAGCAAACCAAACGTTTTGTCTAATGCACGGCACGCAAACTTAGAACAAAAAATGTATACCGTATACTCTATGGTTGGAAGAAACGAACTAGACAGGCCTCCTCACCCCCTTCTATCATTCTTCACCCCTTTTTCGCCAGGTGCCAAAACCATAGACCATTTACAAATGTCACTGTCAAATTTAGGCGGTTTTCGAATAATTTTTCAGTTTTCCGCTTGTGATATTTATTTACCGCCATTACAGTTTTGTTGTTGATCGAGTGAAGTTTGCGTTGATTAATTTCCGTACTATCTTATCCTCTCAGTAAATAAGTCTAAGTACTCATTTGACTTCCTTTCTTATGAAACACATAAAAAAGAAATTGAAAAGGCCTTCCTTGATCATGTGTTAAAATTTGTAATTTTCAACTGGTGTTGTATAATAAACAAAATAATAAAAGGCACAGATATATCCCCATTAATAAGAAAATCTCTTCCGAGAATGCAACTTAAGGCATATAATAAATATAAAACTAAATAAAAAAATAAAAATCTTAATAAGTATTTGTTGTATCATTTACATATTTCTCAGTAGTTCCCTGTAATTTATATGTTTTACATTATTGGGTTTGAGCTACGAACAAAAAAAAAAAGATATGGAAACTACCTACAAAAGGATAATTGAGGCTTTCTGTATGAGCCTTTGCCTAAAACTTAACAACTAAATTAAAAAAAAAACGAACTGTCATGTTTTAAACTTCCAACTTTTGACATCTCTACTGACCATTTTTTCTCTAAAGGAGTGGGTCGTCTGATACGTAGTATCTCTATGTAGTCTGTGGTCTAATGTGATAACACCATAGATTTAGGATGTACTTTTTTCACTGGTTTTTTTCTTAACTCAGATACAAGTCTTTTGGAATACCACGTTTTTTTACCCTAGCCTACTTTGCCTACCCTACCCTACCTAGAGGGTAATTTATAGGTAAACACTGTTTCATTTTAGAAGATAAAGTACGTTTTAAAGATATATTTTAAAGATAGAATTAGATTTCACAACGATTTTACTGTCCTCTATGTTTTGTTTCACAGATTCTTACTTATCATTTATTTATATTTTATGTGTAAAGACTATCTCTCAATTATATAATTAAAAATCATCTTTTTTAATACAGTCCGCCCATCTAGAGATTGCGCTCATTGACACCTTTCAGTGCGGCAATTCTAGGTCTAACTAATAATATGCAAAACACGTATTAAATTAGTTTCATGAAATTGACGGGTACCAAGGCGTTCTTGGCACCCGTCAATGCTCTCTACGGCTGGATCGATTGTAATAAAAGATGATTTTATTTAATTAATTGTCTGAAAAATGAATGACTGTTGGGACTATTGGGAGCAAGTGTTGCACAGGAAGACCGGGGGTGGCGCTAGTTGTAGCATGCTCGATGCCTACAATCTCTACTTAATATTATAAATGCGAAAGTAACTCTGACTGTCTGTCTGTTATGCTTTCACGCTTAAACCGCTGAAATGACCGGCATGAAATTTGGCAGATATAAAGCCTGGGATATGGAGAAGGACATAGGCTACTTTATTACTCGCGATAACCGACATCCACGCGGGCAAAAGCTAGTGAGTCAATAATTACCATACGATTGGTTGAATTATTTACCTATTTCTTTAAATAGGTGTGTTTGTTTTCTTTATCAACAAGTGTTACTGTATAATTAGTGATACGGTTATATATAACACAATAATGTAAGATTGGTTTTCTAATACAGCCCTAGGTGAGTAATGAGGACAAAATTATGTAGGTACTTGTGTAAGTAAGTATTTGTAGTATGGTGTGTTGACCCTGCATAAGATCGTGATTTGTTGCGATTTTATGGTACCTATCTATAGCCAGACCTAAAGGGACCCATATAAAACAACATTGGGATCTCTTTTATCTGATTAGTGTAGGAGTGCCATTGTTAATGTTTAAAAACTGAAAGACGGTTTTAAGCTTAGGCACAAAATGACATCTCCACGCTCGTAGTACACATCAGAAAACACAGATGGCGCTCGTTCACTTTTGAAATGTAAAGATGGCAGCTCCGTCGCTGGATCACAGCGACTTTACAATGGACTCAAATTGACAAATGTTTCTAAAATATTTAATTTTAAAACGTTATTTAGATGTTACTTGTAAATAACGTATTAAAATTAAATGTCGTTAGTGGAAATTGCAATAAAATGTCAGAAAGTTAGAATTTCGGGGGCCACCTTTTACCTGAGGCCTAGCATAAAGAGTTGTGGCGCAGTCTGTCTAGGCCTATTGATTCATAGTACCTTTAACCCTTAAAGACGAAGCAGTAATACTCGCGAAGAGAGAGGCGGTGCACGTGAGGCGTATATGCACGGCGTATAATTGCCCTGGCGGCCCTAGTCGCTGCAGGAGATGCCCTGGGCGTCGGGAATCCCCGGCTGATTTCCGGCCACCGTAGGCGCGGGCTTGCGGATGGCGAGTGACGAGTAGCTCGCTGTCCGGTAAGGACCAAGCCCGGGTCGACGGAGCGTTGTGTTCCACGCGCGCCTCAAAGAAATGTCAGCACCAACTGGCGGGGTCCGCAAGGGCCGATGCCTGCCAAGGGTGCGGGTTGTTCGAAAGAAATACCGTGGCCCCTGGCACAGGCAACTGAAGGAACACGGGTGGGTTTTAGTCAGTAAAAGTCTGACACGCCCTCCTGATTTCCCACCCTCAAAGACAGACAATACAGGATGCGTTTATAAAACATTTTCTTACTTAATTCAATTGCTGTACCATTGCAGGTCCAGGTTGTCATCCCTCTAAAGCCTCACAGGGGATGACCTTGGAATGATAATAATAATGACCCGAAACATTTAAAAATATAAAACATAGTATCAATCAATCAATCAAAAGTCATTTATTCAAATTAGGCTGAGAATCAGCACTTTTCGAACGTCAAAGTACATGAGACAGTCCCCCAAAACGCCCACCCTTCACCACTTCCTAGTGCTTTAGCTGGGAAGAAGAAGTAGTTGAACAAACTCCCCAGCAGCACAGCTGTCTGTTTAGTCGGATAGACTTGATTCTATACATACTTAGGCAAAGTAATAAACATTACGAGACACAAAATATTAATTAAATAATTGGTCAAAATGTCAGCTAGCCATACCAATATACCGACAAATAAAATGAAAACTGTCGAGGCCAAATAAAGCCTAAAACAACTCATCATAGAAAATATTGTTATGAGTAGATCATGTCAATAACTAATGACTTAATAGATAGTTATAAAAAAAAATTGTTAGACAGGCAATAAAAAATAAAATAATAATTATATGAACGCATATAACCTGTCACTAGATACGCCGATTCTGGAGAAAGAACACAAACATTGTCTTGAGTTAATCACAGCGACCAACTATTCTTGTCATTTAAATAGTCGTTGATGGAATAGTAAGCCTTTAAACAAAGGACGGATTTTACTTGAGCTTTAAACGCATTAAAAGGCAAATCTAGCAAAGAAGAGGGAAGCTTGTTATAAAAAGTTATACCGAGCCCAACAAATGAGTTATGAACCTTATGAAGCCGGTGAAAGGGAGCACGTAGTTTGTCCTTATTTCTTGTGTTAACGGTGTGAATATCACTGTTTTTAGTGTACAAGTGTATATTTTGCCTAATATATAAGATGTTAGCGAATATGAATTGTGATGCCACCGTGAGAATACCAACATCTTTAAAAAAGTCCCTCAAAGAAACTCTGGCACCTAGCTGGTAAATTGCACGAACAGCACGTTTTTGAAGGACAAAAATATTTTGAATATCAGCAGCTTTGCCCCACAGCAGAATACCGTAGGACATAACGCTGTGAAAATAACTAAAGTAGACTAACCGAGCTGTATCGACGTCAGTGTATTGTCTTACTTTTCTGACGGCGTAGGCGGCTGAACTGAGCCTCCCCGCTAGGCTTGATATGTGTGATCCCCACTGAAGTTTGGCATCTACTGTTATGCCCAGAAAAACTGCCGAGTCTACGGTTTCAAGCACCTCTTTATCTAAGACGATGTTGGGACCTAGATTTCTAACATTCGGTAAGGCAAATTTTACACATTTTGTTTTCTTGGCATTGAGAACTAGGTTATTTGCCGTAAACCAATCCGTAACCATTGAGAGAGCACTGTTTACGTCGTCAAAATCTTGTCTATTCCGGTCTACTTTAAAAATAAGAGAAGTATTATCTGCAAACAGTACAACATCACAAATACCCTTTAAATAGAATGGTAAGTCATTGATATACACTAAAAACAAGAATGGGCCGAGTATTGAGCCTTGAGGCACACCTAACTGAACTGGTAGCCTGGAAGATTTTTCACCATTAATTTCTACACATTGGAACCTATTTTGTAAATAAGAATTTATTACTTTTAAAGCTTCGTTTTGAACACCGTAATAACGCAGTTTTCGCAAAAGCGTTTCATGGTGCACGCAATCAAAGGCTTTGGAGAGATCACAGAAAACTCCAATAGCATTTTGCGAGTTCTCCCATGCCATGAGTACCCCACGGTACTATGTTTTATATTTTTAAATGTTTTTTTTTATATATTTTATATTCTAACATTTAAAAGTCTAATTTATATGTACTTATTGAAATAAAGGAAATAATAATTTAATAATTTTATTTAATCAAATAATAATGTTAACACTAAATTACTAGTAACATACATATTATATGGGTACACTTGACTTACGATAGTTATTAGGCAGGTAGGTGTTGCAACCAGCACCCTTACTAAGTTAAGTAATACCTTGTATTAAGGACAGTGGTATATACAGCCCATACATATTGTAGTTACACAAAATAATTGCAAGCAGAACAAGTGTTTTTTTTAACCATAATTGTAGAATTCTAAATTACAAATGATATTTTTTTATTTGACATTTCGATAATTCGTATGTTTGTGTAGGGGTGTGTGTGTGTGTGTGTGTGTGAAAGAATGTTTGTGAGTGTGTGTAATGGTGAATTCTTTAGGGTGGGTTATAGTTATAATCAGATAAAAGCAGGAGTTCCGTATCCAGGTAAAGTTATTTGTAAGTAGAAAGTTTGTCACAAATTTCTTGAGGGACGAGGTAGAAAGAGAGTAAAGTCTCAATTTCCTATTGAGTTTATTATATAATTGTGGCCCTTGGTAGCAATGACATAGTTTGGTAAATGAGTATTTACATCTGTAGTTCCGACAAACTATATCTTTACGTCTTTCAGAGATTGTCGCGTAGGGGGTATCTTTGTGTTGTAATAGGACTGTATTAAGAACAAAGAGTTGCTTGACAGAAAGTACTTTGCAAGTTTTTATAGAACTTCTGTTGGGAAAAGAATCGGGCGAAATGTGCTTACCTTTAACACGCCTCTTTGGGCCCTCTCCAATTTCAGCATTGTGGTCTTAGGAGCACCACCCCAGATGGAAACACTACATGATAGAAGTGTCTGACAGAGGGCAAGGTTGACCCTTTTGCCAATCTGTGCTTCTGCCACATGACGAAGAGTCTTAAAGACAAATATTCGTTTTCTAACCCTTGCAGTAAGTAGATATTGTGTTCTGAGAAACTCATATTGTCATCAAGAGTCACCTCGAGGTATTTCATTGTGGGAGTACAGTGCGAGTTTAGGGCAAGAGCAAGCTGCGGTGTGCGGTGCGATTAGGGAATATGAATTCGGCGGCTGTGTAGATTGGCGTAGGGTAAAGCAGATTTTTGTTTTACTCGTTTTGAGGGTTAGTTGATTGCCATTAAGCGAATTCAGAACTTGATCTAGTCCTCTCTGTGCCGCGTCAAAAGTTTCCTACCAGGTATCGCCCGTAAAAGTGAGTGCAGTGTCATCAGCAAATGCCGTGATTTTTCCATTTCGGAGAAGCAGATTACACAGCTGATGTACGTACACCAAAAAGTGTGGGACCAACCACACTTCCCTGAGAAACCCAAAAGTAACAGGAAGCTCCCCACTGAGGTAATTATAAATATTTACGCACTGAGTCCTATTGCTCAGGTAGTTTGCAAGAATTTGGAGTGAGAGGCCACACATTCCCAGTTCCTCTAGTTTCAACATAAAGTTGGGAATAGAAACTGTGTCAAAAGCTTTTTTTAAGTTCAGAAAAACTGACACAACCTTCTTTTTTGCATGAATGTTTTTGACAATGTGACCCGTTAAATTAAGAACAGCATCATTCGCTTACTTATTTCGTCGGAATCCAAATTGATTGAGAGATAAAAGCATTTTTTCCTCAAGGTATTTAATGAGTCTCTTATTTATAACGCGTTCTAGGATTTTAGATATTGAACGTAGTAACGCAATGGGACGATAGCCACGTTCGGACACGGGTACCGACCACTTCTACAAAGATATGCTCCACACGTAAGTAACGCAAAAATAGGTTGAAATTAGAATGAGAATGGCCGATTTTACGTTTTATAAAAATTATTTAAAAAAAACGTAAAATTCCGCAATTCGTTTAGTCAGGAATTGAACCCGGTCTTTTTAGGAAAACTACTAAGTATGTCTATTTTCAGTCTAACCGTATGCAGCTGAATACCAGTATTTTACATGCAGCTACTGCCTATCTGACCTCCATAACCCAGTTACTGGGTATAACGATTCCCGTTGGGAAAAAACGGAACCCTTGTAGGATCACTCGTGTCTTCGTCTGTCCGTCCGTCATTAAAATAAATAGTTTCCAAGTTATTCAAGAAAATAGACGAAAATTTACAATTCCCTTCCCCCCTTACCTCCGAAACTACTGACCCTAAAATTTTGAAATAAATACAGAAATTAGTTTTTTACTTATAGATAGGAAAAGAAGTCCATGATATTAAAATAACATTGTAAATCACTCATTATACTTCGGGTCTCAACCGAAGACGATTACAATTACATGAAGCATTACATAAGGAGCGGAACTCCAAAAAGCTCAGTGACACACGTTAAAAAGCAAGAATAAGCAGTGTTAAAGCAGTCCATTATCAAATTATTACCATCCATGATGCTTTTTAAATTACTATGGCTAACTGATGTTCAAGTCTCCTAAGAGGCTACTACTGTAGCCGAACATTTAAGAGATTACAGCTTCATAGTTTCATCGGTTGTTTGGTATGACGTACTATTTCAAATTAATGTCGTTAGTAAATCTCTACAATCAACAAACATGGATCTCGGTAAATGCACGGAAATGTTGAAAAAATGCTGCACTTTCTTAGAAGAATATAGAAATACAGGTTTTAAAGCGCCATTTTAACTGCAAAAGATTGGCTGAAGAACTAGAAATTGAACCGGTGTTTAGAGCCACAACAAAAATTCGATTTGTTACGCGTCAAGCTGGTGAAACTGCCCGCGATGAGCTTATAATTTCTCTAGAAAATAAAATTGAGGTTGAAATTATCAACTGTCTTTTGGACACTACATTAATTTCAATCAGTGAAAGATTTGAACAGTTAAATGAGTACTCGGAATCTTGGTCTTTGTTGTACAATATAAAACAGATTCCGGAAAAGACCAACCTTGCCAAATTCTGTGGTGACCTCCAATTGAAGTTAACTGTAGACTCTAAATCAGATATAGATGGTTGTATGCTGTGTGATGAACTCGTAAGTCTGAAATCTTTTTTGCATTATCAGAATGGTTATTCCTGTATTTGTTCTAAATTTTATCAAAGATCGCAACTTACAAGAACTGTTTCCAAATGTATGGAATAGCATTGCGAATATTATTGACTGTACCTGTAACGGTTGCTAGTGGGGAGAGCAGTTTTTCTAAGCTTAAACTGATAAAAACGTATCTGCGATCGACAATATCTCAATCTAGATTGACAAACTTGGCAATTTTGTCAATCGAAAATAAACATGCTGAAAACATCGACTTTGTTAATACTGAACACAGTATTGTGAATTTGACCTTATGTGTATACTAGTGGTGAGCGTTGAATGAACGAACTGGTTTTTTAGACTGTTTATTCGACCTGAACTGTTAGACTAGATTACTGTCCACAGATAAACCAGTTTATTCGTGAACGACATTTTACGCATGCGACCGGCAGCGGCGACAACTTGATTTCGCCGTACACGTAGTCGACGCTCGACGGAACGGAACGAGTGAACACGAACACTGCCGAAGGCCGTTTGTTATTGATTCTCTCTCTCTCATGCAGAAACGAACGTTCATCTCACTGAGCGAACGCTGTTAAATGAAAATAGACTCTATAACAAAACGATAGATACCGATCTCTATTTATTTCGTTGAATTAGTTTATCATACATACAAGTTTATTAGTCTGCCTGCCAGTCCTATCCCTGGAAAAAGTATGAAGAGAAGTTCATTTCGATTCCCAAGTACAGTTCATCTCTCCGTCGATTAATAAACTAGTTTCAACTAAACGACCTAATCTGATCGTACACTAAACGGTGGATAAACTCCGTGAACATAAATTCGTTTATATGCTGTTCAGTCTATTAAGTAAACTAGTCGAAAATTAAACTGTTTTATCAACTAGTTTATTGTATGCGGTAAACCAGTTTCGTTTCGTCGACGGTAAATACGTGAACGACCCACTCCTAGTGTATACTAATAAGGTTGAGAGTTGAAATAAAACACTTAAACTGTATACTGTTCTATAGCTGGTAATATATTCAAAAAATTCGCACGAACCCAACCAAATCATTGTAACGAAACCATAGCGTGATGTAGATTTTGGGACAACGCCATCTATCGAGCTTGACAATAAACTTTTTTTAAATAAACAGAAATTACAATAGTTTCGTCATGAACATACCGCCCACCAAGGACATTTAGTGACGGAATGTCCTTCTTAAATTATCTTTAAGTCTAAAATTTGCACTTTATATACAGCATGAGCTAAAATAGTCACAAATCTAAGAAAAATAATTTATTTTGTTGAACTGATGTTACACGAAATGTTCTTTATAAACTACATTACTTCATTATGGGTCCGAATTGGTAGTAAACAATTTGACCTTATGGTTTAATCTAAAATCTTAAACATTTTAACAAGACAAAACCTTAAATCGAATAACTTAAAACTACTAACATTATGTTAGATTGCTGAACAATAACAAAATTCATGGAAGTGAAACCGGTAAAATACAAAGTTTGGATGTTGGCCTCTTAATAGTAGATGTCTTAGTGCGCAATGTGACTACACGGGTGATATTATCATCACCAGGATGCTTCTCTATTACGCGCCCCAACAACCAATGACTTGGCGGCAAATCATCTTCTTTAATCAAAACAATGTCTCCAACATTGGGTTCCGGAACTTGGGAAGACCATTTGTATCTATTCATGAGATTTGACAAATACTCTTTTTGGAAACGATGGTCTCAAACCATCGTTTCCAAAAAGATTGCGTCATTCGTTGAACTAATTGCCACCGAGTCAAATAATTAACATTTGAACTTTCATAATTGTTATCTGGTACATTAACTATCGGTTCGCCGATGAGAAAATGTCCAGGGGTTAACGGCAGAGGCTCACCAGGATCAGCAAAGTTAATGACGCTTATCGGTCGCAAATTTAAACATGCTTCCACTTGGTTTAGCAGTGTAGACATCTCCTCGTACGTGAGTGTAGAGTCGCCGATTGGGTTTTTAAGGTGAAACTTGGTGGATTTTACACCTGCTTCCCAAAGACCACCGAAATTGGGAGCATGCCATGCCAGGTATAAAATGCCACTCAGTATTGTTAGCTTCCAGGTGTTCTGCTATTGCTGGCTGTATAGACGCAAACTGTTGTAACTCTCTGGAAGCACCTACAAAATTGGTGCCATTGTCGCTCCACAATTTAGCACAGTGACCTCGCCTCGACACAAATCGTCGAAAAGCAGCTAAAAATGCCTGCGTACTCATATCACTGACGACCTCTAGGTGAAGAGCGCGGGTGGACATACAAACAAAAAGGCATATATAGCCTTTGGACGAACGATGACCACGGCCTTTCGTTGTTCTTATGCTTATAGGTCCGGCATAATCCACTCCGCTATGCAAAAATGGTCGTGCTGGTGTACATCGGACCGATGGGAGATCACCCATCATTTGATTTCGGACGCTTGCCCTCTGTTTTGCACAAGTTACACATTGGCGAACATATTGTTGGATAAGAGATCTAGCACCTATTATCCAATAGGCTGACCTTAAAAAGTTTGACAGCAACTGAGGACCACCATGCAGTGTTTTCTCATGGGCATCTGCAACTATAAGATGAGTCAGATGACTTTTATGTGGTAGAACTATCGGATGTTTTGAATGTTCGTCCAATTCCGACTTTGCAAGTCGTCCTCGAACTCGCATAATGCCCTTTTTGTCGAGAAAGGGGCAAAGTGATTTCAGTTTACTTGACTTTATATTTAAATACCCTTTTTCTTTTAACTGAGTATATTCTTCTGTAAATATCTCTGTTTGTATCTTCTTTATACATGTTTCTAATGCTGCTTCTATTTCATGATGCTTCAAATATTTACTATTATAAATGTTCTCCTCCTAGACACCTCCGTCAGTAATCCGCGCACCTGCATCTTTGTTCCAAAACATGTACCTAACCTTTTAATTAACGAATTCTGTTCAAGGGACCTGACAGCAATCAGGCTTTTCAGAACCGAACAGGATCTCCCGGACATCGTACTAGCCTCGGCATACCTGCCAGGCGACGTGGACGTGCCTCTGCCAGAACTCGCCTCACTGGTTGAGTACTGTGAAAAGGAGAAACTGGAACTAATCATCGCGACAGACTCCAATGCGCATCACACGCTCTGGGGTAATGTCAAAACCAACAACCGAGGTGAGGTAATGCTTGATTTTATTCTTAGTAATAACTTTGTTTTACTCAACAAGGGCTCTGAACCTACCTTCATAAACGCGAGATCGCAAACAATAATAGACTTAACTATAGCAACCATAGGTATCTCCAACTGCATACAGGACTGGCGTGTGTCCAACGAGATATCATGCTCAGACCACAGATGGATCCGCTATACCATTAACTTCAACCTAACAAAACCACAGCCACGTAGGGTTCCTCGCAACACAGACCAGACCAAGTTTATTAAACTCGTCGAGGCTGAGCTAGGCAGATTACCCGCCCTTCCGGCTGAAATACCAGTAACCAACTTGGACGAACATGTAAAAAACATCACATCCATCCTTTTATCTAGCTATGAACAGTCTTGCCCCCTCACCGTACCTAGGCAGGGAGTTCGCCATTCCTGGTGGAGTCCTGAACTGGAAAGACAGCGACGCAGACTGAGGAGACTGTTCAACAGAGCTAGGAACACACGGTTGCCAGTAGACTGGGACCACTATACAACAGCTCGTAAAACATACAAAAAACTGATACGCCTCAGAGGAAAGAATAGTTGGAGGCGTTTCTGTACTAACATTGAAAGTAACAACCAGGCAATGAGGGTCAAAACCTGTCTTGCTCAGGAGACAGACCACTCAATAGGATGCCTGAAAAAACCAGATAATACCTACACCACAAACGACGCTGAAACAAGCGAACTACTTCTAACCACGCACTTCCCAGGGTGCCAGATTGCCGCCGAGCAAAGCTGGGAACCACGAAGGGAGAGGGCCACGAATAGCTTAGACTGGGAAGTGGCGCTAGAAGTAATCGACAAGGACAAAATAACGTGGGCAATCAACACCTTCCTACCTTTCAAGGCAGCGGGGCTGGATGGTATTTTTCCAGCCCTGCTCAGGTGGAGCCAGGATCTACTGGCTGACTACCTAGTTAAGGTGTTTCGAGCCTGCCTGGCTCACCGCTATATCCCATTGAACTGGCGGGAAGTAAAAATAATCTTCATACCGAAACCAGGTAGGGGGGACTACACCCTACCTAAATCTTTCAGACCCATAAGCCTCTCCTCGTTCTTCTTGAAGACACTGGAGAGGCTGGGGGATAGACGGATTAGAACCCAAATTTCGGTACAAAGACCTTTACATCAAAATCAACACGCCTACTGTGCAGGCAAATCAACTGAATCAGCACTCCATAGCGTAGTTTCACGCATAGGAAATGCTCTTAACGCTAAAAACCCAACCCTAGGCGCCTTCATTGATATAGAGGGTGCCTTCGACAAAACAAACTTCGTCAGCATCGAACAGGCACTTGCCACGCACGGTGTTGCACGAACACTAATAGAATGGATTAATAACATGTTGAAATACCGTGCTATTCAGTTTACCGTGAACACCACCACACGAGGTATCGTGAGTAGAGGCTGCCCACAGGGTGGGGTGCTGTCACCACTACTGTGGAACTTAGTCGTAAATGAGCTCATCGCAGAGCTCAACGCTAGCAGTCTATACTCGGTGGGTTACGCGGATGACATAGCAATTCTAATCTCGGGGAAATTTGAGGGCATCTTGTGCGATCTCATGAGAAGAGCCTTCAAAATAATCGAGAGTTGGTGCACAAAACACGAACTATCGGTTAACCCCTCGAAAACGGAACTAATAATGTTCACCAACAAAAGAACCCTGGGACCCCATAGGCTTCCAAAGCTTTTCAACACAGAATTAACACTTAAAGACGAAGTCAAGTACTTGGGGGTGATCCTCGACAGCAAACTGCTCTGGAACAAGCATCTTGACTACAAACTTAATAAAAGCACAATTGCACTCTACCAATGCAAAAGAATGTTAGGGAAAACATGGGGGCTCTCTCCAAAGATCACTCTGTGGCTATACAGATCGGTAATCAGGCCAATGTTGGCTTATGGCGCTCTGGTTTGGTGGACGAGGACTGAACTCTCGACAACCATAACCAGACTACAGCGCTTCCAACGACTGGCCTGTTCGGCTACCACTGGCTGCATGAGAACCACCCCAACAGCAGCTTTGGAGATAGCCCTACAATTAACTCCCCTTGACCTGCACATACAGCAGGAGGCGGCGCTAGCTGCCATCAGGCTAATGCATCTGGGCATATGGGGCAAAAATCTTACCAGCCCACACGCAAAAATCCTGGACCGGGCGATTGAGTACCAGCCGCTCATCGCTGCCCCGTGTGATAGAACACCAAACCAACCTATATGTAACAAAACCTATATCATACAAACAGTAGAGGAAGAAAGGGATCAATCAGGAGCCAATGAAGTGCGCATCTACACTGACGGCTCAAAAACACAAAACGGTTCAGGTGCTGGTATACACTCCCTTGACCTCAACCTTAACTTTCACTTACCGCTAGGCACACACAGTTCAATCTTTCAATGTGAATGTGTTGCTTTAACACAAGCCGCAACAGCAGTAAAGCGCTTGGGCATCCGGAACTATGGCATTAAATTCCTATCCGACAGCCTATCTGTGCTCAAAGCTTTGGAGAACAAGCAAACCAACAACAAACTAATTTTTGAGTGCCATCTAGCCCTGGAGAGTTTATCGACGTCCAATCGTATTACCCTCCAGTGGATCAAAGGGCATAGTGGATCCTTAGGCAATGATGCCGCAGATGAACTTGCGAAGAGAGGCTCTGATATGAAAGTGCTAGGCCCGTACCCGCTTCTCCCACTGCCTTTCTCACAATTTCGTGCGTGGATTCGCCAAAGGTCGACCGAACTCCATAACAACAGATGGTCACGGGCAAGAGACTGTAGACAGTCAAAATTGGCTTTACCAATTGTACACCCGCGATTAACCAAAAAACTTCTCAGCCTGAGTAGAAATAACCTTAGAATAATAATAGGAACAATTACGGGCCATAACCCCCTTAACAAACATCTTTTTAACATAGGCGCCACGGATAGCCCACTTTGCAGGGGCTGCCTTGACGCCGAGGAATCAGCCGCCCACGTCATCCTGGAATGCGAGGCCGTGGCTTCTCAACGTGAAGAAATCCTCGGAACAGTGAGGTCGCTCCGCGAAGCCTGCGAATCTCCCAGGAAGCTTCTGTGCTTCTGGGCGGAGCTAGGCTGGCTCTGTTAGCCAGAATCCCCACGCACAACGGACCGAATGGGAGTCTAAGTGCGGAAAAGGGAGTCCCATCATCATCATCATCATGTTCTCCTTCAAGAATCGTCGGCAATACGCAACTACCCTAACTAATCTTCGTAGACTAGAATAATTTTCTAGAACTATGTGCTCTGGAATTACAGCTGCATGAACCTTTATGGTTTGTTCTAAATTTATTTTTAAATCTTTTGGCCTTTTGTATTCAATGGTCTTGTTCTTCAGGAAGGACGGTCCAGAAAACCATAACTCATTACCTACTAATGAACTGGGTAGTATTCCCCTTGAAGCGCAGTCTGCTGGATTCTCTTTCGTCGACACGTGAAACCATTGAGATGAACTCATTGCGCCCAATATTTCAGCGGTCTGATTTGCAACAAAGGTTTTCCACCTGCTAGGATGGCTGTTAAGCCATGATAAAACTACTGTCGAATCAGTCCATGCTGAAATCTTTTCCTTTGGTATATTTAAGACCTCTGCAGACTCTGTCAATAGCTTTGCTAAGAGTACAGCGCCACATAACTCCAATCGGGGTATGCTAACTTGTTTGATTGGAGCTACTCTTGTTTTTGCAACCAATAATGAAACATGAATCCTGCCTGTGGTATCAATTATCCTCAAGTAAACGACTGCTGAGTATGCAGCTATTGAGGCGTCACAAAAACCTTGCAATTCCAGATCATCAACTGAACTTGACCCAAGCCAACGAGGTATCCGAACCTTAGAAAGTAAATTTAACTCTTCGCGGTAAGTACTCCACTCTGTTATTAACTCTGTTGTTAATTCCTCATCCCAACTAACACCAGCGAGCCATAACTTCTGTATGAAGACCTTTGCTACAACCACACTAGGAGCTAGCCATCCTAATGGGTCGAACAAACGAGCTATGTCCGATATTATAGATCATTTTGAAACAGGTGCCGTCGTCAGCGGTGGGAGATTAACAGCGTACTGAAACGTATCATCGCGGCGGTTCCAGATAAGTCCCAATATTTTTGTAGTACTATCTAGTTTAATTTCTCTGTCCTTATTATTTATTTCCATTCCCTTTACTATGATGTCCTGTTTGTCCTTATTCTTAATATACTCATTGTTTTGACCTGCTTGCTGAATATCTTCATTCCTATCCATAGAGCCAATTTTATCTAATAATTGCTCATTGTTACTACTCCATTTCTGTAATCTGAATCCTCCTTTTCCTAATAATTCTATCATTTGTTTACAGATTTCTGCACCTTCTTCGATGTTAGTACAACCAGTCATTAAATCGTCCATATAAAAACAATTTAAAACTTTGTCTGCTGCAAGTGGGAATTTATCTCCTTCATCATATGATACTTGTTGGAGCGATCTAACGGCTTGGTATGGTGCAGAGGCTGTTCCGAAGGTCACCGTTAGTAACTCGTAATCTCTGACCGGCCTTTCAGGATCGTCTCGCCAGAGTATTCGCTGGAAGACAGCATCTTCATCGGCTATTCTAATTTGACGGTACATTTTTATTATGTCCGCCACTATACCAATAGGATGCATTCTCCATCTCAAAACAGTGTGTCTTAAATCTGCTTGCAGCTTTGGTCCTACCATTAGAGTGTCGTTTAGTGAAACTCCTTTCTTATTCTTCTCCGAGGCATTAAACACAACACGAACCTTAGTCGTGATCTTGTCATTTCTTATCACCGCATGGTGTGGTAAGTAAACGGCTTCATCTCTATAACTATCGTCATCTTTTACAAGTCTCATGTGACCTAATTGTAAGTATTCATTAATTACTTCTATATATTTTTCTTTTAAATCTGTATCCTTATTTAATCTTTTTTCTAGCGCTTTAAATCTTGTTTCAGCTATATCACGTGATCGTCCAGCCTTACAAGCAGGTTATTCATCTCGGAATGGTAATCGTACAATGTATCTGCCTGTATCATCTCTTTTAGTCGTTTCAGCATAGAATTCTTCACATTTTTGTTCTTCTGGATTAAGTAATTTCTTTGTACTATTTTGTTCTTCAATTTCCCAGGATTTCTTTAAAATATCATCTTCATTGAACTGCGCACAATGTACCTTTATATTTTTTGAGTAATGCTTTGAACTCTCACTACTTGGACTGACTACACCTGAAAGGACCCACCCTAAAGTGGTGCTCTGTGCGATGAGAGTGCCAGATGGACTCTTGACTATACCTTCCTTCACAATGTAGCAGTAAGCATCTGCACCCAAAAGGATATCTATTCTATGGGGTGTGTTAAAATTGGGATCTGCTAGACGCAAATCGTTGATGGCAATCCAATCGAATGAAATATTGTTTACACTTCTCTCAGGCAAGTATGAGGTGATCTTACTCAAAACATAGGCATTTATTTTGAGTTGAAAATCAGGATCAATTGTTGACTTAATTTTCAGAGTAACCATGTGCTTTGCAATGGTTGATCTATCGTCACCTAAGCCTGATACACGCCCTTGAATTGGTATCTTTTTCAAGCTAAGATATTGCACTGTTGCCTCTGTTATGAAACAAGCTTGCGAACCTTGATCGAGCAAGGCTCGGACCGTGTGGTATTCACCCGTCTTTGACGAGGCCTTTATTAGCGCAGTGGCTAATAAAACCTGTCTAGGCTTTGCGACTCTCCCTGTAGATAAACAAGAGACTATCTGAGGAGTACTAGTTGAAGGAGTAGCACTATCAGTAGTAGAAGGCTTTGCTCCAGGGTCTTGGCCTTTATAATCCAAGTGTAACAACGAATGGTGACGCTTCTGGCAAACTCTGCAACTTGTGTTTTTCTTGCAATTGTAAACTGTATGGTTACTGCCTAAACAGTTGAAGCAAATTTTGTTCTTACCAACGAAATCCCGTCTAACTTCGAGAGATTGGTTGGCAAACTTTTTGCAGAAGCACAGCTTATGAACCTCAGAGCAGTATTCGCATTTCATTGGTGATGATGAATCTGTGGCTAACAATGTTTTAGGCGTATGATTGGTATTGACCTGGTGGCCTGAACCCTTGTTTGGTGCCATGCACTCAAATGCGCGGAAGCGCTGCTCTAAAAATACCTTAAATTGATTAAAGGTAGGAAAATCATTGCTGGCATCGCTACTACTGACACTTAATTCCCATTGCTTACGCGTTTCAGGATCTAATTTAAATGTTACTATGTGTATGATAATCACGTCCCATGTACTCACATTTATGCCTAAGTTTTTTAACGCGTTTAAACAGTCACTGGTGAAATGAAATGAAATGAAATGAAATGTTTATTTATGTAAGTAGATCTTAAAAGACACTTTTACACGTCAATATTTTGTTGGTCAATATTTTTTTAAACTAGATGGCGCCGGCATTTCCTAGCTGACTGTTCCCTGAGAAGAAAAGCCGAAACAAACTCAGAGGTCATAGTCAGTTTTAAAGTCCAAACATAATATTATTTAAATTTTATGTGAGTCTAACAATGCAGGGTAATGTCTGGAAAGGCCTTTTGAAGAAAGAGCCATTGCAGCTTTGAGCTGACCTGTCTCAACAGACGGCATGTATGTAACAGTCACCGTGTAGCTCAACCCTATTTTAGGGAGCTCAACGACCCGTCACAAGACGCTACCAGATTTGCAGGACATTTGCGTAGGCCATTTACAAAATGCTCAAAACCACCAGACGAGTTACAAAGTAATGTGTTCAATCTAGCCTGCATAGTACTCACATTCACAGTTACTTTTTTCTTTAAATGTCATTAAAAATAATGTCACGTAGATCAATACTTAAATATAAAATGTCAACAGTATCTATTAAACACATAGCTTATATAACAGTTTGTTGCTTGAGGGTACATTGGAGCAACTTAACTAGTCCCAAGCTTTTTTGTCATCCAAGTAATCTTTAACTTTATAGAAACCTTTTTGACAGAGTTTCTGTTTAATAAATGGTTTAAATTTATTGAAGCTTAGTTCCTTAACATGGCTTGGGAGTTTGTTGTAAAAACGAATACTTTGGCACTTAAATGAATTGCTAATTTTTTGGAGCCTAGTCGTGGGCACAATAAGTAAATCTTTATTTCTAGTATTAATGCTATGAACGTCGCTGTGTTTAGAATATAGATTAATGTTCTTTTTAACATAAATTAGGTTCTCATATACATATTGAGATGCGACTGTCATTATATTTATTTCCTTAAATTTATCCCTCAGTGAATGTCTACAACTTAGGTTATAAATTGCTCGAATGGCTCGTTTCTGCAGCACAAATATAGCTTGAATGTCGGCTGCATTTCCCCACAGCAAAATGCCGTACGACATTACACTATGGAAATAACTAAAATATACTAATCGAGCTGTTTCTACATCAGTCAAATGACGGATTTTATAGACCGCGTAGGCTGCAGAGCTTAGCCGCTTCGACAATTTAGTTACGTGTGGGCCCCACTGTAGCTTCGAGTCCAAAGTAATACCTAAGAACACAGTGGTGTCCACAAGATCCAATTCCGCCCCATTTACTAATACATTGGTTTTCACCTGCTTAACGTTAGGTGTCAAAAATCGAATGCATTTAGTCTTTTTCTCGTTTAATAGTAAATTATTAACACTAAACCAATGCACTATTTTAGCAAGAGCATTATTTACATCGTCAGTAACTGTCTGTTGTCGTTTAAGTTTAAATAAAAGTGATGTGTCATCTGCAAATAACACTATTTCATGACTGTTCTTTAAAAGACAAGGTAGGTCGTTTATATATATGAGAAATAAAAAAGGGCCAAGAATTGAGCCCTGCGGAACTCCCATAGTGACAATAGAGCCTGGGGATCGCTTGCCGTTAACGTCCACTCTTTGGATCCTATTATCCAAATAAGAAATAAGAAGATCCAAGGCAGTGTTTCTAACACCATAGTGATGCAATTTCCTGACCAACGTTTCATGTGAAACACAATCGAAAGCCTTAGACAAGTCACAAAAAATACCTAGGGCATCGTGTGACTTCTCCCAGGCCTCATAAATATGCGTAAGAAGCTCAACACCAGCGTCGGTAGTCGAGCGACCCCTTGTGAAACCGAATTGTTTACTGTTTAATAACTTATGTTTATTAAAATGTCTTTGCAACTGATCTAGCATCAATTTTTCAAATATTTTACTGAAGGTGGGAAGCACAGAAATTGGTCTAAAATTCGTGGGGTCTGATGTGCTACCCGATTTAAACAAAGGTATTATTTTACTATTTTTCATTAGGTCAGGAATTACACCACAGTCAATACATTGTTGGCGACAACATAAAAATAATAAAATTGGTAAAAACTCAAGTATCATTACTTGGCAATAATATTGTAATATTTTGTAGTGGCAACGCTGCCACACTCTCTCTTCCCTTAAGCAACTTACGTCTAACTTGCACGGTCACGTATTTTTTCCTCTCGTTAAATTAATATAGTTTTTAATAAATAATAATAAGATTGTTGGTTGTGTACCCAAAGTTGTACAATAAATAGTGTGCATCTAAAGTGTCTTTACATTCGAAGATTCCTCCTGGTACGCAGCCCAAAAATTATTCTAGGCGTGGCATAGCAGGACGCGTGCCCGCCATTCTGGTCCTTCATTCGCCGAACGTCTGCGTGTCTGCATCCAAGATCTCGAGATCACCACGACTGCCCTAGCGAAGCTAGCAAATATATAAAGGCAGCCGAAGAATACAGAACCCAGCAAATATCAGAGCCTGTGGAAACAATAAAAACGAAGACCCTGCAAGAAAAGAAACACCTACCGATTCATAATTTCATATTTTCCACGTGTGTGGTGTGTGCATTTGTAGAAGTGTGCTTAATATTCTACTCGCGCCAAGTCGTCAAAGCGTCGTCGTGGTCGTTGGTTCGTGCGGTTGGCACCCCTGTTGCCCGCACTAAACTTCCTACGTAGTAAGGGAGCCGAGCGCAGCCGAGTGCCGCCGAGTGCCGCCGAATCGCCGCGTCATCGCGTCGAGCAGCGTTCGGCACTTCGCCCTCCGCCATCTTGTGCATGCGTTTCTTTGTTCGTAATTTCTTTCGTAGTAGCTAGTGACGCGTGCGCATTTACAATGCCAACCGATATAAAGTATCTTGTTGCCAATAGAGGATATACAAAGGCGTCAATAACACGCTTAAAGAAGAGTTTGTAAGGTAATATACAATCTTTATCAATAGAAAATTTAAAAGCAAAAAAGGCACGCCTTGAGGAAGTGTTTCAAGATTACAATAGGCTATGTATAAACATTTTATCTATAGATGAGGCCGATACTGAGAATCCCGGGGTGATCGAAGATATTTACATCGATCTCTTAGCCCAGATTAATACAGTTTTAGCGGAAGGTAATCCACCCTCGGAATCGAAGTCGTGCCATAATTCCAAAATTAAATTACCTAACATTAGTATTCCCACTTTCTCCGGTAAATACACGGAGTATTACGAGTTTATTAATATTTTTACAGCTATGATTGATAAAGATCAATCCTTATCTTCAGTCGAAAAGCTATATTACCTTAAGAGTTTTCTAAATGGGGAGCCCCATGCCCTTATTAATAATCTGCCTCTGCAAAGTGACAGTTACGCGGAGTCTCTTAGGTTGCTACGAGATAGGTACGACAACAAGACTAAAATCACACATGAACACATCTACACACTACTCGACATACCATCAATTAATCGGTCTACTCCCGCTAATATTCGGAGTCTAATTTCAGACGTCAAGCAGCATCTTGCGGCCTTAAAAAATTTAGACGAGCCGGTCGGCAGTTGGGACAGCGTCGTCATCTGCATTATAATGCGGAAGCTGGACGTCGCAACATCCCGCGCCTTCCAAATGGATCGCGACGCCCGGGTAAAACCCACAGTGTTGGAATTTCTCGAGTATTTAGGACGTCGCGCCCTGGCCCTGGAAGCCAGTGACTGTACCCAGAAGCTGCAGAGTAACCGGCTGGCCAGCCACACTGTAGCTGCAACGCCGCTAGCTGCATGTCCATACTGTAAGTCTGATCACAAGCTTTTCAAGTGTGAAGCCTTTGCGCTTGCTGCTCCTGACCAACGTGTTGAGTTTGCCAAAAAGTCCAACTTATGTAAAATTTGTTTGGGGCAGCACAAGCAGCGCAAATGCAGATTTCATTTCAAGTGTGCAGAATGCAAACAAGGTCACAATTCATTGTTGCATGGGATTGACACGCAAGCTTTATTAAGTGTGGCGCTTAAAAACACCTGCAACACCAAGACTCCGGTGCTACTGCCTACTGCACAAGTCAAATTGGTTACGCAGTCGGGCAACATAATTTTTGCTAGAGCTTTGCTAGACAGTGGGTCGCAGGCTTCTTTTGTCACTCAGCACACACTCGACCTATTGGGCTTGGTCCCTAAGCACACCAGCTCCAACATTGTTGGCATTGCTAACATTTCCAAAGCAGTTGACAAATGCATAAATCTCGAGGTTCATTCCACCATTTATCCATTCAAATTAAGCGTCAACTGTCATGTGGTAAAATCTATCACAACCAAATTGCCTCAAACACGATTTGATGTGTCATCTATTACATTTCCTGCTAACTGCAAGCTTGCTGATGCAAACTTTAATGTGCCTGGTTATGTGAACTTGTTGCTTGGAGCTGATATCTTCTTCCAGATCCTGTTGCCGCCGCTTGAGAGTACTCCTGCAGGCAGCCAGTCCCGTTCTGCTAGCACCGCTACCCAACAGCAACCCTCAGTAGTTCACACAGCATTTGGGCACATCGTCGCTGGGCTCACCAATGTTACACATAAAAACAATCAGGTTGTATCTTTACATTGTACTGAATGTAATGATAGTTTAAGTGACACTTTGAAGGCATTTTGGGATACTGAAAAAGTGCCTGAAATCTTCCCAGAGCAACTGCCAGAGCATGATTACTGTGAAAAATTCTTTAAGGAAACTACAATTCTTGAAAACAAAAGATTTCAAGTCTCAATGCCCATTAAGATTCCATTAGAACAAGTAAACTCAGAACTGGGACAATCATTTCACATTGCACTTAAAAGATTTATTAATTTAGAAAAAAGATTGCATAAAGATACCAATCTACTTCTTGAATACAAAAAATTTATTGATCAATATATTGAATTAAACCATGGTGCATTTTATGACATAGGTAGATACAGTTTATCTACAGATCCTGTGTACTTTCTCCCTCACCATGCTGTTATAAAAGAGTCCAGTCGTACCACAAAGTTAAGAACAGTGTTTGACGGCTCTATGAATACTAATAAAAAGGTTTCCTTAAATGACCTTTTACTCAATGGTCCAGTAGTGCAGAAGGATCTGTTCGAAGTTCTTCTTGCATTTCGATTAAATAAACTCTTTTTTATTAGCGATATTCGTATGATGTTTAGATGCATTAATTTAGATCCTAAACAATGTTCACTTCAAAATATACTATGGCGTGAGTCACCTAATGCAGATATTCAATGCATACAGTTAAAAACTGTCACTTATGGTCTTAAACCATCGTCATATCTCGCTACTCGCTGCCTCATTGAACTTGCAAATAGGTATGAGAAGAAATTTCCATTAGCATCTAAAATCCTAAAAAATAATACCTATGTAGATGATATTTTATCATGTAGCCAAACTAGCACTGAACTAGTAAAAACTCAGTCTGAGTTGATTCAGCTCCTTGCTCTGGGAGGATTTCAGCTGCACAAGTGGGCATCTAACTGTAGTTCAGTTCTTGAAAATGTTCCAAAGGAAACCCATCATTTTGGGGATTTGGAACTAGAACGGCATGACATGTCTGTAAAAACTTTGGGTATTAACTTTGATGTTAATAATGACATATTCAAAGCTAGTTGTCCCAAACCTTATAGCAGTACACGCGACTCGAAACGTGAAATATTAAGTTACCTCAGTTCATTCTTCGATCCACTGGGGCTAGTTGGGCCTATATTAACCTGTGCCAAGGTAATTATGCAAACATTGTGCACCAGCCAAACAGACTGGGATGCAACTCCTCCTGAGGATATCAGGACAATGTGGAATGACTTTGTTAAAGATTTATCCCATATGGAGACAATCAACATTCCTCGCTGTGTCAGACCTGGTGATAGTGTATGTAACCAGCTGATAGGGTTCGCTGACGCCTCCTCAATGGCTTATGGCTGTTGTCTGTATTTACGTTGTACTGACGATCAAGGTAAACCTCATGTCCAGTTATTGGCCTCCAAATCCAGGATAAACCCTATTAGGAAAAGGTTAACAATTCCCAGGCTTGAGCTTAATGCTGCGTTGCTGCTTGCTGAATTGACTGCAAAGGTATTTCGCACTCTTTCTACACATTTACACATTAGTGACACTCACCTATTTTCTGACTCTCAAATTGTCTTAGCATGGTTAAAAATTGTGCCGACAAAGCTACAGGCTTATGTTGCAAATAGGGTAAGAGCAATTACAGATACTACGCGTGACTGTCACTGGCAGTATGTTGATACTAAAAACAATCCTTCTGATTGTCTCAGCAGAGGATTAAGACCTCATGAACTCAGTAACCATAAGTTATGGTGGAATGGTCCATCATTTTTACATGATAAAAGTTATATATTTCAGGTAAATGTTCATGAACCTCCTTTAGAGTTGCCTGAATTAAAATGTGAGAAAAATGTTAAGATTGCTTGTACCACAATAATTTCTGATAATTTCAATATTTTTGAAAGATTGAACAAATTTTCGAATATTAATAAAATGGCTCGTGTGCTTTCTTATGTAATTAGATTTTGTAATAATGCTAAGCATAACAGTACAAAACAAAAGGGTGTTTTAACAACTTTAGAATTAAGAAAGGCATTATTATTAATTGTTAAGCATGAGCAATACCAGTATTATGCTAATGAGATTAAATGTTTGTCATCCCACAATCAAGTATCAGGTAACCTTAAGCCACTAGCTCCCTTCCTTGATAGCTCTGGTATTGTCAGGGTCGGTGGTCGCCTACAGAATGCACCTATACCATATGATAAACAGCATCCTGTCATTTTGCCAAAGGAATCTGTTGTCACGACTTTGATTGTGAGAGATGAACATTTGAAACTGCTCCATGCAGGGCAAAAATTAGTGTTAAGTTCCATCAGACAACGATTTTGGATTGTTGACGGGTTGCGAACTGTAAAAAAGGTAATTCACAAATGTGTAATCTGTTTCAGACTAAAGGCGGTTGCTGCATCTCAGCTGATGGGTTCCTTGCCTGCCGAGCGAGTCACCGCGTGTCGCCCATTCCAGAAGGTCGGGGTGGACTTTGCTGGGCCAGTATTAGTCAAAAATAGTCGTATCAGGAAACCAGTCATCAGTAAAGGTTACATAGTCTTATTTGTATGCTTCGTGACAAAAGCGATTCATATTGAATTAGTATCTGATTTAACGACAGACGCCTTTCTCGCAGCTTTCAAGCGATTTATTGCGAGACGAAACTTGCCCAGTGATGTCTTCTGCGATAATGGATCAACTTTCAAGGGGGCAAGGAACCAATTAGATGAAATGTATCGCTTGCACGCTTCTCAAAGTCACCAAAATCTAGTACAGTCATACGCTGCTGAACGCGGAATCAATTTTCATTTCATACCTAGTTATAGTCCAATATTTGGCGGACTTTGGGAAAGTGGCGTCAAAAGTACAAAACACCACCTAAAGCGTGTCGTAGGTAAAGCCTTGCTCACTTATGAGCAATTAAATAGTGTATTAGTAGAGATTGAAGGCGTACTTAACTCCCGTCCATTAACTGCTCTTACAGCAGAACCTAGCGACTATTCCTTTTTGTCGCCTGGCCATTTTCTAACAGGCGAAGCTCTTAATAGTATTCCTGAACAAAATGTAAGTGATATTAATGTAAATTTGTTAAAATTTTGGTCTGTAATTACAAATATGAAGCAGGCTTTCTGGAAAAATTGGAGCAAGAATTACTTGACTCTGCTTCAAAGTCGCCCTAAGTGGCGCAATGTTGTACTAAATGTTTCAATCGGTAGTCTAGTTATATTACGTAATGACAACACCTCACCTTTGCAATGGCCCATGGCTCGTATCACCAATGTTTTTCCTGGAAAGGACGGAAAGGTTCGCGCCGTAGAAGTTAAAACTGCTAATGGATATAAGCACAATAGGTCCATCACAAAGGTCTGCGTGTTACCCTTAGAAGTTTAAGCTTTAGTATAAGAAATTAACTTTAACTTGTACTCTAGGTTAAGTACTTAAGCTCGGTTATGCACAATATAATTTGTATTATGTAAATGTTCCTCTTATTTGGTTATATAACTTCTTTATTGAAAATAGCTCAGTAGGTTTTTGTTCTGTAAAGTGTAGTCTACTTACCTAATATAAATTTTCATGTAATCCTACTGCCGTAGGCCCCCCCCAACTTATGTTGGCGACAACATAAAAATAATAAAATTGGTAAAAACTCAAGTATCATTACTTGGCAATAATATTGTAATATTTTGTAGTGGCAACGCTGCCACACTCTCTCTTCCCTTAAGCAACTTACGTCTAACTTGCACGGTCACGTATTTTTTCCTCTCGTTAAATTAATATAGTTTTTAATAAATAATAATAAGATTGTTGGTTGTGTACCCAAAGTTGTACAATAAATAGTGTGCATCTAAAGTGTCTTTACATTCGAAGATTCCTCCTGGTACGCAGCCCAAAAATTATTCTAGGCGTGGCATAGCAGGACGCGTGCCCGCCAACATTTATTAAAAATAATTGCCAATTCAGGCGCCACACTGTTGATTATGCATTTTGTAACCTCTACGGAATTTCCCCATAGATCAGCAGTTTTTTTAACATTAAGCGTATTGAAAGTTTTTATAATATCTCTAGCGCTAACATATTCGAAATTAAATTCATGGTTACAAATATCAACATTTTCCCTCAATAGGGACTCGGCTACAGTGGGTGAAGAATTTAAAGTTTTAGTGGTTGAGACTGGAATATCAGAAAAGAAATTTTCAAAAACTGTGGCAACTTCTAAATCTTTTTTAATAACTGTATTGTTAATATTAAGGCTGTAGTTACTACTACGCTGCCTATCTCTTCCAGTCTCCTTATTTATAATTTCCCAAGTCGTTTTTATTTTATTTTGACTATTTTTAATTTTTGAGCTTAAATATCGACACTTAGCTTCACTACAAACTTGTTTGAATAGTTTGGAATAGTTCTTAACATATTTATAAAATTCTTTGCTCTTATTATAATTTCTTTCTTCATATAGTTCAAAAAGTTTTATTCTACTTGTAAATATCCCTTTAGTTGCCCATTCACAGAAGTTTGCAGAACCATTAACTGAGATCTGCTTGGGTATAAAAGTTGAGTTAAATTCTGTACAATACATAGCAAAAAAAGAATTGTACAGTTCATTAGGATCATCACTAAAAGGCAAGTAGGGTAATTTACTATTGAGTTTATTTTTAAAGCTCTCCAAGCGACCTGCAGTTTTTGGCACTACAGTGATAAGTCTCTTAGCCACTTTTTTATCTTGCTTATTAAATGTAATCAGTTGTCCACAGTGGTCAGAATCTAGTTGACTTATAATCTTTTTATTAATAGGTGAAATGTCAGTAAATATATTATCTAAACATGTAGCTGACGTGGCAGTTATTCTAGTAGGCTCTAAATTTTTAATTTTTAGGCACATTGACGAGTCCTCTAATAAATTGACATTAAAATCACCACATACAATTATTTTTTTTCCTAATTTACCAAGTTTTTGTAACACATCATCCATGATACTCTCAAAGCAATCATAAATCGATGATGGAGGCCGGTATACACTCAATACAACAAGCTGCTCCAACTCCACACAAGCTATTTCTATAGTCCGCTCTACAGAGAGGCTCACAATATCTTTACGTTCTTTGAAATTAAGTTGTTTAGTTAACAGTATCAACGAGCCACCATGTATTGCATTTTCTCTGCTGAACGAACTACCAACCTGGTGATTACTGAAATTAAACATGAACTGATGGCTTTTTAACCAATGTTCTGTAATGCATAAAATATCAATGTGATTATAGTTCATGAATAATTCAATTTCAAGGTCTTTTCTCAACATGCCTTGAATATTTTGGTGCACCAGATTAACTGTGTTAGAACTTACTCTGACATTTTGTTGATTTGAATGATTTGAATTTAATGTATTTAAATTTAAATTATCTCCATTAATTAGGCAAGAGGTTTCCTCTATTGTCTCAACTTCTAATTTAAATTAATGTCAGCTTGTGTAGCCAAGTTATTGGCTGAATCAATTAAAAAGTCAGATTTTTGCTCAATAGTAGCAACAGGTTTAGTAGCCAAGCTCTTGGCTGGTAAATCAATAAAGAAAAAATATAGCGATAAAGCTATTTGTCTTTTTAAACAGTGTGGTAAATACAATTTGTATTTTGTCACATATAAATATTTACTAACATACTTGTTAGTGTCAATTACATGCAAATTATTATAATTTAATGTCATATTATTTAACATAATATTTAATTTGTGCCTAAAATTATTTTCTTTCTGTGGCAAACTGCTACTATAAGGAAATGTAAATGGTGGTGTCTGAAAGCTCCTTTAATGATGTTGCCGATTCAACCTGCATACGTTTGATACCAAATAATCGTTTCAAAATGCAGTTGGCGAGATATCTTTTATTACTGTATCGCTTGTCTAATAGCTCCCAGCACTGACTGTAATTGGCATCAGTTATTGGAGTATTCCGTATCAATTGCTCGGCTTCACCAGTTAGATGACTTTTTAAATAATGCAGTTTTTGCACATTATCTAACGAGCTATTTTTATGAACTAATGAAACAAAAAGATCATGAAACGTTGTCCATTCTTCATATTTGCCAGAAAACATTGGAATAGAAATCTTGGGCAATTTGACCAGTGAATGGGCAGACCTAACTGGACTACAAGACGAACCATCCCCACAAGGTACTGGCTCACTTACAACTTTAATTTTATTGAGCGTTGTTTTCATTAAACTTTTAAAAGTAATGTAAGTGTCCTCAGTTGTATCATAAATATCAACAATTTTCTTATCGATATCATCTAATTTAAAGCTTTGATAAAGTTTAGTATTGGTATTTTTAAACGATTCCCAATCATTTTCTAATAATTCCTGTCTAGTTTCAATGTATTCAACGGTTAATCTTTCTTTAGAACTTTTTTTAAAATTTGCGAATCCTTTAATAATAACACTTTGAGATCCCTTCAATACATTGATTAATCCCTCCATAGTTGAAACAATTAACCAATGAAATTTTAGAAAAAGAAACACCAAACTTTCAATTAGTTGCTCGAAATTTTACAAGTGTTTTACAACTAATAATCTGGCGGAAATCGGCCATAGGTTCCCCGTTCCGTCGTTTTTTACGAAATTATTCTAAGTCCTAAACTAACATGTACACATAAACTACAATCTCTATTATCTAAACTTACAATTTTCTAAGTTTAAAGTCCAACAATCATAAATAAATAAAGTCTTAATTTGCTTGTCACCTTATAATAAAATGTACTCACAATGTTTTTCACTTTACTCACAACACGATGTTTTTTGTATGTGGCGCACTCTGGTGGCGACACATTGAACTCTGGGTGTGCTGCCAGTCTTCCGTTGTCACGGTGAACTACGAGGGTGACGTACTACACAGTCACCTCACGCTTGAACTGGATGCAAGTGACGTCCTTTCCTTTTTCACAGCTGCTGCGCTGCTACCTTTATTACTGCTGACCTCCCGTCCACTATGCTGGACGAAGCTGTCGCTGCCCGTGCGGGAACCGTGTACTCTGCTAGTACCACGGGCTGGCGAACTCAAAAAACCGAAAAGTATCCGGCTCGAAGGACCAATGTTAATACTGAACACAGTATTGTGAATTTGACCTTATGTGTATACTAATAAGGTTGAGAGTTGAAATAAAACACTTAAACTGTATACTGTTCTATAGCTGGTAATATATTCAAAAAATTCGCACGAACCCAACCAAATCATTGTAACGAAACCATAGCGTGATGTAGATAACGAAACCAAAGCGACACACAGAAACAAATATTTAGTCCCTAAAGTAAGTAATTATTTCGGTCAAAGGACGCAGCGATGGCTAATTCCGACATTGTTAAATGAATTACCTATGGAAATTACAACTGAAGCCGTAACCAAAAATGTCTTAAAGAATGTCCTGCGTAAGCACTATTTAGGTTTATGTCCTTAGCGTAAGAACCTAGTTATGTAATTACTTTGTGAGGCAGGCGCGGGCCGGCCAGTCTGGCATGCGCTCGCGGCAAGTTGTTGTTGCCACCGCTCGAGCGGCCGTCGCGGCGTCTCCCTCGCGCTGGGTTGCTCGTCTCCCTCCGGCGGGGGGGGTGCGGCGGCGGTCGTGGGGATTTTGTATTTTTGTTGTGTGCATGCGTTGTTCATGCCAGACTGGTGGGCAAGACGTGAGCCTGAGTGAGCCCATCGTTAGCCCATCGTTAGATATTTAGTGTCCTTTCCTTTCTTTTTCTTTTCTTTTTGCTTCGACTTTGCGTCCATGTGTATAATTATTATAAAGTAGTCAATCACAAAAGTGTATCCACGAGAACACTGCCGACAAACTGTACAGCAGTTTGGCAGAAGACTTATGTATTTTTCTATGTAACTTTTCGTAAATAAAATAAAAAAAAATAAAAGATTTTGGGACAACGCCATCTATCGAGCTTGACAATAAACTTTTTTTAAATAAACAGAAATTACTATAGTTTCGTCATGAACAACTTTGATAACCTAATAAAAGAGTTCGCTGATAGAAAGACTAGAAAAGCTAAATTTTATTAGTTTTTTTTTTAATAAATGGTTACTTATTTCTTTTAACCAATAGTTGTTTCGCTATATCCTTTGCCTTTTTTCCGAAAGGGTTTAAATTGCAGTTAGGGGGCGCCGTAGAAATCTCGCCCCCTGGTAGGGCTCAAATCGCACTGCTTCATGTCACTATTTAGTTTTAAAAACATCTTATTGCGCAGCCTTCTGCGCGAAGTTCGGACGGGCCAGGATTTATCGGCCGTATTGTACTCATTGCAAGATTTTTACATACAAGGTCTTTCATCTCACGGTCTCAAGATTTTTACGTACAAGGTCTCAGGGTCAGGCAATACTTGTTGTACAATACTTAACCAGTCTGACAACCAGTCTTATCAAGGGGTATTGTGTTACCCAGTAACTGGGTGTGGAGGTCAGATAGGCAGTCGCTCCATGTAAAATACTGGTATTCGGCTGCATTCGGTTAGATTGGAAGCCGACCCTAACATAGTTAGAAAGGGCTGGGCAGATTGAATTAGAGAAGGGTGCACATAGTTATATTAGGTGGATAAAATGAATACAAAAAAGGTGAATGAAAAATTGAAGGACGAATAGACTTTTGAAGACACATGATCTGACCAACTTTAGAAGAGACTGTGACTTCTGAGTTTGTTTCGGTTTTTCTTCTCAGAGTAGTCAGATAGGAAACGCCGACCTCAGATAGTTTTTAAAATATGACTGAGGTGACGTGTTCAAGTCCGTCTGTCTGTATAGGTACCTAGACAGTTGGAATTTTCACTGCGTGTGTATTTCTGTTGCCGCTACAACAACAAATCTAGTTATTCTGTACGTATTGCTAAATTTTTCGGCAATTTCAAGATTCTAATAATATTTTCAAACATCATAAGTTTCTATTAAAGATGCGCCGAATACAAGTGGTACCGACAAACTGGTTGCCAAGGATTGATCGGTACCTATCATGTTTACCGAACCGAGTGCTCTGCCGAATAACTCGGTTTAGATGACCTAGGCTTCAGGATCGTACGTAACGCTTAAAATAATATAAGAAACACTTCCAACTTTTACAAGGCTATTAAAACACCATAAAGGGCTTGTCCGGGTCCGTGGATGGGTGACCATCTTTACATACCAAGACCCCTCCGTGCCTCGGAAAGCACGTTTAGCCGTTGGTCACGGCTGTCATTTGTGGATCTTTGACAGTCGTTACGGGTCGTCAGGAGCCCGAAATTCTGACAAAACAACGAACTGAAACAAAATTATTAGTTCCACAAAATCTATCTCCAAGTAAGTAGGTACATATTTTTTCAGGTAATTTACAGATATTAAATTTATTCAGTATAAATTGTGTTTGTTAGATATACGAAATCTTATAGTGTTTACTTGAAATTTTATAAAAATTAACTATTTCCATTATTATGTGCTAAACTGAGTGGTTATCCGCTTGATATACATTTTTAATCGCAGCCTATATGATCAAATATAGGTCTTTGCTAGAAATTTACGGTCATGACTCAGCAGCATGTGAGCAGTAGATAATATTCATAGTTTTTGTCACATTGTAAATGATGTCTCAAGGTTCGGCTCTCTACCTTTTTTAAGTGCATATCCATTTGAAAGTATGTTGTTTGGAATACGGAAAGGCGACCAACCCTTAGCGCAAGTAGCGAATCGCTTATAATTCTCAATGCTAAATATCAAGGACCACATATCCAAACGGATGTATCCTCTTATCAAATACGAAAATTTGTTGAGTACGGGTGAAAAAGTATTTACTACTGTAAAAATGAGTGAGGATTAGCTGTCAAAATATCGCTCACCTAGTAATATATTGGCACATCTGCAAAAAATGCGAAATTGAGTTTATACGGCAAAAGTGTTTAAAAGTGCATAATTTATAAAGTGGTAAAACGGCGTAACGCTAGTTTCCGTATTCATCGAGATAGGGCGTTAGTGTCATTGTACCACTATTGTTGTTTCCCCCGCATACGCGTAAAACAACGGCTCATTGGTCAGTTGTGCGCGGCTTTCCGCGAGGTGCAGAACTGCATTGATTTAAGTGACAGTTGTGACATTTCGTAATTTAAATTAATAAGTAAAAAAATGGGATAGAGTTACTGTTAAACAGCCGTAATGCAATAATTAGTATTCTTGTAATACCGCTATTTAGTTTTAGATGTAAAAAAAGGATTTTGAGACTTTTCCAAATGCCTTTTTTATTCCTACAACGGTTACCACATCAAATTCAGTATTAGAATTGCAATTCATGATTAATATTCACTAGTTAGATATTTCCAGTAATATTGGCAAATTAATCAAAACAGATAAATATTTGACAGCTATTTGCGACGTCGCCAACTTTTAGGATTAACGCTCTTAAACTATTGGATCGATTGAGTAAAACTTGATTTGAATCTGGATTTTGGTTATTAACTTAACCTAAAACAGTACATGAAATATTTCGACATGGGAATCATGTTTTGGAAGGACATGGCTAGAGACAGAAACAAGATCAAGAAAGCGGCTAGCGATATCTACAAAAAACCAGAAACTGATAGCAGCGAGAACTCAGAAGAGGACTATAAAAACAACAACACAGTACACATCGCAGCAACAGCATACAAAAGAGCTAATGAAACAGTTGAACCTACCCAAGAAGCTCGACCTGAATTAACATGCCGGCGACGTCGTGAAAAGATGCCCTCCTATAAATAAATACCACCCGTCTCTCCACTAGTCCAATGCTTACTCAAAAATGCATATCCGGTAGGCTCGCAATCCTTTCCTATCCTAAGGGCACGTCTACCTGACCATTACCACGCCCCCCGGTCTACTTCTTGATATGCATTGGCCTCTGTAACACCATAAAGCATGAGGCTCCAGGGGCTAGTGCAAATCTTGGGGTTCATTCGATTAATCGAGTCTGGTCAAGCCACGCTGGGATCGGTGCATTACAAATTTTCATAAATACCTACGTAACTTCCAGTGCAATTAAATACCTATTAAGTACTAGTGTTTACTATAGGGAGAGTTACTTTTTATTTTATTTTGAAGAATAAAATGTGATAATACCATCACATTTTTATTTCGTTTTTTATAATGATGTTAACTATTTTTCTAAGTGACCTTAAACAAACATAGGATACGTATTGTGATAAAAATGTTGTAACTTTAAGAACATGTTCCATGTAGGTTTCTTACAAAATAAAACGATTATTTTCCATCGACCTGTTCTTTTATTTCTTGACTTTCACTCAGGGTCCTGCAAGCATCTAGGTGCATAATTGTCATAATTTGAAAATTGTTCAAAGTGACAACGGCACAAATGCCTGACTCTTCCACTTCGTTGACCTCTACGAAGTATAATTATCCTGAGAACCTGAAGTTGAAATTTTCATGCCTGAATATCTATTGACGTCTATACTAGTAACCAAACCAATAAAAACTGTAAACAACCGTAAAATGAACCCATACATTACTTGCGAACATTTATAAAATCTTTGATCCTCGTTTCTGTAAAATGTGAAAAAAGTAGATGTGCCAATATATTACTAGGTGAGCGATATATTAAAGACAAATGGTTTTTAACTACCTACCGATAGTAATATCGAAAGTAAAAATGAAATTCGCAACTTTTGATCAGGGAAACACATAAATCGTTGGAGGGAATTTATAAAACAAATGAAATTTTTTGAGGGACCATTTAATTCTTCCCATATAGATAGATATTCATGCAACATAACTTCCTTACGAACTGGAAGAATAAAAAGAAAAAATTTTTTGGCGATGTCAAAGCTAAACTTACATCTATGGTTTGCAACTCTCAAATTGGTTTTTATTCCAGTATGACCACTTTAGGAAACAAAATAAACAAATAAAATATTCGATTTTTTTAAATTCTCAAACAATCAGTTAAATCTTTTTTAACCGACTTCCAAAAGGACGAGGTTCTCAATTCGTCGGAACCTTTTTTTTTTTAATGTATGTTCCCCGATTACTCGAAGATGGCTGGACCGATTTGGATATTTTTTTTTTGTTTGAAAGGGTATACTTCCCAGGTGGTCCCATGATCATCAAGTCAGGATCTGATGATGGGATCCTGGAGAAATAGAGAGAACTCTTCAAATTTTATAGGCACACTTGAAGCAATTTGTATAGTTTTTGGAAGAGTACTTTCTCGGAGTGGTTCCATTTCAATTTGGTGAAGATCTGATGAAGAACTTCGGAGATAGGCAACGGAACTCCTCAATAAATGATAGCAAATAGACAGGGATTGCTGAAATCTCATGTCTGTCAATTGTTTACACCAGTTAATAACATAACATCACGCCGGTACGCTGTGAAGGGGTAAGCACATGTGAACCACTAAAAAGTGAAAAATAAAAATCTTTTTTCAAAAAAAATAAACAACCGACTTCCAAAAAAACACTAAAAAGTGAAAAATAACTTTAATTTCGGAAGGCGGTGACAAAAAATTTAAATACATATCCAAAGTCACCGACTTCCGAAATTAAAGTTATTTTTCACCTTTTAGTGTTTTTTTGGAAGTCGGTTGTTTATTTTTTTGAAAAAAGATTTTTCTCTGCAAATGCAGCCTTCCAAGAGCGAAGGCGGCGCGTGAGCGCGCCTTCATAATGTGCTTATAGAAGGAGAGGTGCTGATCCATGATCACTCCTAGATATTTGGCTTGCTTCTCCCAAGGGATAGGCTTGCCAAACATGGAGATGGGCCGCGGGGGGTCGGGTCTGTGTCGCGGTTTCGAGAAGAGAACTGCTTGACTTTTGTCTGGGTTTACTTCGATCCTCCATTTTCTAAACCACGCGCCAAGAACATTGACTGCGGTCTGGAGTCTGGAGGATATCGCATCCTGACTGACCCCAGCGTAGTAAATGGCTGTGTCGTCTGCGAACAGTGCCAACTTTTCCAGTCTACGCTTGGGGATATCGCTAGTAAATAGCGTGAAAATGAGAGGGGATAGCACGGCGCCTTGAGGGACGCCGGCGCGTACGGGGTGGGGGGAGGAAATCGCTCCCTCTATGCGATAGCGAAAGGTGCGGTTCGACAAAAAGTCTCGAAGGATGAGTACGAGACGGTCGGGCACACCGAGTTTGTACAGCTTATATAATAAGCCGTTGTGCCAGACTTTGTCGAAAGCTTTCGCTATATCGAAGAATACTGCACCGGTCATAGAGCCGCGCTGGAAACCAGCGCTTATGTCTTCTACGATGCGGTGGACCTGTTGCACGCACGAGTGTTGGGTTCTAAAACCAAACTGCTCGTCGGGAATAAGGCCTTTCGTCTCGGCAAAATTTCTGAGTCGCTTATAAATAAGTCTCTCGTAGATTTTACCGAGCGAATTCAGTAAACTGATGGGGCGGTAGCTCGTGGGCTCGGACTTGGGCTTGCCAAGTTTTGGAATGCCGATGACCGTGGCTTGCTTCCATGCTTGCGGGAAGATGTTGTTGCTCAGGGCACCATTGAAGATGGTGGTCAAGAGCATGATCATGTGGGCGGGCAGCATCTGGAGCACCCTGTTGGTGATTCCGTCAGCGCCGGGGGCCTTGCGGGGTTTCAGACCTTTGATGATCTCGTGAACTTCGTCCGGGGTGACGAGAGGTATTGGATCATCCGGGTCTTCGACGGGCGGGAGGGAGGCTCTGCGTTCAACTTCGGCGTCCACCTCATCGAGGTGTGCCTGGTCTACTGGCAGAGAACTGGGCGTGCACTGGGCTTCAAGGCTCTCGGCAAGGCATTCGGCCTTGTCGATGTCGTCGAACGCGACTGTGCCGTCGGGCCTGGTCAGGGGGGGCATGGAGGAGACTTCTCGGGATTTGAGATTCCTCTGAAGTTGCCAGAAGGCTAGATGAGTCGGCTCTAACTCGCTCAGCATCTTGTCCCAGCCAGCGTCACGAAGCTCTTGCATGCGCGTCTTCACAGATCTCTGCAAATAGCGCATGTGAGCCTTGTTCGCATCGCAAGGAAAGTTGCTGTAGGCACGAACAGCTGCGTTCTTCTCATTTAGCAGTTCGCGTACATCGTCCGGCAACTTCCATCGGTGGTCTTCCACCTCAGGAATTTCCCTTGAACACTCGTTCAGGACAGATTGTACGTGACCCGTGAATGAGTCGATCGCAGCCGTTGTGTCGGCGACAGAGTCGAAATGGTCGGGTATGGAATTCAAGTGGGGGGATGTGTTGGTTTTCAGCGAATCGCTTACTCGCCTCCAGTCCGTTACCACTTTGGTGCGGGGGGGTTGGTCTGTATCTGGGAGACCCGTTCGCGGGGCCAGATGCATGACAACCGGACGATGGTCAGAGGTGAGCTCGTTTATTGCTTCTATGGAATCCAACCTTAAGTTGATTCGCTTCAGAATGGCAATGTCGAGTACATCGGGCCTGTGATTTACATCGTGGGGAAAGTGAGTTGGAGTCATCGGGGCGACGACATCAAAGACTAAGGAGGAACAGAGGTCAAACAGGCGTTTTCCTCTAGTCGTTTGTCTGGAACTATTCCAAGCGGGGTGTTTTGCATTGAGATCGCCTGCTATGATAACAGAGTCACTCATGCCTAACAGGGCGGAAATGTCATCGGAGATTTGACTGAAATCTTCCGGTTGGGGAGTGGGAGGAAGGTAGGCTGAGACTATCGTGACGGGTTGATGACCCGTCAGGCCTAGTCGACAGACTGAAACTTCTAACCGGTTGAGGGTGGGGGGATCCATAGGGATGCAGTGTAATGACCTTTTATAGTAGATGAGTGTTCCACCCTTATGACAACGCGACCTGTCGTTACGCACTATACGATAGTTTGCAATTTTCGGGTCGCGGTTGTAGGGTTTTAAGAATGACTCTTGTACTAATAGTATGTCAATTTGATGGTCGCGGAGGAACTGGGCGATCTCATCACGTTGGGTTAGTAAACCGTTGGCGTTAAACGTTCCTAGCTTTAGGGATCGGGGTTTTAGTCTCGCGGGGGCCGTATTATTCATTTTGAGTTATTGAATTGGACGAGGGCTTGCGTAACGTCGGGATACGCTTCGTAGATGTAAAAGATCTTCGCGATGTCTTTTTCGTTTACGGCTGCTTGCACCTCCTGTGCCATGCGGTAGGCACGGGGGGTACAGAAACGGAGAAAAATGCTATTCAGTGTGTTGAACACTGAGGCGCCGTTTATGCTGGTCGCGGGGCCAGCGGTTTGCCTAGCTGCGGCTGCGGGGAGCGCGGCTGGGAGCGTCGCGGGGGTCGCGACGGCGGCGGGTACGGAAACGCGGGGGGGCGAGGTAGAGGGCGCGGGGGCGCCGGTACGCGGGTCCCTGAGCAGAGGGATGGGGGCGGGAGTGGGCCTAGCGGATGCCATCGCAGGGAATGCCTGCTGATGGTTAAGCTGGTTCCAGGGGCTCGGCCTCTGAGGGCTGAGCCTGTCTGGGAGTTTAGACGACGGGGCTTCCCTCTGCTGGCGGGCGTCGGCACGCTTCGCCAGTTTGGGAGAAGAGGTTTTGGGTGCTTTCGAGCACCCTCTGTAGTTCGCGGGGTGACCGGATTCACCACATAGAACGCACGCCGGAGGTTCCGTGCAGAGGGCACGGTCCTTTGGCCGGGCACAGTCGGCTGTGCCGTGATCCCCTAGGCACTTGACGCACCTGGGTTTCGCATTACAGTGCGACTGTGCGTGACCGTACAACTGGCAACGGTGACATTGCCCGATTATACCGGATTTACGCGGTTTTTCAATTTTTAGTCCAGACAAGTGGCAAACCGTCTTGATCTGGAAGATCGGATTGTGGCCCTCAGAGGGAGGGCATACTACGAGCACCATGTCGAAGGGCACTCCGCGACGGGCACGGTGCATGCGGTGCACCTCTAGGATAGGGACTCCTTGGAGCTCAAGGTCGGCCTTGATTTCCTCGGTCGCAATTTCGGTTGGAATTCTTTTTATGACAACCCGTAATTGCCTGTCCTCTGGTAATGCGTAGGTGTGAAAGGACACACCTCTATATCTGAACATTTTTGTGAGGTCCCTGTAATCGCGCGACGTAGGGACCGTCACTTTGATTCCCTGAAGGGTCGATCGGGCGCTGGTGTAGGCTATGCGAGCCTCCGAACACCATTTGGACACATCGGTCCACTTCCCCTTGTCTTGGATGAACACCGGGGGCGGCGGGGGCACCTTTTTCCCCGCAGCGGTGCGGGGCGCGACGGTGGGTGCAGACGCGGGCGGGCATGCGATCGGGGTGGGGGCCGCAGCGGGGGTCGGCGACGGCGGGGTGGGGGGGGCGCGAAAGAAGGGACGCCGAGACGTCCGTCAGCGCGATCTTGGCAGCTTGGGTTTTACCACAAGTCTTCTTCTTGCGTTTCTTCCCCTTGCAGACCTTCAGACAGTGGTGAAGCCACTCTCTTCTGTGGACGATGGGGAAGAATCGGAAGCAGAAGCGGCTGCTTTGTCCGAGTTCGAATCCGAATCACCAGTAAGGGTGTCGGTATCAGAGGGCGCGTCTTCGGCGTCCATTTCTTCGGCGGGCTCTTCCGAGAAGGCCGGAGAGGGAGGGCAAGCCGGGGCGGCCGGAGATGGAGACCTAGAATAGGTCGCGGGCGCAAACGTGGGCGCGGTCGGGATAGCGGTCGCGAGAGTGATCGCGGGAGGATTCGCGGGCGAGTTCGCGGAGGTCGCGCGGATCGGGGAAGCGAGTAAAGCGGGCGCGGGAGGCATAGCGCGGAATGCCTGGATTGTCCGTTCGATATCGTCGGGCAATTCGGGATGAGTGGACAGGAGTAACCTCATTTCGGCCAAAAAGGCCGATTTTGAGGTTACCATGGTCGCGGTGGGGAGCCTACTGATTGCTCATAGGGAGCGGCCTACTTCCCTAAAAACTCCTAACAATCCTAACGTCTACTTCCCCGGGAGGATAGCCCGGGGATGTGTGGCCCTCCCTGCCGGGTGTAGGCAGGGGGGTGTGTACCTATTGGTGAGCCCTAAGCTTGTAAACCTGTTGCCAATCTTATTTATTTATTTATTTATTTATTTAACCATTTATGCACACACATATAAACAGACAAGAAGAAAGGAACAGAAAAATACGTACATAGGTAATGCTTATTTCTACAGAAATCTCTTCCAGCACACCTGCGATAGGAGAGAAGATAACAGAGATGTAGACAACGCGTGTAATAACAGTACAAGGGAAAACATAAAATTACAACATAAACTCTAATTTAAATATACACACATAATATGAGATTATACATACATACAAACATACATACTTACATACATACTTGTAAAATAAATATCACCAAAATATATAGAAATAAAATGTAATTTAATTAATAAATACATAAGCAATTATGATAAAGTGGAGAGATAGTGTTCTTTCACTCTCCTTTTGAATACAACTACAGTTTGGCAATCCCTAATGTCAGGCGGAAGTGAATTCCATAGCCGGACCGCGTGCACAGTGAAGGAGTAGGAGTAGAAGTCAGTTGAGTGGGGAGGGGCCTTGAGGAGATTTCTAAGATGCGACCTGCAAGGCGCATCAAAAGGACGGGCGTAGGAGAAGCGATCCCGTAGATAGGATGGGGTTTTAGGGTTGTGAAGAATGTTAAATAGCAAACACAATATCCGAGAGTTTCTGCGAAGTCGAATAGGGAGCCACTTGAGGATCTTGCGAAAGTTAGAAACGTGATCGTATTTATTAAGTTTAAAAACAAAACGGATGCAGATATTTTGCAAACGCTCAAGTTTATTTAAAAGCTCCTCGGTGGCATCCAAATAACAGGCATCAGCGTAGTCAATGATGGGCTGTATGAGAGTCTGAGCAAGGGAGATTTTGGTGTTCAATGGCAGGAAGCTCTGGAGGCATTTTAACGAATGGAACGTGTAGTGTACTTTGCGACTGACTTGAGCAACATGGGCAGTCCACGATAAGTAAGAGTCCATGGTTACCCCCAGATTTTTTACCGTTTTTGCGTATTCTATCTGAACTCCATTCATACAGAGCGGAGACAGCGACGCAACACCAAGCCTGTTCCGCATAAACCTGCCACCGATAATTATGGCCTGGGATTTGTTAGGGTTGATCAGCAGTCCAAAAGACCGCGACCACTCGCTAATCAAATCCAGGTCTCTATTCATAGCAGATACGGCGGCATCCGCATCTTGCATTGAAAAATGATTGTAAAGCTGCAGATCGTCGGCATAGAGATGGAAGTGGGAAGAGATGACTCTGGTGACAGAGTTAATGAAAATAGAAAAGAGAAGGGGAGAGAGAACGCCACCCTGAGGTACACCCGCGACAAGAGAGCACCAGTCAGAAGAAGACTGATCGAGTTGAACCCGCTGCGAGCGGCCTTTAAGATAGGTGTCGAACCAAGCAATAGTAGAAGAAGAGAAATTGAAAGATTTAAGGATCCCGAGAAGGATATCGAAGTCTACAGAATTAAAGGCACTGCTAAAGTCCAGAAGAACAAGTAAGGTCAGAGATTTGTGGTCCATAGCCCAGCGGATGTCATCAGTAACCTTCAGCAGAGTCGTAACTGTGCTATGACCAGGTCGGAAACCAGACTGAAAAGGACTAAGAAGGTCGTTAGAAGATAAAAAGGCGAAAAGTTGCTGATGAACAATGTGCTCAAGAACTTTTGAGAGAAATGGAAGGATGGAAATGGGTCGGAAATCGGTCAGTGAGACGGGATCGGGTATTTTGAGTAAGGGGATTATATGGGCTTGTTTCCAGGCCTCAGGAAATGTACAAGAAAACAAGGAGAAATTAAAAATGTGGGTCAATACGGGAAGTACGATGGGGAGAATAGGAGAAATCATTCTTGAGCAAAGATTATCATTACCAACTGCAGTGGAGGAGATGGCACAAATAGATTTTTTGACCTCACTTTCACCCACTGGACTGAATTCGAAAGAAGGAGACTGCGGTACTGGTAAACAGGAAAGCTTATTTAAAGTAGCTGACTTGACGCGTGGGTCCAACGTAACAGGGGGATGTGAGAAATTTTTATTGAGTGCACACACGTCAATGTCACTACTGGAAACAACTGGAGACTTACCAATGCCAACAGTTTTTAGAAATTTCCAGACTTCTGAAGAATTACGGTTGTCGAGAGAATTATGGAAGTAGCGTCTCTTTGCATCTCTACACATACGACTGCAACGATTACGCAGTATCTTAAACGCATTCAAGTTGCGCTCGGAAGGACAACGTTTCAACCTCCTTTTGGCTCTGTCCCTACTTGCCATCGCATCTTTAATGACTGGAGTGAGCCAGGGAGCCGGAACATACTTGACTTTAACTCGACGGGTGGGGGCATGACGATCGTATAGGCTGAGTACTGTGCTGTTGAAAATGTGAACCATATCGTTAATAGAAGTGCTCTCCAAGACAGCCGTCCAGTCGATGCTACCAGCATCACTCAGCAATGCCTCCAGGTCTATGCCCTTATAGTTCCTAAGGAAAACATATTGCGGGTTACGCTTGGGAGGGCGAATCCTGTAGGACATAAAGATGAGGTCGTGATAAGAAAAACAAGCAGTAAGCTGTCCGTGGACAGCTACATTATTTGGATTAGAGACAATCATCAGGTCTAAAAGAGAAGGGGTGCAGTTAGGGAAATGATGAGTAGCAGAAAGAGGCAGAATACTAAGGTTAAAAGACGTTAAGAGAGATTGAAGTTTGTGAGTACGACTGTCATTTTTAAGAAGGCAAGTATTAAAGTCACCCATCAAGACTACTCGGTCGTAGGAGGGACAGAAATCATTTAGAAGCGAATCAAAAGAATCAAAGTAATCTATACTGAGGTTAGGACTGTACACCACTCCAAGAAGCATTTTAACATGATGCAGAGAAATTTCGAGAAACAGATGTTCCGCTGATCTCGAGTAGGAAGGTGATGTGCTGATAATCTTGTAGGGAATATCAGTACGCAAGTAAATGGCAACACCACCACCACCCTTCCCAGTTCTATCATTACGAATAAGAACAAAGCCAGGAAGGGCAAACTGAACAGATGAAAGAGAGGGTTTGAGGAAGGACTCAGAGATCAGCAGAGCATCTATATGTGCACAGTTAATGGAAGCCAGAAGATCAGAGTAATGGCAAGGAACACTCTGGGCATTGATGTGAGCTATGTTAAAATTGTTGGGGAGGTGGGTGAGTAAAGAGGAAATCTGATCGCGAAGAGTAAGAGGAGAGGAAGAATCGCTAGCCGCACTGACGAAACTGCTAGAAGAGGAAGCACAAGAGAAGAACTCATCATCAATATCCACATCGAACATAGGTTGCAAAAAATAATAATATGTATATGAATAAACTACTGAATAAAAATGAATACAACTAAATAACTTACAATATCAAAACTACTTAACTACTTTAAAACACTACAAATACAAGAAAAACAAATACAAATATACGTTCAACTAATAAAAGCACCAATTCGCTATTGTTGGTACAGATTTTAACAATCTATTAATAAACTAAGTAGGTACATTTAATGTGAAGGGAATAAATCTAGACATAACGTTAACAGGATACGTAAAAGAAACTATAAACGCTAAAAATTAACTAAAATAAAAATAAAAAATAAAACTATTACAAACGGAACTTGTAAAAATAAAAAATAAAACTATTACAAACGGAACTTGTAACGAAACGTAACGTCTTTAATCCATATAGCAAAAAAAAAATGACACTGACAGTCGACAGACGTCAAGTCATAAAACAGAAAAATATTAACATCTACCGGCGAGCTATTTTATCAGAGAAACTTAACTAGAAGTAAATGCTATGGGTAGATTGACAAAAGATAAATATAAATCTGAAGTGTACCGACACTGCACGAAGGTCGGGGGACATCAAAGTCGGTCATCTTAGCGGCGAGCACAGACTACATAGAGATACTACGTATCAGACGACCCACTCCTTTAGAGAAAAAATGGTCAGTAGAGATGTCAAAAGTTGGAAGTTTAAAACATGACAGTTCGTTTTTTTTTAATTTAGTTGTTGAGTTTTAGGCAAAGGCTCACACAGAATGCCTCAATTACCCTATTGTAGGTACTGTTTTCAGATCATTTTTTTTGTTGGTAGCTCAAATCCAATATGTAATGTAAAACTTATAAATTACAGGGAACTGCAGAGAAATATGTAAATGAAACAACAAATACTTATTAAGATTTATATTTTTTAATTTAGTTTTACATTTATCATATTATATGGTTGCATTCTCGGAAGAGATTTTCCTATTTATCGGGATATATCTGTGCCTTTTATTATTTTATTTATTATACAACACCAGTTGATAATTACTAATTTTAACACATGGTCAAGGAAGGCCTTTTTAATTTATTTTTTATGTGTTTCACAAGAAAGGAAGCCAAATGAGTACTTAGACTTAATTTGGCTTTTTATTATTTTGGAAATGTTATTTTTAGCTGGACAGTGTTATATGTATTCATTTGCCACCAATGCAAAATATTACAGTTTAATCACTGAGAGGATAAGACAGTACGGAAATTAATCAACGCAAACTTCACTCGATCAACAACAAAACTGTAATGGCGGTAAATAAATAGCAGAAGCGGAAAACTGAAAACATATTCGAAAACCGCCTAAATTTGACAGTGACATTTGTAAATGGTCTATGGTTTTGGCACCTGGCGAAAGAGGGGTGAAGAATGATAGAAGGGGGTGAGGAGGCCTGTCTTGTTCGTTTCTTCCAACCATAGAGTATAAGGTGTACATTTTTTGTTCTAAGTTTGCGTGCCGTGGCGGCGAGTTTTCCTCGCAGTTTTTCGTTTGGAAGTTTCTGTCACAGGCGATGTAGGTGCCACGGCGGACGTGGCAGAAGCGGCAGGCACGGGATCATTCGGGGCGGTAGCACTAGCTGGGATAGGGAACAACGCGATTAAAGATTCAAGCTCACCCATGGACGCTATCTTACGACGTGACTTGTCAGGTGTCAAGACAACAACTTTTCCCTCCGCAGACCAGCAGCTATTGATGCTAAAGTGTTTGCGAGCCGCGATGAATAACTGGTGCCGCGATTTAGTCAGGAACTCCGAAATTGTGATGCCGCTACCTTTGAGTGTAGTTTTACTATCCCACACTAACCGACGATACTCCATATCCTTAAATCGCACTAGTACAGGTCTAGTTTTGCCCTGAGGGGCTCCTAGTCTGTGGCATACGTCTAGATGTTCCACTTTAATGTTGTCAACCATCAATTGTTTCAAGATGATTGAAAGGATCGTATCACACAGCTTTTCATTATGTTTCTCAGGGATACCGTGAAATAGCAGGATCTTTCTTCGCATCACAGTCTCATGTGTGTCTAGATTCAACGACAGAAGTTCTATCTGAGTTTTAAAATGAGACAATGTTTTGCACACAAAGGATTTAAACTCAGAAAAGTCCAGGGACAGTGCGGCAAGATCTGAGTGTGCAGGGTCAGTTCCAGCTGTAGCTTTCAGCAGCTTGTCTTCGTACTCACGCATGCGGGAGCTAAACAGCTGCTCCAGTTCCTCCATACTGTGCACAAGCTTGCTGTCCATCCTTAGTTGGAATATTTTGAGTGTTGTGGTTGTTTAAGAGTGAAGGTGAAAGGATAGTACCGAGCGAAGGTGGGTTTAAAAGTCGATTAGCACATAAATATACTTAAAAAGAATGAATAACTATTTTAAAATAAATATTAGATAGGAAGCTACAAAATTATGTGTTACTGTTAGGCCTACCCACATAGGAAAAAGTCTTAATGTGCAACAGGGCCCTGACGTCCAATGCGAGGGGTGTTTGTCACCCCAAAGACACTGGGTGAGTAGCTGGGGAGGCAAAACTGTCACCAGTACCGACTAGGAGATCCCCCAAGGCCGGTGGTCTGGGACCCGTCCGGCGTCCGATTGATGCCTAGCCCTGAAGGGGTTCGGCGGGTGAGTCGGGTCAACACCCCCTCGGATTCGTTGACACCGTGAGGTTTCAACCGAGGACCACAAAAACAGTGGATTTTACCCGGAGAGGGCCAAGTGAATTTAACACGAAGCTTTCTCCGTCAAAGAAATAATATGTCTTGAAAAAGACAGTTTTGACTGAATTAATCAGTGAAATAAATTCACCAACTAATTAAATCGTCAGTAGCCGGGGCGGCTACAATGTTCGCAGCGGGGCGCGGCGAATCTGGATAGCGGCGAAAAATCACGCAGCAGGCAGGAGCACTTCACACACGTCCGTCCGGGTCGAGCGTCGCGCGTAGTAACTCGAGCCGAGTTCCGTTTTGCACACTCTTTTTAACTAAAATGTTAAAAAGAGATAGATGATGTGTTTCACTATGGTCAGGGATTCCCGGTAAAATGAAGTGCATGCAGTACTCCGATCGAACGGATTGAACACTGCCATTCCATTCTAGTGTTGCCACCATAACGATTTTTTTCGCTAAATTTAGGGAATTTACGAGTGTTAATAGCCAGATTAGTTTAAAATTGACAGTAATTTCACAATTGAAATTACCTGAAATTTGCTTACAATTTGACAGCAAAAGTTGGAAAGAAATATTTACAGACTAACTTTTTTACTAGAAAAAAAAAAGTTGGAAATATTACTTCTTAACATTGCAGAATGTAATTTATCAACAATTTTGTAAACAAATTGATAAATAAAAATGTCTACAATTTGACCGGTAAAAAAACACTACAATTTTTCAAGTCAAATGAACAATAAATTGTTAAGGCTTCTTCAAACAGCCGCGACGCGACAGCGCGACGAGACACTTGTAGAACAATTTCCATCAAGTTTTCACACAGGCAACTGATGGAACACGGGTGGGTTTTAGTCAGGAAAAGTCTGACACGCCCTCCTGCTCCACCCAGAGCGGGAGAAGTCATTTGATGATTCCCTACCCCAAAAAAAAAGAGTTGTTTTGTGTTTTACTGATATATGAAATTTCCCATCGACAAAAATGTCAATCTTCCATACAAGTGGCTTGCTTTTTGAGAGCGTTCATCTGGCGCGGGCTGGCAACGTCGCATTTCAAGTGGCTTTTCGTGATTATCGTATTAAGTTTAAATTAAAGTAGTTTTGGTTTAGCCAAGCACTAGATTTTTGTGCGCGTGGAGGTCGGTGTATTATACATGTAAACCTTCGTATTGAATCACTCTGTCTAGTGTCTATTGATAAAAACCGCACTAAAATCCGGTGCGTAGTTTAAAAGATTTAAACGTACAAACACGAAAAGCGACTTCGCCCGCGTGGAGGTCCCCACAGGAACGTAGGTACCTACTACCGGGATAACCCAGGTTATAAACTGTCTTTGTGCCAAATTTAATCCAAATCCGTTCGGCCGTTTTTGTGTGATTAATAATTAATAAAATATTCACATTTATAAAGGTAGGATAGGATATAGTTTAGATAAATTAGAATCTGCCATCGGATACTATAATGTATTCTGTGCTTAGCTTAGACTGGCTCGGCTAACGAAAACCGGCCCAATCATCAATTATTAAGCATTACGTACTTAGGTACTTTAATTATTTTTTAAAATTCCCGCCACTTTTCGTCTGTGACCTTCTGGTAAAAGTACGTCTGCCAATAATATCATTACCAAACTTGCAGCACACTTACGTAATAAATCAACCTTTTGTACGCAAAATACCAATGAAAAAAAAACACTACTACTTTTCAACCTTCCAAATTATGACATTCCTATCTGCCTGTACTAAGTTAGTCTTTAGCGTGTCAATTATATTTACATTATTGAAAAAACAATATCCATTGCTAGTTTTCTGTGAAATTGTCAATAGAACGTTGGTATAAAACGTGCTATGGCTGCTATTAGATGCCGTTTTGTCGTATTTATGGGGGAATAAAGGCTCGGCAGGACCGGTTTCGCGGACTGTCTGGCGGGAAAACTATGCATGGAATGTGGCAAACGCCCGATGGTCCGAAACGCACTATGAGAGTACCGACCACAGCATAACAAGAAAAATCAATTTTGACTTTGGAGCTGTCAAAATAATGGCCAACTTCTGTGCTTTCTGTGTTGCATACCTAGATTTAGACCGATTGTTTAAGTCCAGAATGTCTTTCTGAATTTAGCGAGTGAATAATCCGGACATTTAAAACCACCTTGACTCAAATCAATGTCAGATTGATCAGAATTATTGAGTACTTACAGCATATTTCAGCAAGGTGTGTGACGTGCTTAGGAAATTCAAATAGTAAGCAATTCTGAACTTTTTAAAACGTTCAAATTAAAATGTGTGTGGTCATAGTAGGGTTACTCATGAGTAGTGAATTCTTCAAATCACTCTAATTGGACAGTCTGGCCCCACTCAGCAAAAAAACAGTTTTAGTATTGAAATAATGTTATAAGTGATTACTTCATAACACGTTGATGAGAATTCATAAAAGTATCTAGACATTTGCATTCACTGATTCAAAACTATCCTTAGGCCGGGCCAAAAAACCAGAATGCTCAGCAATTAATGTGTAGTTGGTCCCGAGGTCTAAACACTCTTGAAAGTAAGATACAAAATGAAATGCACTTTGTTGGTTATTTCCGGCTTTTAATTATTCAGATCCTATAACTGGCGATTGACGAGCATTAATTGGTTGAAGTCATAGTGGTTCAAATTTTCGAATAAATTACCTGTGACCCATACCAGATGTTTACACCTAGCCTCATGTTCATGTTAGTTCGAAAAACATCTTCAGGATTTAAAACATCATTCTGTCTGTCAGTTTCAATTTCAAACGATTGACCGAAATTCAACGACATTTTTCGAATTCGAATTATCATTTAGACATTGTCTTGCAAGCCTAAAATTAAAATCAGGTAATCAGCCCCACCGTCGTAAGAGTAAAATTAAATGCAGTATCTATGCAGTAATCAAAATAAGTACAATATTTAAAAAAAATGTAATATAAAGTTACAGTCTATACGTTTTACGTTTTTATATGTTCCAAATACACATTTTCGCATTAAAATGTTTCGTACATGTGGAATTGAGTACTACCATTTTATAAAATCAATATTCGGCCATATTTTCGATTACATGAGCATGGTGGACATAAACATTAAGTCCAAGTATCAAAATGAGATTCGGACCGTTCGGATGCGTTCACTTCGCTGTCGAAACGAATGAACAAGAACATCGCGAGCGAGAGGCTTCGACATGAACTGTCAAACTTTAACTTTGTTTTAACTTGAAATGCCGACATTATTTCGTTAAAAGAAACTTTATTTACCAATAGAACTTGTAAAAAGTGCCTTAAACAATATTTTTAGTGTGTTATCTAGTTGTTTAAAGTGTTGTATGTGTTGTAAATTGTGTTTAAAAGTTATGTTGTGAGTGGGTCAAAGTTTTGTGGATTTTTACATATTTTGCACGGATTTCCCGGCGTGGAAAGAGAAATTCGCCCTATATAAGGTAATTCCTTTCACTTTTTACCCCTACGTTAAAATTATAAGCCGAATTTCAGTGGTATTCGCTTACTTTTTAAGTTTTTATCTAGACGGAACGAAAGTAGAACGCACACGCGGCATTTTTTTTTTACGCAAAAGTAAACAATGAGGTCTTCGTACAGGATTTAAACCTGTTTGGTTTTTTTTTGCGGGAATTTAATTAATAATTAGAAAAATCATTCTGTCGGTGTCTAAAAGTTATTTCGAACTATGATTCAAGTTATTAAGTCGCCCACGCACTCGTTTAACATACTTCGCCGGTTTTGAAGTGATGTTATTGGCCAAGTGTGTCAGACAGTTAGCTTATTGACATTTTCAACTTACCCGTAGAATACAGTTATGTAGTCTGTATTTCTTAACTTTCCTGAATTCTTAAAAAACATAACTTGTTTACTAACAAACTACCTACTATAATACAGGTTGCAAGCCTCCTCCAAGATCCTTTGAAGAAACCCTGAAGTTCCACGACATTCCAGAAAATCCTAGAAGCCATGTGGTTCCCAATCCTACCAGAACATCCTACATCTGAAATAACAATGATACATCTCATTTAAAAAAAAAAACTTTTTTTTCTTGCTCCATTTAATATGGAACTCGAAAGTGCTGCTTGATTCTCTTACAGAGCTCTTCTAGTATCACAATCACTTCTAAGGCAGGTAAACTGCATATCAATATTTGTATGCAAAGTAATTGCCATCTGATCTCCACTGCTCGGCTAGTAGGAGATACCGCAATCGCGGCATAATAAATCATTCATTACATTCCCGATGTCTACTGTGAGTACCAACTAAAGGGGGAGGCTCCCATTGCTAAAATAATAATATTTTGTATAAAATATTGGTACTTAATAAAAGGATAATTCTACAGTTAGCTATGTAAATTATTTATAGTTAAGATCATTTTGCGCATTAAAAGTTTGCTTGATGGGATAAAATAGAAAACTGGAACATTTTTTTTGTTTCTGTAATCATCTTTAATAATTCATCTTATTTTAAAAGCTTTTATTTTACTTGTAATGCTTTTTGAACTTTACACAATGCAGCCAGCATTGTCTAAAATTTCAAAAAGCTTTACCTTTAGTGCCCCAATACATTATCAGACTCTACTACCTGTATGGAATGATAATTTAAAAAAAAAACATATTATTTGTTTTCCAGTTACCTATCCAATATGTTGTACCAGCCATGTTCAGTCTCTGCAACACCTGGGGTATTCTACTTGAACAATAATAAATCAAACATGATACTGGCTACATGCACAAACCATGCAAATAAAAAACTAAAAAAAAAATCACCTCAAGTAATAAGTTCTACCATCTTTTGCATATTTCTAAAAAAAAAACAGCAGCAGCTAATATAATTGACATAACAGTGTCATTCATAATCTCACGCCTTTTTCCCACAGGGGTAAGCAGTATAAACAATCTATTTAAAGTTATGGAAAAAGAAGATTCACCTTAACATGATGAAAATAATAAATACTCTACACAAAGGATCCTCCTTGTGCATGCAATAAATATAATATTTATTATCTGTATTCTCTTGACCTCTTATTTTCACATTATCTCCGCTGGAAGAAAACAATGTTATCAACTGAATGCTTGCAGTATGAGTAAAAGGGAATTAATGGACATATTTTTAATAACAATCCAGTCTTCTGACATTCGAATTGGCAGAAATAATACAAATACTGCAGACACTGTGATGAAGTCTAGACTATTATCTTAGTCTCGAGTCTACTAAGACTGTTCAGGGTGTGCCCCACTCACACTATCTACATAAGTGGAAACTAATTTAATGCACTTTAGACCGTCGTACTTATCCAGGCCAAACTTAATTTCATAATAAGAATACTTTGTGTCTATAAAAATATTATTTCCTACGTGATATTCACCGACACGTTTTATCCCGAATTTTAAAAATAAACGCATGAATAAGAATAAAAAAATACATAATAGGGGGCCGTTCAAATATTACGTAAGCACTACAGGGGCGGGGGGGGTGGTGTATCTCTGCTTTGCTTATTTTTGATGACATGAGGGATGGGGCTGTCTGGATGGTGATTACGTCAGCAGTATGTTTTTTTTCTTCTTTTGGATTTTCTACAAAATTTTGTCGATTTTGGCTTGAACACATATGGCAACCCTACTTGTCTATGAATGGCTCGAAGAAAACAATGACGAAATTCTAAAATCACACGAATGTGAGCAGACACACTACATTGAGCAGCAAACATCCAATGTCATCGAAGATTTTTTGAATTAATAGACCAAAATTTGAAAAGAAGTTTATTTTGTACATTATTATAGGTATATATAAAGATTATAATAACTGAATACCATCTCAATAAAATGCGTTAAAGTCCTCTATTCCAAGCCTACTCCACAGTTCTAGACTTATAACTGCAGCTCATGAACCAATAAATAAACCAGAACACATTGAAAAACTACCTACCAATATTTACGTGAGCATTAACAGCTTCTTACTTTTGCTGACGAGGGGGATTAATTGCAAAAAAATCTGCTTACTTAATACTTGAATGGCCCCATGACAAAAGACTTGTTTTAAATCTGAAAAAATTAAAGTAGGTTCTTCATTGAGACACAACGTGTAACGGAAAGTGTTTATACATACCAAGGGCACGGCTTCTTTGGACGATATAAAACGATATTGGAAGGATTTTTTAATCATATGTCAACATGTTCGGAAGTTATGAGAATTTTTAATACATTGATACCAGAAACCGAACTTTTCCAATTGAAATAAACGCGTCACTCGGAAGTGATTTATCGTGTTATTTGCAAATAACGTGGAAAGTTATTAACTAACCTACGTAGTGCGGTGACACGTTTGTTACGATTTGAATGAAAAAAGACATATGAAACCGAAAATTTGTTATCAATTCTTAGAGTATTTTATTTTGAGCTGAAACGATGTACAGTGATTCTATACCAGCTGTTATCTTTAGTGCTTACGGATAGCAATAGGGTTTCTGTTACACCCTGTTTATACTTACTGGTCTTCGCCAAAGCACCAGCGTGCAGCGCGGTAATTGCTTAGTACACTAATTATTTGTACAGTTCAACAACATTTATTGCGTTATTTTTTACATTGCTGGGCTGCGAAATTTTTCGAATAAAAAAAAATCTAATTGAATAGCAACAACTCAGATTCTGATTAAGCGTTTTACGTGATTAGGGTGTGATTACGGCGATATTTTTGTTGTATGGCCCTGAACATACAAAAAAAATCCACGTCGTATCTAGAGGTAAATCTGGGCGAATCATACGCCCCAAAGTTGGAGGCATTCTCTTGCCCTTCCCTCAAAAACGAATTGGTGTGATACGAAAATGTGAAAAATGCAAACTTTTACAAAACAAAACAGCCGACTCACTACTAAGTGAATAAATAATAGATAAAAAAAATCTAAAAAACACGCTTTAAAAAGCAACTATTAAGCAGAAAATAATTTCAAAAAAGCGTTGGGTGCTTTTTGAGGTATTTTTATAATCAATTAATGTCAAGCACGCCACGCTTTTTTGAAATTATTTTCTGTTTTTTTAGTTGCGTTTTTAAAGCGTATTTTTTTAGATTTTTTTTTATCTATTCATTATTTTCTATTTTTTAGTTCTGCTAACTACAAAAGCGTGACTTTTCAGTTTTTTTTTTTAATTATTGAATTGGCATCGGTCCTCCATAAGCCTACAAAGTTTAAATGAAATCTGACCATTTGAAGTGGGTCAAAATCAAGTCCAAAGGAGTCGGTTACAAACAAACATACAGATGAAGCTAATAAAAAGCGTGTAAAAATAACCTTAATTTCGAAGTCGCAGGCAAAAAATACAGACTCAAATAAATAATAATAATAATAAACCATTCATATTCTGGTTACAAAGACATATAGATAAATAATACCGTAACCTAAATTTGCATATTGTAATAACAATTTGTGTTAGTAAATAAAACTTAAAACTATTTTAATATCACTTATTTGCACTAAATCTTTGTGCGTTCCGAAGGCACTTGTCCGCGAAAGCCGGCGGAATACTACATCCTGTGGCCAAAAGCTTTCTTCCATCAACTGATGCAGGTAGCATGTTGGTCTGCCAAAGCTACCGACTTCCGAAATTAAAGTTATGGTACTTACCACATTATTTTACGCCACCACTATTTTTTTTTTGCCGGAAACAGTTATAGATACAGAATTCACATTCTTATCACCCATCCTCATTCTAGTTTTTTTTTTACCATTTTTGTTGTCATAGGATATGTCCACTCTTCCACCCCTGATAACGAACCTAAATTGATTACAAAATTAAATAGTACAGTGGCCCTAGTGTGTGTTTCATTTAACCATTTACATCAAACGCAGTGAGCGCGTTCGGCGCTCCGATTGGTCCGTCACCAATCCAGGGCCAATCGGAACGCCGAACGCGCTCACTGCGTTTGGTGAGGATGGTTAAATGAAACTCACACTAAGGCCTCAGAGGCCCTAGTGTGAGTTTCATTTAACCATCCACACCAAACGCAGTGAGCGCGGTTGGCGCTCCGATTGGTCCGTCACCAATCCAGGGCCAATCGGAACGCCGAACGCGCTCACTGCGTTTGGTGTAAATGGTTAAATGAAACTCACACTAGGCCTCAGGACAAAATTTTAACAGTGCGTAAACTGTAACCATGAGTCCAGCGTATAAAAAAACGCTCCGCGGGTGAATCATCCACATGAGCGACTATTGTCTTCTGTCTAGCCTAGATACTGCCTTTCATACATAGGCGCCAAGGGTTGTATGATGCAATATTCCGGCGCCTATGTATGAATGGCAGTATCTTGGCACCTACAATATTCTCACTTACAAACCTACAATATTCCCACTGCTGGGACTAAAACCTCTTCTCTGTAAGAGGGAGAGGGCCGTGGCCCACCACGCAGGTCGCTAGTTGATTCGAATGTTTTGGTTAAGGCGCGGTACGAAGCAAATTTTTAAGTATTTCACAATAGCGCATCGCAGCAACAAATAACGTTCAAAATTGCGATGCCTTTGATGTTAGTTGAATCGAATGACCACCAAAATACGAGAAATTTTGCAGTTTTAATTAAATTTAAAAATAAATACATGGCTCTGTGGAGTAATTTTTAGGCATGTAATGTTTGGCTTATACAGGATAAGTTTTTATCCAGTGCGCAAACTGTAGAAATTTTTCGTCGGTTATACAATAAAAAATCAGCTGTTCCATATACGATATTTTGGACGCTGACTGTAACACTATGCCTAATTGTATAAAGTTTTAATCGAAGTCCAGACGGACGTAATACAATCGCGGCGGGATTTTTACGCGCACTGGATTTTCAACTTTCGGCGTTGAACCCAGCATTGGGACTCCAACAGAGTGCAGCGCGAGTGAATCTCAGCGCATCGAAAAAACATAGTGTTTGATTTTCAACTCTCGGCGCTAAGCAGTGCGTTGCATATCCAGTGCGCGAAACAACCCCGCCGCGATATTATTAGGTACGTCTGTATGTACGTCGACATACGGTGTCCTACGTTTGGACAGCGCCTTAAAGGACATGTCAGTTTTCGCACTTATCGTCCAGCTTTAGAACTGCTGACTTTTTTTTTTTGTGGGTGGGATATCATCAAATGACTTCTCCTGCTCTGGGTGGAGCAGGAGGGCGTGTCAGACTTTTACTGACTAAAACCCACCCATGTTCTCTCAGCTGCCCGTGTGCAGGGGCCGCGGTATCTCTTTCGAACAACCCGCACCCCTGGCAGGCATCGGCCCTTGCGAGCCCCACCAGCTGCTGCTGACGTCTCCCTGCGACGGGTCAGCAGTGGCCCCGCCGCCTACCACTTTTCGGCCGCAGGGGATAGGGAGAGCGGCCAACGCTATACCGACACTCCTCTTCCCCTGCGGCCCCACCGCGTCCGCCATCAAACGGTGGCGGCCCCGTCCAGGCCACGGAAGGGAAGAGCGCTACTCAGAAGTACCGGCACTCCTCCTCCGCCGCAGCCTGTAACTCTCAGCCGCGATGCCTCCCATTCGACATCGCGGCCCGCCTCAGCTGCGATGCACCTCACCGCAACCTACTTTTTGGCCGCTACGTCGTCGGCTTGGAGGCACAAGCCCTGACGAGCGGCCCCACGTTGGGGTTCCTCTTCGCTTCACCGTGGGAGGGTGACCACGGTTACTGAGCCCCCCCGCAACGACAATGCGGGAACCCCACTGGGGGGGAGAACTGTTGACTTTGCAGATCGATCGATCCACGGTTTTCGCTGTTGACCATTATCACCATTTTAAATCCCTAGTTCCCTTACTCTATCTGTCTGATAGACTTTCACGCCGAAACCGCTGAACCAATCGTCATGAAATTTGGCAGAGATATAGCTTGGGATATGGAGACGGACATAGGGTACTTTTTTTATGCGATAACCGACATCCACGCGGGCGGAGCCGCGGGCAAAAAGTTAGTCTTCAATAAAATCAAAAGTATTATAAAACAAAGAAAATAATACAACAGGCGGTCTTATCGTAATCAATGATATTTTGTCAACCTTGAGATTTTGTATCAAAGGTCGGACTGACGATTGCACTGGACATTAGGTACTCGGACTTATGATAACTTTTTCATCTAATCTAAATAGCGGGTAAGTGCGAGTCGTACTTGCACACGAAGAGTCCCTTACCACCGTACAGTATTTAACATGTGTGTGTGGGTCGCAGGGAAATGAGGATTAATTCATCATCATAAATCCTAATTTCGCTGCGACAATACCATTGCAATTATTTTCGACAATACCACTTTTCTTTAACGCACCGTTTTGTTTCTTAATCGTCGAGAGCTCACTCTAGGTTTCGCACCATTACATTCTGGAGGCCAAACGTAAATACAATAACATCACCGTCATCATTTCAGCCAGAAGACGTCCATTGCTGGACATAGCCCCCCCCCCCCCCCTTGGGGGTGTTTGCCATAATCGCCACGCTTGGCAGGCGGGTTGGCGATCGCAGTATGGTGGTAAAATGCATAGGGAACGCTGCTGCCCATTCTCTAGTAAATCCCTTAGTCGCCTTCTACGACACCCACGGTAAGAGATGGGATGGTGCTATTCTTTACGTCCGGCACCACACGGAACAGAAAAAATCTAAAAATATATTATTGAGATAGCTTAGGCAAAATGCAGTCGGAAAATGTTAGTTTTAATTCATGAAATAACAAAATTAATTTTAAATCTGTTTTTGAACACAATGAAATAGTAGCCGCCATGTTATTTCGTCATATCGCTGTTTAAACTAATCAACTGAAAAACTTTGTACTTTTATTATTTTCGTAACTAAAGTAACTTTATTGAAATAATATCTTACATTCAGGAACAGCAGACCAACGATAAGTAGAAAAACTTAAAAAAAAAAAAAAACAACCGACTTCCAAAAAAACACTAAAAAGTGAAAAATAACTTTAATTTCGGAAGGCGGTGACTGTGGATATGTATTTTAATTTTTTGTCACCGCCTTCCGAAATTAAAGTTATTTTTCACTTTTTAGTGTTTTTTTGGAAGTCGGTTGTTTATTTTTTTGAAAAAAGTTTTTTATTTTTCACTTTTTAGTGGTTCACATGTGCTTACCCCTTCACAGCGTACCGGCGTGATGTTATGTTATTAACTGGTGTAAACAATTGACAGACATGAGATTTCAGCAATCCCTGTCCATTTGCTATCATTTATTGAAGAGTTCCGTTGCCTATCTCCGAAGTTCTTCATCAGATCTTCACCAAATTAAAATGGAACCACTCCGAGAAAGTACTCTTCCAAAAACAACACAAATTGCTTCAAGTGTGCCTATAAAATTTGAAGAGTTCTCTCTATTTCTCCAGGATCCCATCATCAGATCCTGACTTGATGATCGTGGGACCACTTGGGAAGTATACCCTTTCAAACAAAAAAAAAATATCCAAATCGGTCCAGCCATCTTCGAGTAATCGGGGAAAATACATAAAAAAAAAAAAGTTTCCGACCAATTGAGAACCTCCTCCTTTTGGAAGTCGGTTAAAAATAACTCAAAACGGCAAAACACGGATCAATACAATAACATGATTTAATTAAATAAACAATACATATACTCCTTTTTAAAGTACATTGTATGCGTTCACCGAACATCGTCATCCAGCCTTGTAGAGCTAACTGAATCATCACTGATGTCATACTGTACCTATTGACTTTGATGAAAACAGCCGGGCCAGCGTAACTTGGACCTTGGCGAATAGGAGAATCTTACTAATATTTTAAACTAGCCAGAGGAATTATCACGCGGGAACGTACAAACAAGTTATAAACTATCTGTGTGCCAAATTTCATCCAAATCCCTTCAGTAGTTTTTGCGTGAGAGAGTAACAAAAAATCCATCCATCCTCACAAACTTTCACATTCATAATATACTAGCTTTTGCCAGCGGCTTCGCTCGTGTTAACTAATTTACACGAAGCCTTAACAAATTATGCACCTAAACCGTCCTCATGAATTACTCTGTCTATTGGTTAAAACCGCACGAAAATCCATGCAGTAGTTTTTGAGTTTATCGCGAACAGACACAGACAGACGTGGCGTGGGACTTTGTTTTATAATATGTAGTGAAGTAGGAAGTAATGCCACCAGTAACCACCGATACATAAAAGAGTTTTCAAAAACGGACGCCTCTATAATAAAAAGTAGGATATGGGTCGAATTGAAAACCTCCGTTTTTTTCGTCGATTAAAAAGTCCGTACAAGAAAATCTACCGTCAAAATTCTGACTTGTGATTGGCCAAACAAAAATAGCCGCTACCTATCAAATAGAAATCAAATTAAATCGAATATGTTCAGAAACCGGGTGTAAATAAAGGTGTCAACACACTGCAGTGACCGCGACTGGGCCGCTTGCCCACTGACCCGAATGGTTACAGTTAGACTGACTTAGGAACAGGTTCTAACGCACAGACCGTCTGCCGACATACGACTTTGTGTTTGTACTTCGTTTTACGTGTGTTTTTGTTATTATCTAGCTTTTGTTTGTGGTTTTTGGCCATGTGGACTGGGAAAACTGTGGTCCTGATTTTCCCGATAGAATGAAAATAAGGACTTTTTGGACATTTTTCAAACGTGAGATAGAAAGATATATCCTATTGTACTACTAGTATTATTAATGTGAAAGTAGGGATGTTTGTTACACAATCGCGCAAGAACTGCTGAACGGATTTGGATGAAATTAGTAAATAACAGTGACAGAAAGTGTTGGAACATCATGAAAATCCACGAAGTAGATTACTTAAATACGTTGCTATTAACGAAGCTAACGTAAAAACTACCCGAGCTAAGTTAATAAATTTTAGGCATACCGTAAAAAAAAAAGTTTTAATACCGACCAACCAACTATAATGTTAATTTAATAACTTGCATGCTCTGTATGTGTAGGTACTCATGTTTCCACAAATAAAGAATCTTGTATCTTGTATCTTGTATCTTGTACCGATCCACAATTGCCGGAGAAATCGTGGAACATTAATACAAAAAAAAACAGACGAATTGAGAACCAACCAAAGAAGAAAAGAGAATTTTTGAATTTTCAGTTAAAAATAGACAACCCCATTCATAGATGACATTTATATTTAAATGAATTACATAGAGTAGCGATTTATGGATATGCCATACATCTTAGCCAGCCCCTACGGGAAATACTGAAATAATGACATACTGATAGGAAGTCTCTGTTTTTTTTTTCAATATCGCTGCAATGTAAACTCTGTACATTAAAATTAATTACTTGCAACGACCGTGGTCGTATTATCTCTCCGAGTTAATTATCACTTATCACACAGCCTTGGCATTGTTCAAATATTTGAGCCTGACAACGTTAGATGAGCTCATTCTCTAAAGGTTTTTAGGTTATCTCATTTCTTTCTTTGCGAGAATAGATATGGAGTCAGCTGTTTGACCTTCCGCCATGTTTGTGTTTTTTACCGCCATAAATGTACCACAGACAGTAATATTTGATTTTTAAAACGTTTCGATAACCTCCTAAACGAATCTTAATTAGGTATTCTTCAAAGAATTAAGCTCAAGTTCTTTGGAGTGGCTTCAGGCCAATACCGCAATGAAATGAGCTCATAATTTTACTTCAACACTTGATTAATGGCTTTTTTATGCTACGCTTGCCAGTCCGACAAATTGTCCTGTCAAATTACTTTATCCTGGACGTAATCTTTGACAATAATGGTATAATGCCATCTCGTATCTCGCTGACAAAATTGTAAATTATTTCAACAAATGTCATCACGAAAGACACAAGAATGTAGAACATTCTATAGCCGTGGTCATAAAATATGATTATTCTTGTAACACGTCCTCAAGCGCGGTGAGACTAAACTGTAAACAATACAGAGAGAGATGATGTCAACGTTATCAACTCAAGGTCGCGATTAGAAACGGTTCGCGATGCTGTGCCATAAAGTATAAGCAGAAGGTATACTTACTTCAACGCGTGACGAGATTCGCGGGAAATACCGTTGACAAGATTAAGAAGAGCAGGCGACCTACTCACGAATAAAAATCATGCACCGGAAGTTTCCAGATGTTCATTCCGATCTAGCCCGTCCTAAGCCGAGGTCCGTACTCCACACGGGGTGCCCTTAGCATGTCTTCGCTTAGTTTTGAGCCCTGGCTGGAGACCTTAATTTATGGGAACAATTTAAATGCTCACCAAAATAATTTTTAGACCCTAAGACTTAGTACCAAGTAAAATATGTGTGTTGTATTATATTCTTTTTGCCTACCAAAATGGATAAATGCTCACCAAATCTTGTTTCCCTGAAAAAGTAACATTAATACCCAAAATGACAGTTCTAAATAGCTTTAGTGTAATCAAATTATCCAACCTGAATCAAAATGTTGTGCTACAAAATTTAGTGAGAAACGAATCGCTGGAAAACCGACTTCACGCAGTCTTGTGTGACCTACCCCTAGAGTGTGATTTAAGCCCGCAGAGGGGTGGAGCGGCCCGCGAGCTGAGGAGCAGGCGCGTAGGCGGTTTGAAGGCCCGCCGCCGCCGCGGCTGAGGCTGCAGTAAGCCGAAGCTGCGATGGTGAGCGTTAAAACCATCTTTGACGAGAAGCTCGCGTGGGGCCGCCCAAACCTTGCAGCACCGAAGCCGTGACAGAAACAATGCTTGTTGCATGTTGATATGCAAGAACATTGTACGATCGACCGTTAGCTTTTTTCCTCAGTAAAACTGACTAAATTGAAAGTCGTGAAATAAAATATTGGTAACATCTATTTAGCGATAATATAAAATATTTGGTTTGAAATTAACTTTACTTATTTATTTATTTAAATACGACGACGACACGAGACGAGACGACGAGACGTTTATAAATCTTTATGGCATAAAATAAAAAGGAAAATAAGTTCATTTCTACAATACTTTATGAAACACAATTTGGTGAGCATTTATCCATTCTGGCAGCTATTTCGAATTTTTTGGTAGGAAAATAGGTACTTTTCTGATAAGCGTTTAAACGCAAGCCTTAATTTAATAAGGCAAGTCCGGTTAAACAGATGACATTCCCCAAAATTCCCGGGCTGCCTCAATAAATTAAGGCCATAAAACTACGCGACTACGCGCTTAGAGCACCCACTGTGGGTTACGGAACTCGGCTTAGGGAGTCGCTGGAAGAGGGCAGCAAGGTACGGGCTGGATCGGAGTGAATGAAACCCATACCTGGTGTTAAAATGTTAAACTTTATAATCAACTTTACGTTGGCAATGTTTGTTATATGACGTTGGCTCACTGTTTGCAAGAATTTGCTGTAAAATTTATTGTAAAATACAACTTTTATTGCTCATTAGATTAGACTAATACGGTAACGTAACTCGTGGCTAGAAAACTTTGTAATTTGTCACATTGTGGTTGAATTTGTAGACTAAATCTGAGACTTATTGTCGTTAATAGGAAATCATTTGGTTTGGTATACCTTCAAGTGTCAAGTAATCAGCACAATTACTTTTCTATTGTTATCAGAATCAATGAGTCTGCCTAACAGCCGAGGGGGAGATGTAATAAAAAAAAATCAAAACTACATTGTTACTTATGAAACGTCAGAAGCTGGTTGCGCGGTTCCGAGCCGGCATGAAATTCCACGGTTTCTCTTTTATAAATTATTGGCAACAATAATTTTACAATGGTTTCAAATTACAGTAATATTAGGTATGGGAGAACAGTAAGATGATGTTCGTTGGCTGTATATTGTATATTAGTAAACTAAAAACGAACATTCTGCAGGTTACCGAATGGAATCGAAAATGACACATTTTTAATCACATTTTTGTACTGCCCGCAGCAGCAAATAGCCGTTGGAAGAATGGCGTTCATCTATCTATATGATTTAAACGGACAAAATTATGGAGTTTTGGATTTATGAACAGCCTTTTCGCGACTATCGTAGAATAATTTCTGTGTCGCGTCTGAAAAAGCCTTTAAAGACTCTGAAAACATTCATTGTTGTTCGATTCGCCACGGAAGCGCACAAGCTACAGACAGACTGGATAATATCTAAAACCTATCGTTTCAATAGTTTCGCAACACATTCAATTACGCAAACATACGTTTTGCGATAAAACTAAATGTTCCAATTTGAAATAACGTCAGATACTGCAATAAAATTACTTTCTCGTATGTAAAGGTCTGCGAATGGCGACTTTATTATTCAAAGATTGTCAATATTCTAGCATTTCTTAATAAGTGAAAAATTTCTTAAAAAAAATGAAGTAGTATAGTAAAGGTATTGTAAAATTTGCCATTTTCTCTCGTTGAGATACAAATCAATGGATTAAATCAACTAATTAATATTCTAAGGTGTTAAATCATCATTACGGTACACTAGCATTTTACCCGACTGCTCTATGATTGAGGCATATCAATAGAGAATCCATGGAATTAGAATGTACTAAATAGTAGGTCCTTGAAAATCTAACATTGCTAACAAAGGAAGGAAGGAACTCATAAAATATTACCTACACAGATAAATGTTGAGGTAAATGTATTTATAGATAAATATTTGAACAACAATTCAGAGTATTCCTTTAATTAAATAATAATTATTGATACGACACTTTTTATGGTCATTATTTTTTCCTGTTATTATGGTAGATGACATACTCATTGAATTAAAACGTGTGTTTGTGTAGTACCTATTTATAATAACAATAAGTAATTAACATCACCTGGTAAATTGTTGAATGAATATCAATTTTGAATTAAAAATGTACTTACTTGTGGTTACTTTTTGCTGGGGAGTTTGTTGCGCTATCTCTTTCCAGCCTAAAATAATAGAAAGTGGTAAAGGGTGGGTGTTTTGGGGTACTGTCCTAAAATTAACCTACTTCAAAAAGAAGGAGGTTATCAAGTCCACAGTATTTAAAAATAAAATATTACAAGCGATATCTCCGTCAATTGAGAATCGATTTCGAATCCGTCTGTTTGTTTCGGCTAATTTTCGAAACGACTGGACCGATTTTGATGTAATCCATATGGGACTACAATGCAATTTTTTTGCACGTAGGCTAAATTTTTATCAACATACCACGCGAGCGTAACCGCCGGGGGAAACTAGTTTAAGCTTATTAGCTTTATATTATTATAAAGCTGAAGTATGTTTTTTTGTTTGAACGCGCTAATCTCACGAACTACCAGTCGGATTTGAAAAAATAAAATTGTATTACATAGCCTAATTCTTGAAGAAAGTTATAAGCTATGTAACATCACGCTACGACCCTTAAGGGGCAAAAAGGAATAAACGTCTTGAAAGCGCTAAGCGAAATCAAAGTACGGAATACGACACGATGGGTCAGGGGCCGAAATTACACTCGATCGAAGTCGCAGACAGAATCTAGTTCCCAGTTAATTCCGCAACTTTAGCTGCTTCAGTCGTAAACGTTAACTCACAGTTCACACCAACATCCAAAACAATGCATTGTTTATTTTCTACTTATAAACAACTCTTTAAAATTACATAAGCGAAAAAAAAGGCATCCATTTTCTCTACGACCTAAATTCTCGATCACTTGTAAATCAAGTACGTGAAACGGAACGTGACAGAATGCGCTTGGTGCACGGCGCATGCGCGGAAACCTCAGAACTAACATGGCGGACTCGCTGCCGATGATTTTGAATAACGAACGTATTTTTGTTCTGGAGTCTGGATAGAATAGCCATCGACATTCATGCTCAAAACTAAAGAGTCTAGAGTTTTGAGTATGAAAGTCGATGGCTATTAGAGTCGGGGAAGACCAAAGAAACTAGGGATGGTCTGTGTGAATGATGATATGGTTAGAAAGGGTGTGACTACAGAGATGACGACTAATAGAGAAATGTTGAAGAAAGAGTCATGTTGCACAGATTGGAATAATGGTAGCAGAATGTTGATGATTCTGGATTTGTGCCCATTTAAATGTCAATGGCTGGCGTTCCATTACCAGTAAGCAATATAATCTGATTTGGTGAAGGACGAGAAAGTCCGCTGGATGTAATAAGCATCGAACCAGTCGAAGTGGTGAGAAGTGGACGTATTTCGGCTGAAATGATGATGATGTGAGCAGCAGATACTTAGAAACTGTCCTTTGTGAACTAGATTTGTTGCTTTAAACACAAAGAAGGTTTTTATTTTTCCTATGTGGCAAAAGAACGGTGTGGTGTGTAAAAGAAGTTTTGTGTTACGTGAACGGATAGAATGAGTAATGGGGACCTAAGAGGAATCCTGAAATTGGCACCGGTAATTGAAAATTTGTGCGAAAATCGATCGTCATGGTTTGGGCATGTGATGCGGAGGAATGAGGAAAATGACGTGAGGAAAGTTTTGAGGATAAATGTGGATGACCAAAACAATAGATGGCTAGAAAAAGAGTGACTGCGGAGATGACCACTAATAGAGGAGTAAGGAAGAAACGGACATATTGCGCCGCCGATAAATGAAAATGATTTGGCATACAAAGACTGGAGTTAGGAACGACGAAAAATTACGAAATACCAAAAGTATGGCTTCCACGAGTGGTGATGATCGAATATGCGGCCGGCACACCCTGGGCAAGTCAGTCCCGCTTTACGCTACCATGTTGTCGCTAGATATTTTTACAAAGAGTCGCTTTTGATTTGACAACCCTAGTCCAACTAGAGAGAAAAAAAACACTTTTGTCTCTGAAATCGTGGGAATAACAATATAATAATCGATTAACTCTTCGATTTATAGATTACACCGTTATCGATTCCATAGAACAAGAAAAAATTATTCAATCATGAGTTCATTAATAATTATCCGAATGCCATAGTGAGATCACCCAACTACGGTCATATCTTAACACAAACATAACTTCACACCTATCAATTCAATTTCACACTCAAAATGTAACCGTATAACAATGCAATAAGGTTTGATAAACAAATCTCGCAAACGCAAATTAAAGTTGGCATATTAAAATCAACAATGACGTAATTCTAACCGCTCGCGTTTTTTTGCTTCGATTTTAAAAATTGGGCGCGTTCGGCCGTTCGTTTTCAGTCTTGTGAGTTGCTAGCGCAAAAAGTTTAATTTCCCCAAAATGTTTTTTTTTTTATAATTGAAAAGTTTAATTTTCTATAGAGCGAATTTATTCACTGGATACATTATTCAACCATAGCTATTGGTGAGGTCCGCATTGCTTAGAGGAATTTATCGCAGCCTAGTTAACAGATACAGGACTAGTTCATTGCTTAAACATGTTATTATAAGTTGCTAGGCTTTCGCAGAACTAACGTCTTTCGAAGCTGGGGGCTTACTCGCTATCCACGGAATCCGTAGTTTCGGCCTAAGTTAAGGGCGTTTCTTACTCCGTATCACTTTCGAACATAAGATTAGTTCGGAGCCCGAACTTAGAATGAATGACAACACGATTTGACAGTTGTCCTAACTGCCGATGTGTTTTTGCCCTTCGGGGAAAGTTACTTACCTATTCGGTTCATTTCGTAGCAGAGAACTACTTTCGGCCGGGCCCGTATTTTCGTTGGAGGAGTTAGAGAGTAGGCCCCTGTCTGTTCGAAAACGAATGTTCATCTGCCTGCTAAATAATAAACCCCTTCCATTAGTTATGCCTGTATACGTATTATTGAACAAAACAAATACGTTATTAGCCTTGTACAAAACATCTGCTTTTTGGTAAATGAACCATTTTGTTGAGAAATATTTAAAAGACACTCCCGAAAGTCGAAAATTATCACTGGGACGTACTACTGGGATAAAAACTTAGTATCCTGTTTTTTTTTTGATGGAAAATCATCAAAAAATTTCCCCCGCTCTGGGCGTGTCAGACTTTTACTGAGTAAAACCCACCCGTGTTCCCTCAGTTGCCAGTGTGCCAGGGGCCGCGGCATCTCTTTCGAACAACCAGCACCCCTGGCAGGCATCGGCCCTTGCGGGCCCCACCAGGTAGTGCTGACATTTCTTTGAGGAGCGCGTGGAGCACAACGCGCCGTCGACCCAGGCTTGGTCCTTACCGAACAGCGAGCTACCCATTACTCGCCGTCCGCAAGCCCGCGCCTACGGTGGCTGGGAATCAGCTTGAGATTCCCGACGCCCAGGGCGTCTCCTGCGACGACTAAGGCCGTGAGGGCGCATGTACTGCCTAGTATCCTATGCGTCAATCCAGGTTATAAACAATCTGCGTGCCAATTTCATCAAATCCATTCAGCCGTTTGTGCGTGATTGAGTAGCAAACATCTAAACATCCAAACTTTCACATTTATAATATTAGTATATAGATATAGTAGGATTTTAGGACCCGCAAAATGATAATTATTTTAGGACCCGCAAAATGATAATTATTTTAGGACCCGCAAAATGATAATTATTTTAGGACCCGCAAAATGATAATTATTTTCGAGGTTCACTAAAATAGGCTGGTTGACACTTCCCGTGACCCAAGGGCTGGTTTCTATTTTCGCCGGCGGCTAAGCATTGCCATACAATGTGGTAATACTGCCAGTCTCTTGGGAACATTACCAGTCAACAGCGATGAAGACGCCGCCATGTTTGAATAGGTTTAGTTAAGTTAGTGTTCTATTTGTTTATTAAACTTTTAGATTAAATACATGCCCAGTTTTGTCAAACTTAGACACGGAATATAAAATCTGAAAACTTAAAGCAAACTTAACGAAGTAACCTTACTGTTATCGATTTGTAGTTTGTAGTAAAGGCTTAACGCAAACCACAAACAAGCCACAAATATGTTGCTCGCAATAAACAATATGAAATGTAAGTACCTTTATGCATTCTAGGCTAATCAAAGGTAATGGTGCTTAATGAGCTGTTTCCATCTACTTATGTATAGATTATATAAATTGGTATTGTGATTCGCAGTTTACATAGCTCGTTATGTCATTCGGTTCTGGTGACAAAACTATGGTCAAACTAAAAATCAACCGGCTTCCAAAAAAACACCATAACCACACAACATCATTTGCGTAGCCTTAACCTAACTATTTTGGAGTCGGCTTCCAGTTTATCCGAATGCAGCTAAATACCAGTATTTTACATGGGCGACTGCCTATCTGACCTCCACAACCCAGTTACTGGGTAGGTAATACTATAAACCACACAAATACCTTTAATTTCTGATATCGGTCTTTGATTTTGTATTTTCACTTTTGTGCCACTTTCATCTGATAATAAAGTTATTTTGAACTTTGTAGTGTTTTTTTTAAGTCGGTGGTGTTTTAGATTGGTGTTTTTAACTCAAATCATGTACTTAAAAAACACTTTGCGATAAATTGTCACAATATTATAAAGAAGAAACTAAACGAATGTACAGACTTTAATATTATACTTTCCTAACACGGAAAGTAAAAAGTAAAAACAATGCATCTAAATACAATTGTGGTTATTTAGAAAGCGATGAAATGATAACTTTGTGTTAAAAACTCTTTTGTGTTACGTGATACCGTAAAGTATGATTGTTTCGGCCCTTCCATTGTTGCCAGGTCAAAAATGAATAAAATTTCGGGTAAATCTGTAACAAATTACTACTGTTATGTCTATAGCTCTTTTTTAAATGTATATTTTGGATACCTAAATGGCGGTGTCACGGTGCCGCGATACTCGGTTTTCTCATTCGGTATCGGTTCGTTTTCTATAGGAATTTCAACAAGTTTTTTTTTCTTTGAAAAACGTTCGAAGAGACAGTCCTGCTAACAGGATCCAGCATATTATTTTAGTTTCTAACTCTTACAACAGGTAATTGTACATAACAATGTGGGCTTTCTGAAGTGACGTTCACTAGGTGGCAGCACTAAGACCTACCACTAGGACCTGACGGTCCGGGCACCTGTCAAAAGTATCAATGCGCCTTTATTTTCTATAGCCGTGAATGAATGACTATCGAATGAAGGAAACGAATGCTAAACGTCATCACATCATATTATATTTAAGGTGGAAGCGCCAGGATTACTCGCGAATTCAATTTGCAGGTCTGTGTCGGCTGTACCTATGTTAAACAAAATATGAATCGTGACTCCGTGAGTGAACAACATGTGTAGGTATTTACAGAATAACAATCGTTTAAATCATTAATACAACCCTCGAAGTTCATCCCATTGAATGTTTTTTTTTTTCACATCCACCTTATCATTCATTGTCAAAATGACGCCAACTGGTGGTGGGAATTTTAATGAATTTTATTATAAAATCCGCAATTTTAAATAAAGAATGACACCGGCCGACTGGCCGGTTACAATCGCAACGCAAGGCGCCAAAACGGTTAATCGAATGCAAATGTCAGTTAGCGCTTGGCAGCCATACTTGCACGGCAAGGCAACAGGTATACTGGTATTTTCTCAAGGCGTTATTATTACACACGATCGGAATGTTATTAACTCACGACTGTTCCCGTAATACTTTAGTACTTACTGTGAATTGAGACGCCATTTTGAAGTGTTTTATTTTTAATTCTTCTGTTTTTAGGTAATGTTAATGTACCTAACATTAATTTTGCGATTATTTTGTTCTGTGGCTTATTTTACTTAAACTAAATTGAATACACTTGAAAAGTCTCAAAAGTACCTAATCACTTGTTTTCCTGAAATTTTATTTAAATTTAAGAAAAGTAATAGATTATAACTTTTTTATACAAACATACTAGCTGACCCAGCAAGCGTTGTTTTGCCTTATAAATTATTTAGGGGTGGACTACCCCTAACATTTAGGGGGATGAAAAATAGATGTTGGCCGATTCTCATAGATACCGGATAAGCACAAAAAAATTTCATCAAAATCGGTCAAGCCGTTTCGGAGGAGTATGGCAACGAAAACTGTGACACGAGAATTTTATATATTAGATAAATCTAAGTATCTGTTAGTAACGTCAAAACAGATTTTTATACATACATAATATGAAAGTGTACACGGTACCTATGTCAAAAATTATTTGTTACCTGTTTGTTTGTTCCGGCTAATCTCCGAAATGGCTGGATCGATTTCGACGCGACTTTCACTGTCAGATAGCTGATGCTATAAGGAGTAACAGGCTTTTTGCCCCGGTACCACGACCCCGTGGGATCCCCGCGAGCGAAGCCGCTGGCACAGCTAGTCTGAAATAAATATCAGTTTGGGTTATATGAAACGTTGCTTAAAGTCCGTACTTAATCTTTTAGCAACTGTTTAACCGTATATTTTGGACTTATAAACGTCTCTTAAGTTAAAGCAACGTTAATTAATAAAGGAAAGATTTTTTTAGAATTACGTTTATTTCTACCTATAATATTTTCACATACTCAAACAATGTTATAAACAAGAATCGAGGTCAACAATAATTCGGTCTGTAAAAGATTCAATAATCGAATAGCCCCAAACGTGACATTGGCTAAATGCACAAACCGTGCGAAGCCAAAACCCAAAAAAAAAAATCGAATAGCCAACTTTCGATTTATGCTAAGCCACATATAAATGACGATCATGTAGCATGTAACGTATTAATTAATCATCATGAAGTTAACAGAGAATTGTTTTGTTTTCGAGCAGTTGTGGCCCAGTGGTAGAGTTTGGTCGTGAGTTTTAACCCAGACAGGCAATAACACCAACTTCAAGTCGTTCGTGGTGCGCGTTCCGACTCACCATTTGATGACCTTCCTCAAGGAAGAGTTTTTATAGTTAATTTATGTATTGTGTTTTATGGGCCTCAGTTGCCTGAAATATAGATAATAATAATAATAATAATAATAATGGACATGTCACACTGTACTGGGATCGATCCATCATCACTGACAGGACTATTGTGGCCAATAAGCCTGATATAGTGGTGGTGGATCGACTAGAGCGGCGTACAATGATCGTTGATATTACGGTCCCGCATGACGAGAACCTCGTGAAAGCCGAGAAAGATAAACAAATCAAGTATCTTGACTTGGCTCGCGAGGTTGTCGACATGTGGGATGTGGACTCAGCGATCATTGTACCGATAGTCGTTACAGCCAATGGCTTGATAGCCAAGAGCCTCGACCAACACCTAAGGAGGCTCTCGTTGGGCAGCTGGGTCAAGGGCCTGATTCAGAAAGCGGTACTTCTTGACACGGCTCGCATTGTTAGGAGGTTCCTCTCTCTGGAGCCCTGACCGCCGGTAGCTTGGACCCTGTTCCCGATACCGGTGGGCTACTATTTTTTATATTTTTAAATGTTTCTATATTTTTATACTAATATTTAAAAATGTAATTTATATGTCTATTTAGTGAAATAAAGAAATAATAATAATATGCTTTGTGTAAATTATTTCTTCACCACAGCTTTCAAAACGGTGAAGGAAAACATCGTGAGGAAACCGGCATGTCTTGGAACCAACAATTCAAAGACATGTGACGTCTACAACCCGCATTTGACATGGGTAGTTCGCGAACGATTGAAGGAAATGAACTACTTCATATCACAAAATAAACTTATCGTTCAATCAGTAGTCATTCAAATGTGTCTCTATTTCACTTAGTTCAGTCTTTCTCTTCGCTATTTCAATTTTAAATACGCCAGCCTAGACAAAAATTTCTATCAGTAAAAAAACAAAACATACTACTTACTTAATAAAAATAGTTTTGCTTAAATTCATATTTCTAGGTTGACAGTCCTAACTAAGCCTGTATAAAGTTTGAAGAAAAATCGACTTAGATAAAAAACTGAATTAGAAAAGTGCATCATTGTCGTAACTTGTCAATCACTATCATTATCCTACGATAGGGATTCGTTCTGATTTGCTGAACTAAATGAAGTACTGAAGGAAATGAGTGAACTACTTCGCTAAGCGAAAAGATATACTTCATTCATCGTGGTTTGTTACAGTCCACTCCCTCCTCAAGAGAGGAGGCCTTTGTACAAGCAGTGGGAACATTATATGCTAATTTATGCTGATACAAATGAAATGGTGCAATAATAATATGATGACAGACTTTTTCCACTATCAAATTACTTATGATAAATAAAATAAAATAATTATGTATATCTACAGGAAATTGCAACTCACTCAGAATTGCTATTTGAAAATTGTGACGTTGATTGATTTTCTGCTAATCTCGGTCAGCTTAAAATCTGCCTAGCATTTTCCCGACTATGTTGGGGTTGGCTTCCAGTCTAAACAGATGGAGCTTAATACCAGTATTTTGCATGGAGCGACTGCCTATTTGACCTCCACAACTCAGCTAGGTACTGGGTAATTGGATACTCTTTGGTAAGACTGTTTTGGGCTTCTGTTTACTTATAGCGACTGTCAAATTTTGTCTAAGATCTACGAATGATAGCCGGGACCTCAGATAAAACAAAGGCAGATAGACCGCGCGGAACACCAAGATTGAGGCCAAAAAACCACATACTAAAGCGTCGCATTATATGTGACAAACAATGCGACGCTTCGTGGCGTACTAACTCGAGTTTTGAATCAGTATTCGGTTTTTTGGCCTCAGTCTTGGTGTTCCGCGCGGTCTATCTGCCTTTGTTTTATAATCTGAGGCTGGGACCAACGGCTTAGCGTGCTCGGAGGGGTCTGAATAAGTAATGGATGGTCAATCATCCACGAACAGGCCACCGACAAGAACGACCCGTGAAGCTGTTATTACTTAGCCACGAGCCGAGGTTAACATAACTACATTTACATTTTTTATTTTACATTTACATTTATTTACTCAAAAAAAAAAAGGAAACATTGTACACGTTAAAAATACAGATAAACAGAAATAAGTACTATATCTACAAACGTGTGGGTGAGCAGGAGCACTGCTCTCCTAGCTAGGTTATGAAAACCTGAGGTATAATGACGTAAAGGTTACATAGGGCTTCTAATGCTACTGTTACAACTATGAAGCAGTGAGATGGGTAATTAAAGCTACGGATACGTTTTTTTTTTTTAAACGTGAAGATGAAATAATTTTTAAGGTAAATAAATGTGTGTGGTGTGTGTGGGCGCGCGTGTGTGTGTGTGTGTCTGAGTGTGAGTGTGTAGTATTTGGTAGTCCATGTTGTTTATATTTGTGTTAAGATTTTTTCTGCTTCGTCATATGACTTATTTTACGGTAGTCCGTATATTTGACACTCTTCGTTTATATTATTATATTTAGGAACGGACCAAGGAAATAAAACAATCTCTTTGCAAACGTTGAGCGTACTCGCGGAGGGTGCATAATATCCTATCTTTTCGACGTTTACTAATTATAAACATCAAATCTGTTTAATAGACAAAACTAAACAACTATGTACAAAAATACTTAGTTACTGTTGTTAACAGATTTGATTGCTATAAAGCGATCAAATCTGTTGAAAAATTGACATTCTACCAGCAACCTAATTGCCTATCACACTATCCATAACAATCTAAATCATTTTGAAGGATATTGCTAATAGGGTATTTTACTGTTTAAGAGACAAAATCTCATCATTATCATATCAGCCGAAAGACGTCTACTGCTGGACATAAGCCTCCCCTAAAAGGGGTGATTTGCCATAATCGCCACGCTTGGCAGGCGGGTTGGCGATCGCAGTATGGTGGTGAAATGCATAGAGAACGCCGCTGCCCATTCTCTAGTAAGTCCCTTAGTCGCCTTCTACGACACCCACGGGAAGAAATGGATTGGTGCTATTCTTTTACGTCCGGCACCACACGGAACAGAAAAAATCTAAAAATATGTTATTGAGATAGCTTAGGCAAAAAGCAGTCGGAAGATGTTAGTTTTAGTAAATGAAACAACAAAATAAATTTTAATCTGTTTTTGAACACCATGAAATAGTAGCCGCCATATTATTACGTCTTATCGCTGTTTAAACTAATCAACTGAACAACTTTGTACTTTTATTATTTTCGTAACTAAAGTAACTTTATTGAAATAATATCTTACATTATAAACAATTACCATACAAAACATCAGCGCATTTGTTTACACAGCAATCTGACGTCATACCCACAGAGCAATATGGAGTCCACTGCGAAATATGAAAATGTAAAAATTAAATTAATTTTTATGGCACTCAGCAATTCAGTAGTCAAAAATGGGTGTAATACCCTATTCATTGCTTCGTGAATTTTGTCTGCATAACAGCGTAAATAACGCAATGAATGTTGTGGAACTGTCAAATTGAAAGCCATTCGTACTGTTAGTGAGCTGCGCCATTACCTCTCTGAATTAGGCAAGAAAGAAGAACGTTTCTTTTAAAATATGAGCTTTTTCTCGCTTTCGATGATGCAGTCAACATGATGACATACTTTTTTTAATTATGACTAAGTTACCGGATGCAATGCGCCTACGCAAGTGCAGTGACAAATAGCTATATTAAAAATAACGATGACTTACCTTACCTTACCTTGATATTCTGAGAAGGCTAAGTACTGATTTGTTAGTAATAATATTTTATCTTCTATAAATAAATGAGGAAAACATGCTCACGAGTGGTTACTGTGAAGAATTGTTTATGTTGGACACGGTTATTAAAGGATAACATACATAAGTTGCCATAAGTTCCCACTGCTGGGTCACACGCCGTCTCTCAGTGAGAGGGAGTGGGCTGTCCACCACGCGGCAGCGACGAGGTGTCAATTTTTCTAAGACAGAAGCCGAATCGAAGTCGGCTTTAACTTAGAATACTTACTTACTATCTTTCTAAAATTAATATAGGAATGTAACGAATTAAATACAATAAAATTGAACAGCTGAAAACCAAATAAAATGTGCAATATTCCTCCATCCCGTTCTCGCTGATGCATTTTTCTATATCTGTCTCTGTCATAACCCGTTGTGCGGCTTGCTCTCGTCCATAACAAACGGTCACACGTGACCTAAAGTGACATCATTACGGGATCGCTGTTGTATGAATTTTTAGTTCCCGATTATGACGTTTAGGCGCCGGGTTAATTTAGAACATTTTTGTTGGTTGAATGTTGCTACTATTGACGTGCCATTTTATAATAGCGACAGAGTTGCCGATGCGAATCTCCGAAGGGAAGCCGGTATTAATCGTGTTATATAAGGCTTTCGCCACTGCCACGCGGACACAGTGCGGGTTTGGTAGATGTCACATGTCTTCGAATTTTTGGCTCTGGGACATGCATTTCCTCACGATGTTTTCCTTCAGCGTTTTGAGAGCAGGATTTACACAACGTAAAGCGCTTGACTGGGCTCGTACCTACGACCTACCACGTGATATATAAACTAGGAATATAAACTAGCTAAGTCATTTTATCTACTATGTTACCCCAGAAATGACTCCGTTAACGACTATCAATTCCATACAATAGTCTGCCGGTATAAAATGATTGGTCGTTGAAGCATTTCCTGTATGACTTCATAACTCAATACATAACTCAGAGATTGTTTCCTTCATAGTTAACATGTGCGTCGTTAGAGACTGTTGGTTTAATCTGACGGTTATTTTTAACTGAGGACATAATCTAGGGATTCCAGTAATGGGGAAAGGAATATCGGTCAAAGCTTATTGTAGATGGCGTGACGATAGCGCGGGCTACAGCCTAAAAAAGATGACATTTCGTCCATTCATTCCTTTTTGTTCATGATTCATTCATAAGCTTTCGTTTATTTCAATAGTTCCTTATTTTCGGTGATTTCAATATTTCAATCAATTATTGATTTGACATGGAAAGTGTCTGAATTTAAAACCCTCAATATTGCTTACTCTACGAATAGCTTTAAGTCACAATCTTCTGAAAATGATGGACTGTAATATCGGAGTGTAAAAATACAACAACGAGTCATTTTCGCAAAATCTACTTTACACCTTGTATTATTAGATTGTTTTGGGAACTACATAAGGCAGCGCCATTTTGACAGTTGCCTCTTCATTCGATCGTTAACTCGTGAGTCGGAGCTGCGTCATTTCTGGAGTAACATAATAACTTAGATAGGTGTTGTTGGTCAATTACCCCTTTTTAGGGTTCCGTAGCCAAATTACAAAAAACGGAACCCTTATGGATGCGTCATGTCTGTCTGTCTGTCCGTCCGTATGTCACAGCCACTTTTTTCCGAAACTATAAGAACTATACTGTTGAAACTTGGTAAGTAAATGTATTCTGTGAACCGCATTATGATTTTCACACAAAAATAAAAAAAAAAACCAATACATTTTGGGGGTTCCCCATACTTAGAATTGAAACTCAATTTCTTTTTTCATCAAACCCATACGTGTGGGGTATCTATGGATAGGTCTTCAAAAATTATATTGAGGTTGCTAAATCATTTTTTCTAAACTGAACAGTTTGCGCGAGAGACACTTCCAAAGTGGTAAAATGTGTGTGAATGATAAAACTAAAAAAAATATATGATGTACATTACCATGTAAACTTCCACCGATAATTGGTTTGAACGAGATCTAGTACGTAGTTTTTTTTTAAATACGTCATAAATCGTAAACCGCAATTTACCTTTCATTCAATCAACTCAAATATAAAAAATAAAATTAATTTCATAAAACTAAACCTTACGCATAAACCGTGAAACATTATTTTCTAATAATAAATCTGTAATAGGTGCCTAAGTCAGAAACCTGAAAGTCTAACAACCAGTCTTACCAAGGACTATCGTGTTACCCAGTAACTGGGTTGTGGAGGTCAAAAAGGCAGTCGCTTCATGTAAAATACTAGTATTCAGCTGCATCCGGTTAGACTGGAAGCCGACCCCAACATAGTTGGGAAAAGGCTAGGCAGATGATGATGATGATGAGGTGCCTAAGTAAATAATAATTATAATTCGCGTGTTACTTGCTGCTACGGAATCCTTCATGGGCGAGTCCGACTCGCACTTGGCCGCTTTTTCCTTCTTCGTGCAACGCAATAGTGACTTAGCAATTTTCCACGTTCCTTTGTCAGGTAAATTGCTCTCCCCATCGACAGAGCTTGACAAATACATCTGGAAATGGAACTAAATTTTTTTCTTTTTCCACTTAGTATACGTTTTGTACAGTAGATACAATTTGTTTTATGTGTGAAAGTATACGAAGCTAAATTAGTAACACATACCTACTCCTTTTCCTTCATTTTCATGGTGCTAACAAAAAGGTATTAGGGCTCACAACACAAGGTAAATGTGAGTGGAAACGAGGTCGCCTTATGAGGACATTATAGTGACCTTATTGGTGATGTACTTCAGAACGGTCAGGTGCCGTACTCGCAACCGGCGGCGTGCGTATACATCTGAAAGAAAAGAAAGAAAAGAAAATACATTTATTTAGCACAGACTAAAAAGGCACACAATATACAGCAAAAAAAAAAAAAACTTAAATAAAAAATAAAAATAAAAAATTATAAAAAGTGTAGTGTGATGTCAGAAACTAGCATTAAAGTGTGCCTCATGGCTGCGCTAAAAAGGCTCAGTTCAGCAAAAATGCCAGACAACTAGTACCTGACGCTGGTTTTCAACTGACCAGTGTGGCCTTAGTGTGAGTTTTATTTAACATCTCGATCAAACGCTTCGAGTGCGTTCGGCGCTCCGATTGGTCCGTCACCAATTTAGGGCCAATGGGAGCGCCAAAGGAGATGGTTAAATGAAACTCACACTAAGGCCTCAGAGGCCGTAGTGTGAGTTTCATTAAACGCATCGAGCTTTTTCGGCGCTCCGATTGGTCTGTCACCAATCCAGGGTCAATCAGAGCGCCAAACGCGCTCGAAGCGTTTGATTGAAAGTAAACGAGGCAAATGAAATATAAGGATCGTAACACTTGGCGTTCTATAGTTTCTGTATTTAGGAAGAAGACGTGAGTATAAGTACACTTTTTCATACTCTGCAAGGCGTTCTTGACAGAAAACAAATCATGTTCATGCAATTAGGGAGGTCTTAATTACAACCGTTACAACGACCGGCCTATGTTCGGCAATGGATTGCGATACGCGGAGTTCATTGATTGAATAATTACTTCTGTCATTAAAATAACATTAACACGAGAATATAATAAAGCCATTATTGTTTGAGATGATTCACGTTGTTAATAATCTCGGAAATAGAATTTTAATAACTTAAATTAATACTGTTGTGGAAAAACCTAAAACAACAAATTATAATCGTCATATTAACGACTTTATCGAGAATTCGGGAGCATCATCATCTGCCTAGCCTTTGTCCAGCAATGTTGGGGTCGGCTTCCAGTCTCACCGGATGCAGCTGAACACCAGTATTTTCCATGGACTGCCTATCTGACCTCCACAACCCAGTTACTGGGTGATACGATACCCTTTGGTAAGACTGGTTGTCTGAATTTCGAGCTTCTGACGACCCGTAACGACTGTCAACGATCCACAAATGACAGCCGGGACCAACAGCTTAACGTGCTTTCCGAGGCACGGGGGGGTCTTGGTATGTAAAGATGGTTACCGATCCACGGACCAACCGCAGCAAGCGTAGCTTAACCTGATCGATCGACCCGTGCCCCTAATATTACTTAACCTCAAGCCCCTCATCGACTTTATCGGGAGAAATTAAAATTATTGTTATGAAACATAAATATTTTTATTTTTAACTCGGAAATAAATATCATTTTTTATGCTGGCAACATTACTTTTGCGGAAGTTTTGTTTGCTTTCGAAACGAGAGAGAGAAACTTCGTTGAATTTTTGAGATGATTTTCGTGAAATGGGAAATTAATTAGAGATTATTAACACTAATTAGTATGTTAATGATATCTTAATACTAATTTCAATAATTAATTAGTTTTAAGTAATGTTTGCTCCGTTCTGCACATTATATTAAGTTCTTTTTCTTCGTGAGGCGGATGAATAAAAAGATTTATGTACGCATTGAGCAATGTTAAGATTGTAAAAAACTTATACATAATTAAATGGATAAAACCACTTGCATAATATGAGGACAAGAGCCCTAATTGTGAAGCCTGTAGGACGGTTTCCGTAGTGTCGATCCGGCTCAAATAATTGTAACCAGTGTAACCATGCATTCAACATAATTATGATTCTAAACCGCCTAGCTTACCTAACAATTTTTCGTCCATTATCAAAAATAAAGCCAGCAAAGTGAAAAATAACTTTAATTTCGGAAGTCGCTGGCATAAAACTAGGTATAAGCAATATCCAAAGACACTTCCGAAATTAAAGTACTTATATTTTCATGTTTTTTTTTATGTGTTTTTTTCAGTTACTTTTTTTTCTTAACTTATACCTATTATCAGCAAATAAACGATTTATCCCTTAATTTATAGTGTTTTATTTGTCAAGACTTCGAATGTATAAATGGCCGCCATACAAGAACCTGTTCTTGTTCCTATTACTGTGTTTGAGTTACGATTAAGAGTTCCTACTACTTACAAGCAATTCTTACGTCAAATCAAATCAACATACCATCCTATTTGCCCTAATAGAGACACTAGAATTCTGAGAATTATTCAAAGAACGAGTGGTAATACAAGTTCTTTAATTTACCCATAAAAGGGAGTAAATTATGTCGTTTAGTTAGTAAGGTAAACTAACTTAGTAGTTTAGCTTTATTTACGCATTTAGATGAAATCTTGCAAGTTAAATATGACCCACTTCCCGGTTTCCAATTAAGCTGAAAGTCAGCATGCATATGTAAATCGGATGACAATGCAATATTGTTATGACATGGAGCTGATCTGATGATGGAGCCGAAAGGAGGCCATGGGAACTCTGTAATAGAACGACGCAACCCCATCGAGTTTGGGCTCGATTGATTCGAATTGACAAGTAATCTGGTTCTATTTTTTTTTTTAAACTGATAATATTTAAGGAGGATGCGCTAAAAAAGCGAAGGTTTTTTTACGTTTTTTGCCACTTTCAGGTCAGAGTCAGGTTGTATGTTGGTTAAAATATGATTGACGACCGTAATACGTGTGCATTTACTGACTCATCATCTGCCTAGCCTTTTTCCAACTATGTTGGGGTCGGCTTCCAGTCTAACCGGATGCAGCTGAATACCAGTATTTTACATGCAGCGACTATTTATCTGACCTCCACAACCCAGTTACTGGGTAACATGATATTCCTTGGTAAGACTGGTTGTCAGACTTTCGGGCTTCTGACGACCCGTAACGACTGTCAAAGATCCACAAATGACAGCCGGGACCAACGGCTTACCGTGCTTTCCGAGGCACGGAGGGGTATTGGTATGTAAAGATGGTCACCCATCCACGGACCAACCGCGGTAAGCGTAGCTTAACTTGATCGATCGACCCGTCCGGCTATTGTTACTTAGCCACAAGCCCCTCTCGTGCATTTACTGACTAATAATCATTAAAACATCAGTACAACTTTCTAAGTTCATTTAACCCCATTAACAACCCCCAGAACATCATGAAAAAGTAATTTAATGCGAATACGTCACGGTCGCGAATGATAATTTGTTCAACGGACACACTAGTACACTCTGATCTCGCATTGTATAGGATTTCCGTACAGTTCGAGACCAGCGTAAACTGGAAATGTATAGCTTAATGTGTAGCCGTGTACAAGCTGACACTGGCACAAAATACACAAAAAAAAAATTGTAAATTTGAATTTCGCGGGCTGTCATGGCGCTTTCCCCTTATGTTGAAGTACTTATTATAAAAAATTCAGGTATTCAGTAAACTCTTGTGGACAATCGCTAAAGATTTAAGTAAATATTTTTTGTTTACTTTGACTCAGGTGCAGATCTCTTTCGGAGAATAACGGCCGGTTTCTTCATCAACAACTAAAGTAATCGGTAAAAGCATTGACTTTTACTTGACCTTTACTGATATCGCGGCGAATGTGTTTCTTCATTCAAGTAACAGCTAAAGTAAAAGTCAAAAGAGTTGCCATTACACAAACGTCGTAATTCCCCCAAAAAGTCCTGGGGAGCTTTTTTTACACATGGCAGCAACACAATATTACTGTCAAATGGTACCGACCAAATGTCAACGTGAAAGTTCTTCCTTGAAACGTCTGTAGGTACTGTTTTATTTACATTCCGTTTTAATACTGATAAACTTTAAATATGGAGTTTATTGCAGTCCATGACGAAAATGTGGACATAAACTTGATTCCTAAGTAGGTTGTCATTATTTATAATATTAATTTTAGGTAGCCGGTGTTATAGATACCTCATGTTATGTTTTGTAAAATTTCATGTGCGGTAAGTGCTTTTCATTTTACTATTTGTTACAAAAAACCCCTAAACTTCTTATTATCCTACCGTTTAGACTTATTTACTATGAGTACCATACCATTCAAATGTTGTTTTATTATTTACAGTGAAAGATCTTCCAACTTCAGTAACACTGAAATTGAAAATTTTAAGAAACTGATAAATAAATATTCAAAGGTCATATTAAACAAAAAAAACTAATGGATTAACAATAAAGCAAAAGGATGAAACTTGGGAAGTTATAACAAAAGAGTTCAATGCCTCAAGTAACACATATCAGAGTGTCAAACAATTAAAATGTAAGTGGGAATACATGAAAAAAAGTGCAAGAAAGGATGCTGGGAAAGTTAACCGCATGCGTCGGCAGACTGGTGGAGGCCCGCCCCCACCTCCATTATCTAAAACTGATGAATGGGTCGCTGGAATCTTAAAAGAGTCAGCTTCTGGACTCGACTCTCAATATGATGGAGATGTCTGTAGCAACATAGTTGTTGAACCACCTCTAACATCAGTTTATGCCTCGGTCGATATGATAGATTTAAGTACTAATGTGGTTAAGGTACAAGATGTTCTTACAGAAAATGTAGAAACACCGTCTATCCCTGTAAGTATTACAAATAGATCTATAAGGAAGGTTTTAAATGCCACTCCACATAACACAAGGCAGTAATTTTTAGAATTGGCCAAAAAGAAAAAGGTGTTGGTAGAGATCAAAACCACACAGATCAAGGACAAAAATGAAAGTACTCTAGTCCATCTCAGAGAAGAAAAGTGTCGATTAGAAATGGACCTGTTAAAAAAATTATTTTAAAACGACGAAAAACGCAAGCAAGAGTTACATGACTTGCAAGTGCTAAAAATTAAGTTAGAAATAGACATTTTAAGTAAGAAAACACAATAATGGTCAATTATTATATTTTAATTTATAATTGTCCAGTCTTTTATTAAACCCAAACTGTTGTTTTACAATTACTTTAGCTTTCACATCTGCTTAATGAGCAGTAACAGTTAGAGGCAAAAGTAACAGCTAAAGCAACAGCTAAAATTGTGAAGAAACAAATTTAACCGTTACTTTGACTTTGTGTCGTTACTTTGGCTGTTACCTTTGATGAAGAAACCGGCCGTTATACATTAGTATGGAAATTCCATTAAAACATCGTTTTAAGGCATAAGTCCGCCATTGTACCTTTTTTTAGTGTGCGAAAAGTTTAAATAAATCCCTACTTAATAATATGTATAAATGCGAAAGTAATTCTGTCTGTCTGTTACGCTTCCACGCCTAAACCGCTGAACCGATCTTCATGAAATTTGGCAGATATATAGCCTGGGATATGGAGAAGGATATAGGCTACTTTGTTACGCGATAACAGACATCACCGCGGGCAGAGCCGCGGGCTAAAGCTAGTAAATAATAAATGGTTACTCATCTACAAACCGACCACGGCAAGCGTACATAACTTAACCTGCAGTTGACCAGTGAGTCTATTGGGCACGCTACGATTGCGGCGGTAAGTCCCCTCTTTGAGGAGTGGCTTGAGAGGCAGCATGGCGTCCTCACCTTCCGCCTGACGCAGGTCCTCACCGGACACGGTTGTTTCGGGAGTTTCCTGTTTTGGATGTGACGGGAGGAAATGCGCGGGTGTTTCCATTGCGAAGATCGCCCTGAGGACACGTTAGAGCATACGGTGGTCTGCCCGGCTTGGCCGGAGCACCGCCTTGTCTTTGTAGAGGCGATCGGCCGCGGCGATCTCTCGCGTCCGGCCCTGGTCCAGGCCATGGTGCGGAGCGAGGGTGCATAGGTAGCCGTCGCTTCCTTCTGCGAAGCAGTGATGCTCGCGAAGAGGGAGGCGAGAAATGCTATTAAAATGTAACCACGTGCAATTACACATTCATTTATCATTTCTGGTGGAGTGGTCGCCCGCTGGTCGAAATTCATTAAAATAATATACCTTTCTGTACTCCTTCTCCATTTAAACTTTAACTGTGCCAAATTTCGCCGCAGGAGAAGCCCTGGGCGTCGGGAATCCCAGGCTGATTCCCAGCCACCGTAGGCGCGGGCTTGCGGACGGCGAGTAATGGGTAGCTCGCTGTCCGGTAAGGACCGATGTCAGCACCAACTGGTGAGGTCCGTAAGGGACGATGCCTGCCAGGGGTGCGGGTTTTTCGAAAGAGATACCGTGGCCCCTGGCACACAGGCAACTGAAGGAACACGGGTGGGTTTTAGTCAGTAAAAGTCTGACACGCCCTCCTGTTCCACCCAGAGCGGCAGAAGTTATTTGATGATTTCACACCGTCAAAAAAAAAACTGAGCCAAATTTCATACTCCTCCGTCCGCGTAATTTTTAAGTACACAGAATTTGCTTCACGTATATATAGGATCTCCGCAGTGGAGGTCCTTCCGGCTGTAACAACACGAAAAAAAGACACCATATTTGCTTGTAAACTTAGTCTAAATATAGCACCGGGTGGTGCGCACGTGTTGGGAGGACGCACATGTGTCATTGACGGTGTGGCTCGGAATTTGTCGTTTTGTTTTATTTCGCGAGGCACAGATTTTTGTGTCTCCATCCATTATTTTTTTTGCTGAATGGCTCTTGACTTTGATCACGCCTGATCGAAAGCGATGGATGAGGTGTATGATGGATTGAGACCGTGTGCCCAGAAGATGCCTGTTCAATTGTTCACTCTTGTTTTGAAGGTAGACGGGTTAAATGTGCAATGGAACACAGACGCTGGCAGAGAGTTCGACAGTTTGGCTGTGTGCATAATGAATTTGGAGGCGAAGCGTTGAGTACGACTGGTCGAGAACGAGATGTCTACCAAGTGCGACTGGTACACTGCAGTATGTCTGCTAGTCAGGTTGTAAAAGGGCGATGGTGGGCGATTGGGTACATTAACTACGCCTTCTTCCCATGGGGCAGGCAGAAACTACAGAACCTTACATACTTATAGCCATTTGCTAGATTTTTGTCCTTTTATTCTAATTAAGTCTGATCGGAGGGGTTTCTGGCTAAGTAATACCCGTACAGCCCTGCTCAAGAAATGGATTACCATATGCAAAGCTCCTTCAAACAAACAGACTTTTCAGCTTTTTTATTAGTGATAATTTAAAAAGCCCTTTTTTAGTTCATGACTTAATGTCCTCTAGAGGGCGCCATATTGAATTTAATGTAACGTCAGCCTATAACCAGCAGACGATCAAAACACTTCTAACGGTATGTTAAATTAGGATAAACAATTTAGAAATTATGAGGGAACTGATGAACATACAAACATACGTACTGGTCAAAATCATAACGCGCCTTTTTGCTTCGGATAAATAATCAGCGTCTATAATGTGTCTGTTAGTGAGAGGGAGTGGTTGAGTGTATAGAAAGGCGCGCGTGGAACACTACGCGCCGCCATCTCGGGTCTTAAAAACTAGGGGGCGACAGATTTCCCCAGATCTGTTGCCCCTGGACCCATTTAGGGGGGCTGGAAGAGGGCGTTATCCGCCCTCCGCCGACGCCCGGTGCGTCTGCTGCGGATCGGGTTAGCGGAAGCAATCTCCCCGCTCCCTCTCCGAAGCCTTCTGCGAAATGACTGGGCCAATAGGCCAACCCTAGGTCAAGTAAGGAATTATATTAATCAGGATTTATTAATATTAAAAATACTATCTCACTATTATTCAGAAGTTACGCCACTCTTACCCAGAAACGGTCGATAATAAACTTTAATATTTTATATCATAATAAAGTCGTCTCTATCAAGGATTATTACGGATTAATAATGGCCTATCTTCTATTGGAATTATTACTTTATCATTGAAATAATTACTTCATTGTCTAACGTTTGTAATCTGAATCATAATTATTTATCTATGGCATAAAGTAATTTGGTGGCAGCTTGCGGGGTAGCTGCGTAACACATCAGGCCTAGACAAAACACATTTCTGTTAGCGTTCACGCCAAACGCTATGCCAAAATGTATGGGAATGACATTACCTGCGGAAGGGACACGACGTAATCTTTCCGCAGGTAATGTCAATCCTGTATATTTTGGCGTAGCGTTTGGCGTGAACGCTAACAGAAATGTGTTTTGTCTCAGGGCCCAGGGCTCCAACTCTGTATCGTTATAATGATTCCCCGCGGTATCTTACTACGTTCAAACTACGTCAAAATCGTTTTTTTAGAAACCAATGTAACGGTAAGGAATCGAAATGTCGTATTATGTATGCCCCAAGACGATTTGTCGATATTATTAATACGATATTAGCAGAATTCGTGTGTGATTGGTGTGGTTACGAGTAATGAATCTTGAAATGAAGAGATGGGATGGTGCTATTCTTAACGTCCGGCACCACACGGAACATACATCTTTTTACATATTAATAATATTCTAAGTTCGTTAATTTCTAAAACTTTATATTCTCTTACAGGTAATGTTGGATCATGACAAATTGTACAGAAATATAGCTGACTCCAAACGGGTGAGACAGATAAAGAGACTTTGGCCCAACAGCGGGAACGTTAACGTAAAGAAAACACCTAACTCCATCAATTGTACTGCCTCGTTGGTCTAGTGAACGCAAGCACAACCGCTGACCATGATGTCTTAGGTTCGATTTTTGGGTCGGGCAAACTGTAATTGGATTTTTCCAACACGCATTTCTAATTAGCAGCCCGGAGCCTGGATTTGTGCCCGGTCGTTAGCGATAGGCTCGTTCCTATTACAGGGTACTTAAGAGCGTTCATTCCACGCGAGCTGGCAACAATGTATTCATAGTAGATTTTCGATGATTATTTCATTAAATGCAAACAAAATTAGGTACTATTTTTTTTCTGCCAAGCACTCGATCGTTGGTATTTTTTTATTTTTTTATTAATCTTTAATCATACTAAGTAATGCAAATAGAAAATAATTGACGGTATGTTGATTTTTATAAGTAAATACCAAAACAATTGTAATAAAAATAACATACAAACTTGAAAATACCAACGATCTAGTGCATGGCTGAAAAAAATGTTTACTTTTGTTTGTATTTAATTAAATAATTATGAAAACCGCCATAAATGCGTCGTTGCCAGCCCGCGTGAGGAGAACGCTCTTAAACTTTACTGGCGAAATGTCGGTTTACTATAGGTATACCTGTGCTTAACTCTTCGGGAAATAAAACATAAATTACATAAACCGGTCACAAATCCAGCCTGGGTAGCTTCTGAGAAATTCCAGATACAAAAACCCAATAACACTTCTCGACCTGGGAATCGAACCCTGGACCTTATGCTCAGCAGTATCTTTGGCGACCACTAGACTAACGAACTAGGGGACTATCATCTCACTGAGTGACGTAAGAGACAGGCGCGCAGTGGTCACGTCGTCACTACGTGCTGCCTCGCACACTTGCAGAGTTTGGTTTCGGGGAGACCCCTTTACAGTCCCTCAGAACATCGCTGGGGGATCGTAAAGGTTGTACAGAGGGGTTTCGGATTGGTCTTTTGTGAGGTAACGGTGCATGAGAAGATGGTGATTCTTTACCGGGGTGCTTTTAGTGAGGTAAAAATCCCACACTTATCCCTAAAGGCCGGACGCCTACTGAAGACATAATCGGCCGATTATACCTTCAGAAGGCGTCCGGCCTTTAGGCTTAGGCTTTTGTTGTTGGCTAATAACGTCGCCACTGCTGGGGCTGCTACGACTGGGCCACCATTGCTCTGAAAAGCCCTCCCCCCCCTCCCGAAAACAAAACAAAAAAGTAACGAAACAAACATCTGAACACAAAAAGTCTGACTGACTTCAAATCGTCTGCATTCATACACAAAGTTGTAAACTGGTTTTAACAGCATCGTTGTACGGGATTGTACTCCAAGGTCAGCTGAGTCATTAAAAATGAGCTCTAATCACGATCTGTCATAAAGCATTCGAGTTTCTAACCGTGTTTCGCTAAAATGTTTAACACTTCAAACAGGGGCGACGCAAATCTCCTGGAACAATTTCTATAAAGAAAAAATCATGTAATTTACACGAAGTTTTCATTCTACAAGTGTCGCATCGCGCCTTTTTTTTTAATAACACGCCTTAAAGTTATTAAAAACTAGCTTTTGCCCGCGGCTTCGACCGCGTCGCGGTCGGAAGTTATCCCACGGAAACGTTAGAATACATCTGCCTAGCCTTTTCTCAAAATAATTGATGTTTTTTTTAAACATATCGTCCGTGGCAATCGTACCTCGATCAACCCATTCGGCTACTATTATTTAGGCACGAGCTCCTCCTAATAAACGAACTACTACTATCATTGTAGACCCCCAGCGTAGATTTTATTACTCGTCGGTTATAAAAATCAGCTTTTCCATACATTTTGACCGCGTAGGTTGTACCACTTTTCTATGAAACCGCTGATTTTTTTTTGTATAACTGACGAAAAATTTCTGCGCTGGGGAGTCTAGAATGCTATGCTGAATTTATCCTGTGTACCCATCTATATGAAAGGTTTTGCGTATCTCCAATGCTACCACATTAAATCTAACGTCTACCTAGTTTAAAATAAATTAAATTTACGGAGAATATCAAGTTTATTGGTACTAAAGTATTTGGAGATAAGACGCCAAACACACATAAATCAATCGATGCTTTGATAAGTGCTCTCCCGTTGACCTTCACGTGTAACAGTCAATTGTTTTCAATTAACCTAACTTAGAGCTATTGGATTCATGTGATGACGAGTACATCTGCCGAGCCATTTCCCAACAAAGTTGTGGTTGGTTTTCAGCATAACGGGATGCACCTAGGTACCAAAAGTATTTTACATGAAGCGACTACATATGTACACCGTGAAGTTTTAATGGTTGTCTTCCCACGGCAGAACAACTTGCCATAAGGAGTACTTTCGAAGCATAGAGTAAAAGTAAAAAAAAATAAAGTTTTTTGTTTTAAAATAATTAAAAAAATATTCATCAACTCAGTAAAACACTACTCAATAGTAAGTTTAGAGGTAAGTTTTAGGTACTACTCGAAGCGCACGCACCGCCGACAAAGGGAACAGCGATGCATAAATGTTCAAAGCAAAATAAACTCTCGCACGTGGTGATTTTTCACAATGGTTAATCTGTCATTTTTTGTTTCTAATGTTTTATTTGTTTATAAAACGATTGTATTGCCAAGACAAAACTATTTCGCTGCGGGAAAACATCCATTGAAATTTCACGGTGTATCCTCCAAAACCCAATTATTGTGTAACAATATACCTCGAAGGACCGATGGAGGTGGTGCAGAGGAGTCCTGGAGTGGAGACCGCATATCGGCAAGCGTAGTGTCGGACGCCCCCCAGCTAGATGGACCGACGACGTTAAAAAGATGGCTGGGACAGACTGGATGCGGAAGGCGGAGGATAGTGTTGTGGCGCAGCCTGGTAGAGGCCTATGACCAGCAATGGACTGCGATAGGCTGAGTTGATTGAAGAAACCTCTTGGTAACCCTGGTTATCTGATATTCGGGCTTCTGACTCTGCAACGACTGTCAAAGATCCACGAATGATAGCCTGGACCAACGGCGTAACGTGCTTTCCGGGGGATAAAGCCAGAGTCACCCATCCACTAACCGACTGCGGCAAGCCTAGCTTTTCCTTCAGTCGACCAGTGCAGTTGTTATTATTTAACAACAAGTTTCTAGTATGATATAACATATTGTATCTTTGGTCTTTAGAAAGGGCATTTAGCTAAATAAAGACGGACAATCATACGCCCACATCAGTCTACGGATACCTAATAGGGAGTGAGTTCATCGTTGCAATAAAGGGTCCTAATTTGCATCAATCTACTGCTTTCAACGTTGTTATTAGTGCAGTCGTCGTTAGCATTACGTCAGTCCAGACCTTGAGTGAGATAGGTCCACTGTATGGAGTACTTAATGTCGGTGTTAGTCGTGATTTTTATGAGGAAAATACTTTTGCGAATGAAATGGTGACAGTAGAATAATTATTAGTTAAAAAGATGATATACATGACCCGTCTCTCCTCCATTAGGGGAGTTTCTTGCGCCACTTCTTCCCAGCGAAAGTACTAGGGAGTGGTGAATGGCAGGCGTTTTGGGGGACTGTCTCATGTAATTTTGACGTTCGAAAAATGCTGATTCTCAACCTAATTTGAATAAATTACTTTTAATTTTTGTGTCCAGTGCCTACTTTAGGATGCGCATCCGGTACGGCTCGCAGTCCTTCCCTATTCTAAGGGCTCGTCTTCCATACTACCGGTCCCCCATTCCCCCGGTCTACTCCTTTATATGCAATGGTCTCTCTCTCTCTCTCCATTAAATATGAGGCCTCAAGGGCTCGTGCAAATCTTGGGGTTCATTCGATTAATCGAGCCTGGTGAAACCACGCTGAGTTCGTGCATTTCATTCATTCATCCGACTTTTAACTTCATCAATCTATCTAATGCCTTCAAGAGAGTGATTAGCGCAGTCATTGTTAGCATTACGTCAGTCCAGTACTTGATTGCAGTAGGTATGCTGTATGGAATAGTTATGGCAGAGTTAGTCGTGATTTTACGAGGAAAATCTTTTGTCAATCACGTGGTAAAATAAAGGTTGAATTTTAAAAGAGAGACGGACAATTTATTATTTCAGCAAAGTGTCCTAAATCCTTATTTTTGGAGTTGATGCAAGATTTCTTCTTTTGGAACGAAGTTCTTGCGGTAGGACTAAAGTTGTAGGAATCGTCCCGTAACGTAAAAAATCGTTTCTTTACGAAAAAGCGTGCCCCCTCCATGTGAGTTTTTGTTATAACAGAAAGAGACGGCGAGAAAGTGAGATAGTTTTCTTTGTTTTCGAGGTTGCTGAAACACACATAAAATCATGCCTTATTTCCCCGAAAGGTTGTGCAGAGGTTTACCTTTGTAGTACATCCACATACATATCGCTTTTTTCTTCTGAAACCTATAGTGAGGTCAAAATGAAAATCCAAAATGGCGGCTGCGAACATTTTCAAAGTTTTCATCATGGGTGTCGTTTTCATAGTTTTCGTGGGTGCTGTAGCCGACAGTGAGTTTAAAATAGAGTTCATTATTTTAAAGGTCATCGTTTTGAGAGCAGCGGTGATGAAAATATTTACACAAAGTAAAGCCCCTGTCTGGGTTTTCACCTACGTCTAATTGTAAGCCACGGCTGTTACCATTAGGCCATCGCTGCTCTTTTCATAGCATAGCAAAATCAGCCTTTAACGTTCCCACTGCTGGGACCACGGAATAGAAAAAACAGTGGAAGTGCCTACGCAGCTGTCCCGCGTTGTCACAATCATGCGGAAAATATGTAGAGTAATAACAACCTTCGTCAGATGGTATAAGTCTTAATTTTGTATGAACAACAAATTCAACTTTGAAGAGAACCTTATTTGTTGTCCATACAGAATTAAGACTTATTACAACTAACGAAGGTAGGTAGGTATATTTCTCCGCATAATTGTTACACACGCGGTGACGCGTGATAGCTGCGTGGGCACTTCCACAGGTTTTTCTATTCCGTGGCTGGGACACATGCCTCCTCTTTGTGAGAGGGAGTGGGCCGTAATCCACGACGCAGGTCCAGTGCGGGTTGGTAGATGTCACATGTCTTCTAATTTTTGTTTCTAGGACATGCCAGTTTCCTCACGATGTTTTCCTTCACCGTTTTGAGAGCAGTGGTGATGAAATTATTTACGTAAAGTAAAGCGCCTGTCTGCGTTCGAACACAACTCGTAAGTCACGGCTGTTACCATTAGGCCACCAGTCCACTGCTCTTTTCAATGGATACTTTGGAAGTTATTCTCTATACCTAGACAGACGTGCGAGCGTGCGACTTTCTTCTTCGATGTCGCATCGTTCCCTCAGTGAAATTGTCCCACTTTACACCGCATCACATATCATTGTTCTCTGTTACACTTATTACCCTTTTTTGTATTCAATGCCGGTCTGATCGCTTGTACCGTCGGCTTAGAAATTGTTGAGGTCATAAATATTTAGGCGTGTAAACAATAGAGGCTCACTATTTGTCTAGGCTTTGTCGGCTTCCAGTTAAACCGGATGCGACTGAATACCAGTGTTTTACCTGGAGGAACTGGCTATCTGATTTGCTGGTAAAACCGTTCAGTTAACTGTCCTGGCCAAATTAAGTGTAAATAGTGTTATGAAAAAAAAAAATGGGAAGGAAATGAACACAATCTAAATAATTTTGAAGGATATTTCTATCCATTGCTTCATATGTCCACAAATTTTTCTGCTCAACTACGTAAATCACGCTGTTGTTGAAATATCAAAATGAAAGCCATTTTTACTGTTAGTAGAATTTTTTTTTTGGGTGGGAAATCATCAAAGGACCTCTCCCGCTCTGGGTGGAGCAGGAGGGCGTGTCAGACTTTTACTGACTAAAACCAACCCGAGTTCCCTCAGTTGCCTGTGTGCCAGGGGCTGCGGTATCTCTTTCGAACAACCCGCACCCCTGGCAGGCATCGGCCCTTGCGGGCCCCATCAGGGCTTGATCCTTACCGGACAGCGAGCTACCCATTCCTCGCCGTCCGCAATCCCGCGCCTACGATGGCCTGGAATCAGCCTGGGATTCCCGACGCCCAGGGCGTCTCCTGCGAAGACTACGGCCGTTAAAGCGCATGTACTGCCTCTCCCTCACGTGCGCCGCCTCCCTCTTTGCGAGAATCACTGCTTCGCACTGTTAGTAGGTTACGTATTTACTTCTCTGATCAATTAATCTGCCTAGCCTTCTCGCAACTAGTCTAATTGGACGCAGCTGAATACCTACCACTATTTTACATGGAGCGACTGCCTATCTGACCTCCACAACCCAGGCACCGGGTAATACGGTACCTCTTGGCAAGATTGGTTGTCATTCTTTCTGGCTATTTACGATCCATATCGACTGTCAAAGATCCACGAATTACTTAGGCTGTAAGTAATTCGTGGATCTTTGACAGTCGATATGGCCAAGTGGGTTGTAAAAATTAAAATTTTGCTACTGGAATACGGGGCTTTTGGCTACTTTGTATTTGTGTATTTTATGTAAAAAAAAAATATAGTAAGCGTTTTGTTTATGCAGTATAAACAATTTTTATTTTCCTTTTTTATTTTTTTAGAAAATAAAAATTGATTAATCAGCTGAATTCGGTTAGGCTGGATGCCGACCCTGACATAATTGAAAAAAGGCTAGGTACATGATTAGTACAACGTTTTTTTTTTCTGAGGGTGTGAAATCATCAAATAACTTCTGCCGCTCTGGGTGGAGCAGGAGGGCGTGTCAGACTGTTACTGGACCCCACCCGTGTTCCGTCAGTTGCCTGTGTGCCTAGTCCACAGTATCTATTTCGAACAACCCGCACCTCTGGCAGACATAGCTAATTTTTATCCGGGATATTAAAAAATTCTTCCTCGTTAGTCTAGTGGCCGCAATCGCTACTGGTGGTACATGAGGTCCAGGGTTTAACTCTCAGGTGGGGCAAAGTGTTATTGGGTTTTTTCATCACGAATTTCTCAGTAGCACCCCAGTGTCTGAATTTGTGCCCTATTGTTTGCAGTAGGCTCGTCCCCTATTACATGGGAGTCCCATGATATAGGGGGCGAGCCTTTTGCTCCATGATGGGACGTCGTACTCCCCTGCAAAACCTTTCGGGGACTGCAGGCGTGATGTTATGATATTAAAAAATCTTTTTCCCTAAAAAAAACAAACAACCGACTTCCGGAAAAACACTACAAAGTGAAAAATAACTTTAATTTCGGAAGGCGGTGACTTTGGATTTGTATTTTAATTTTTTGTCACCGCCTTCCGAAATTAAAGTTATTTTTCACATTGTAGTGTTTTTTCCGAAAGTGGTTATTTTTTTTTTTTTTTTTTTTTTCACTTTTTATTATAGTATGTCTCCGAAACGCAACATCAGATCTATATGAAATTTAAATAGGACCATCTCGGAATATACCCCTTTCGAACAAAAAAAGAATTTTGCAAATCCGTCTATATAAGACGGAGTTATGCCCGAAAATACATTAAGAAAAAAAAAAGATATAAACATGTCGAATTAATAACGTCCTTGTTTTTGAAGTCGGTTAAAAATGTTAAAAGCTAGTCTATTCATACTTTTTATTGAATAACATCAAACCAAAATTGATACCAAAACTGGTATGACATAGGTACATAACTGGTATTTAGAACCAGTTTTAGTAAAAAAATTAAAGAAAATAAATAACAAAGTCTAGTGTTTGATTATTGTATGGAGCTTCCCCACGATCCTAATCCTGATGGTTCTTACTGCGCCCGGCGGTTTCACCCCACATAAGGCTTGATCCCGTCGTAATAACGGGATATAAAGTGTCTTATGTCCTAATCCAGGTTTTTTTTTTTTGGTGTGGGAAATCATCAAATAACGTCTCCCGCTCTGGGTGCAGCGGGAGGGCGTGTCAGACTTTTACTGACTAAAACCCACCCGTGTTCCCTCAATTGCCTGTGTGCCAGGGGCCGCGGTATCTCTTTCGAATAACCCGCACCCCTGGCAGGCATGGGCCCTTGCGGGCCCCATCAGTTGCTGCTGACATCTCTTTGAGGCGCGCGTGGAACACAACGCGCCGTCGACCCGGGCTTGGTCCTTACCGGACAGCGAGCTACCCATTACTCGCCATTCGCAAACCCGCGCAATCCAGGTCATGGTCTACCCGTGTGCTGAATTTCATACAAATCCATTCAGTCGTTTTAGCGTGAAATCTTTAATGAAATCTTTAATATCTTCTTTATATTATCTATCTATAAACGGTCAATGAAAATGTTATCCTTTGTACAATAGCGTAGTAAAGGTGCATTCACACAGAAGTAACTTTTTGTAAAGCAACACTTTGCAGCATGATAACATTTAGTAACTTTCTATAACTTTTGCGGCTTTTACTACAAATTTTTGTTATCCGTTGTTGTCCAGTAATACTTATAAACGTTGCTCCACAAAAAGTAACTTTGCTGTGAACGCACCGTTACATTCATTATTGCTGGGCATCTGTTTGACGTTCTCAATGACCGTCCCTCGACATGACAATGCTTCGATAAAAAATATTACCTACAACTTACAAGGCCAATGATTTTTTTTGTACTTTTTAGATGTTTTTGTTTGGGTCGAGGGTTTTTTGAAATATTTAATTCAACTTTTATTTTCTGCTTTTTAAACTTAATACAGTAATAGTGAACATGCTACGATCGACACATATCTCGCTTAAATGTACGTAGTTTTACGTATGTTTCCCACAGTGATGCGTGTTACTAATTTATCCTCGTTCCTCGTTGCTATTTCATCACCAGACCCTGATCACCATTTATCTATAACCATTCATGGAGCCCAAACACGATACTTCTACTGTTGGTGAGGTGGTTGGTTATCCTGGAATTTGCAGGTGATCCTACAGCATCCGTTCGTCTAATATTATTGAAATAACAGAATACCAAATTTAGACTCAATCAGACCCATGGAAGATGCTCACATCCCTTCATCAACCAGAAAAGAGCTGATAATATTCAAACGGCTGAACCGATTTTCTTGAATCATAGTTAGTTATGAACACTCTCTATTAAGACAACTTTCAGACGAAACAAAAGCAAATACTGATCAAAACTAATCCAAACATGACATTAATATCTGCTATATTTTTTTCAAGAGTGTGCTAGTATATTGGATATCCTGGCTGCAGCATCAGACCAAGAGTTCCATAGTAATATAGCATACGTAGATTACGTAGGTGTTTCGAATTTTAGGTCACACGTATGTTTGAAAGTAAAGTAAATACACATACGTCTAAGAATCCTACCGCAGTTAACAAAACGGCTGACAGCTTGAAACGGCTGCACCAATTTTGATGAAACGCTTCTAAGAACCACCGCTAGAAAATCTACTTTTAAATTTAAAAAACCGCACCCAAATCGGTCCACCCGTTTATGAGCTATGGTGCCACATGACACACACATAGCGGTCAAACTTATAAGATAACATCCCTCTTTTTGCGTCGGGGTTAAAAAAAATATAAACATACCGAATTGATAACCTGCTCCTTTTGGAAGTGGGTTAAAAGTAAGTGAATCTAATTTACAGACCATCTACAAACAAAACAAAATAGAATCACAAAATTTTCAAAATTTTAAATTACAACAAATATTATGTTAAACACAGTTATAAAGCAAAACAGACACAAAACAACTTACTATTTATAAATTCAAGTTAGCAATACGCAAAAAAAAACTAATAAAATATTCGGTTGAGCAGACGGACCCCTAAAAACATATGCGATTATCTCGCGTCTGGCGGAAAGACACTAGTCAACGGCTGTCATTTGCCGCGCGCGGACGCCATCACGCGTTTATGTTGTCTTTGGTGCAAGGTGACGGAAGCAGTGATTTTTTTCCATTTTTAAATCCGCAACTGACGTTTTCGGTGTGTGTTCTTTTATTTTGGAAATAGTGAATTTTGTTTTTTTGAAGTGAAATATTAAATTGTGTTTTAATACAGTTTATTACGTGATACCTGTGCGTGTTGGCGCGCATTTTTGCGGGCAGTGCTTTCACTGCATACACTGGATTAGTGCAGTGCCCCTGCTAATTTCCTTTTCGGATACTTTTGGCCGTTTTTCTTTTTTTATGACAGATGCGTGATAGTGATGTGCTGACGAATAATTTAATCGATAAGTAAAAAGTTTGAGAAAGTAAAACGAAATTGAAGACATGCAATTTTGTTGCTAAAATACATAAAAAACTTGGTGGTTGTTATAACATTTAAAACTGGAAACGTAGAGCAACGTTGTCGAATAACATAATTAAAGCTACATACATAATTAATTACATCATCTTTAGAAATAACAGCGTATTCGTTACCTACCTAGATTTTTTCCTCAACACAGCACAAATTACTTTTGCATTCCTAAATGGTTAAACATAAACATAAAATAAAATTGTAAGGAATGTACAATTTTTTGTCATTTGTCTGGATGTATATTCCGGATTTAATTCAGATCCAGCCCGTCTTTTACTACCCTCCGAGGTCTGTACCCCACAGGGCCCTTAGCGAGTAGTCGCTTAGTTTTAAGCTCTTAAGCCCTGGATGGAGGCCTTAATTTATTAGGGCAGCCACAGGCAAGTTATGCCAGTTAAGGAGCCGACAATCTCCTAGGTTGACCTGCGAGACGTCATTCCCAAAAAAAAATTGGGTAAGTACTTTTAATCCTGGTGGTACGTTCCCTTGAAATATTTTCTGACATCTACGGGGTTAAAGCCGCGGGCAAAAACTAGTGGTTAAATAAAAACATTTCATTCATCTGACGTCATCGTTTAACGTATTTTCGTCGAAAAAATAAGAAATAATTGGACAAAAGGTCGAATGATAAGGTCATCATGTCCTGACTTGACTAAAATGACTCAAGTTTTAACTAATCTTATCTCTAGCTTATTCATCCAATGTTCAAAAGATAGGCAAAGGTATTCAATGAGCAGCCTCTATTGTCAGAATACAGAGAATGACATGAATGCACCACCGCACAGCGCGCCTTTACACTGTAAACACGGAAAAACTAATTTTGACAGTTGGTTATTCCTAATTTGAAACGAAGTTTGTCTGATTAGCGCGTCTGTAGTTACAAAGAAGTCGTTGCCTTTAAATTCAAGGTTAATGTTATGAAGTTACACACGGTAACATAACTGTGGCAGATGTTTTTCCGTACTCGTATTAGGTACAGTCGCCAGTACATCAAGCTACTCCAATCTGTCAAATTTCTTTGATAGATTTCAAACTTTATCGCAAATCAATAAGGTTCATGTTCGATTGGGAAAATTTGACAGTTTGGGGTAGCTTGATGTGCTGGCGTCTGTAACATCTGTAATTTACTCACATATCTATCCATAGTACGGATATGGAGTATCATAAGTATAAATTCCATACTTAATAATATATATCTATCTTTTATCTATCTATGTATACTAATAATAGAAGAAGCTAAAAAGCTAAAGCGTTTGTTTGTTTGTTTGCTTGAACGCGCTAATCTCAGGAACAACTGGTCCGATTTGAAAAATTATTTCAATGTAGATAGCCCATTTATCGAGGAAGGCTAAAGGCTATATAACATCACGCTAAGACCCTTAGGAGCCGAGCAAAGAGAAAAAAGTCACGAATACGAAGTACTCGCAGGCGAGTCGAGCGACGGGGTAGGTCGGGGAGCAAGAAATTTTTTCGCGAACGAAGTCGCGGGCAGAAGCTAGTAATGTTATAAAGAGGTAAAATGTGTGAGTTTTCATGTAGGGGTAATCTTCGAAACTCCTGATCCGATTCCGAAAATTCTGTCACTAATGGGAAGCTACAGTATTGCCGAGTGTCATAGGACATATTTTAAGTTAAAACAAGTTATTTCCACGAGAACGAAATCACGGACAGAAGTAAGCAAGTTTCATGATTAAAATCCTAGACATTTTTCTCACGATCAATATACAATTAGGTTTTTACCTCCCGTACCTTAGTTTGCGAACCTTTTTTTATCGAAAGGTCCATCGACCCCTATGTCTCGCTATCCGTCTCCATAAAACCGTCCAGATACTCGTAAAAGAAGAAAAAACAAATTGGCAAAAACAAAATGGTCTCCCTTTTTTATCCATATGCGGTCGACAGGCAGGAATCATGGCGTTAGTCAGAGGAGCCAAATTTAGATTTAGCAGCTGCCACAACGGGGTTTCAGTTTTACCACATTTTAAAGGAAACAGTTTTTGAGATTTCCTGATATTTTGTCTCCTGCCTGCTCGATGTAGGGAGTGGTTACTTTAATTTCAAGTATAACTCCTTCTTCCTATGTCCTTTTCTGAATAATTTCGGTGCGGGTTGTAACTATTGAAAGACAGTTCATTCTAGCTAGCTTTATTAGCAGTTTTCGAGTTCGTCGTTGTATAAACTAACATTGACAATTGAAGGCGAAGCGTAAGAATGTCAGTAGTATGTCAATTAAAATATGATTCAATTAATATACTTTCGAAAAAAGTCTTTAAACTGGATTAAATGAACTTAGAGGGGTTTTTTTGAGAGTGGGAAATGATCAAATAACTTCTCCCGCTCTCAGCGGAGCGGGAGGGCGTGTCAAACTTTAACTGACTAAAACCCACCCGTGTTCCCTCAGTTGCCTGTGTGCCAGGGGCCGCGGTATCTCTTTTGAACAACTCGCACCCCTGGCAGGCATCGGCCCTAGCGGACCCCACCAGTTGGTGCTGACATCTCTTTGAGGCGCGCGTGGAACACAACGCGCCTCACATACAGATGCAAGAGTTGGGAATTGTATAATAATAAAAAATATTTATTGTCCAGCTAATACAGTAAGCATACATAGGTTCACATCAAGTTGAGACGACATATTGAGTAGCTTAAATATTATCAACAGTTAGTTACATAAACATAATTTGCCAGTGAACCCCAAACTTGACAGTTAGTCTGTACCTTGGGGTTCAGTAGACAAGGGACATGCCCCAAAATGCGAAACAAATCAATTACTCATGTATAACTGGGGCCTCACTGCCTCAAGGTCAACTTCTAAAACAATTATTGTAATTTTAATCACGTACAGCACGAGTCCTAATCGTAACAGTTCTCATTATAAGCGCAGCTCAAGTTTCAAGAGTGTCGGTTTTCAAAACAAAACACTTCAGGCACGTGGACCATAGAGAAATAAAATTAAAAAGTATCGTGCAGCTGTTTGTGATCCCTGACTTAATAAAAAAAAGAAAAAACACGCATAGCTTGAATAATATCGTCGCACAGGTCGATCGAAGGTTAAACTACGCTTGCCGAGGCCGGTCCGTGGATGGGTGACCATTCATGTCATACCGAGATCCTTCTGTGTCTCGGAAAGCACGTTAAACCGCTGGGCCCAGCTGTCCTTTGTAGGTATTTGACAGCTGTTACGGGCCGTCAGAAGACCGATAGTCTGACAACCAGTCATGCCAAGAAGTATCGTGTTACCCAGTTACCGGGTTGTGGCGGTCAGATAAGCAGTCGCTCCGTGTAAAATACTGGTATTCAACTGTACCCGGTTAGACTGGTTAGGAAGATTGGGTATTTCTGGAAGAAAATGTTAGGGTCACTCATAGATAAAATTTGACGTCTTTGTTTCATTTGCGGCAAGGTTTGAATGGAATTTACGAAATGCAATGCAAAAAACAATATAGATTTTATTAAAATACACAGTGTATGAGTATGACCTACATAATATCTAAGACACCGAGAAATTAAAACTTTTCAATAGTAATATTGTTCATGTCATCGTATAATTGTCATTTTGCAAGATGTAGTGATGTGACTCCTGTCATCCGATAGGTAAACACCTCTATCGATAAAAGAAAACAAAAAGCTTTTTCTTTTTAAATATGATTGGATTATTTAAATAAAAATCTAAATTATTTAGAAAAATCCTTTAATAATCGAAATCACAACTCTATTCTTCAAGTAGCATGTAGTGATGTGACTCCTGCGGCTCCTGCCATCCGATACGTAAACACCTCTATCGATAAAAGAAAACAAAAAGCTTTTTCTTTTTAAATATGATTGGATTATTTAAATAAAAATCTAAATTATTTAGAAAATTCCTTTAATAATCGAAATCACAACTCTATTCTTCAAGTAGCATGTAGTGATGTGACTCCTGCGGCTCCTGCCATCCGATACGTAAACACCTCTATCGATAAAAGAAAACAAAAAGCTTTTTCTTTTTAAATATGATTTGATTATTTAAATAAAAATCTAAATTATTTAGAAAATTCCTTCAATAATCGGAAAACCGAACTATATTCTTCAAGTAGCATTATTCATTCTATTTCACGGCTTTCTTACATAATATTTCCACACATGTAGCAAATTAAGTAGCGTTTTATCATGCAGATAAGAAATACCTTCACAGAGATAGGTATGTTATCCAACTCACTGGATGACGTCACGTACTTATCTGTGCACTAAAAATAGGTGCTAATGTTAAATTGCTTACAAGGCATCACGTAGACAATTTGTCATTTAGCTACGGTTTTCTAGAACATGGCTTTATTATTCTAAAGGCCGACATGGAAACCTGGAGGATGCGCTAAAGTAGTTCGCAAAATTCAAATTATCTTACGTTTTTTGCAATTTCAAGACTCAAGTTGTATGTTAAACAAAAATTATCCGTGATCGTAACACGTATGTATTAACAGTATTATAATCAATCAATTAACTCAGCCTCAGCGCGCTATGGAGCGGGCTATGCTCGGAGTTTCTTTGAAGGATAAAATCAGGAATGAAATTATCCAGAAAAGAACCAGAGTCACCGACATAGCTTGTACAGCGAGCAAGCTGAAGTGGCAGCGGGCTGGCCATGTTTGTCGAAGGACCGATGGACGGTGGAGCAGACGAGTACTGGAGTAGACCGCGTATCGGCAAACGTAGTGAGGGACACCCCCAGCTAAATGGACCGACTACCTTAAAGATAATAGTTTAAAAAACTAAAAAACACGCTTTAAATACCAAACTAAAAAAGTAGAAAATAATTTAATTCTATTAAGAAGCGTGGGGTGCTTTTTGAGGTATTTTTATAATCAATTAATATCAAGCACCCACGTCTTTTTAAAACATGTGTTTTAGTTTTTTAAACTATTATTTATTTACTATTTTTTAGTTCTGCTAACTACAAAAGCGTGATTTTTAAGTTTTTTTTTTCAAATTTAAAAAAAATATTGTATTGTCATCGGTCCTCAATAAGTCTACAAAGTTTAAATGAAATCTGACCGTTTGAAGTGGGTCAAAATCGCGCCCTAAGGAGTCGGTTACAAACAAACATACAAGTGATACTAATATAAAGCGTGTAAAAAGGTGGGTGGGACAGACTGGATGCGGAAGGCGGAGGACAGGGTGGTGTGGCACAGCCTGGGAGAGGCCTATGTCCAGCATAATCAATAAAATACAATAATTAATTTATAAAGTAATTTGGGGAGGCCTATGTCCAGCAGTGGACGTCTTCGGCTGAAATGATGATGACGAATCAATAAAATCATCAATAGGAGGACATTTCAGTAGTGACCTTATTGGTGGTATTCTTCAGAAAGGTCGGGTGCGTAGAACTCGCAACCGGCGTGCGTGTATTTTCAGATTCAGTGGCCCTATTGTGAGTTTCATTTAACCATCTCGATCTTACGCACCGAGCGCGTTCGGCGCTCCGATTGGTCCTTCACCAACCCAGGGCCAATAGGAGCACTAAACGCGCTCGATGCGGGTGATCGGGATGGTTAAATGAAACTTACACTAAGGCCTCTGTGGTCTTAGTGTTAGTTTTATTTAACCATCTCGATCAAACGCTTCGAGCGGGTACGACGCTCCGATTGGTCCTTCACCAACCCAGGGCCAATCCGAGCGCAAACGCGTTCGATGCGGTTGATCGAGATGGTTAAATGAAACTTACACTAAGGCCTCTGATGTATGAACGTAAACGAGACGGGGATAGAAGTATGCGTATCTACCTACCCCCATGGGAAGAGCGCGTGAGTTTACGTATGTGTATGTGTCTCAGCCTCTTAAATACTACATTATTTATAGCGAACGAAAGATCTTCATCATCAACATCATAATTTCAGCCGAAAGACGGCCACTGCTGGACATAGGCGTCCTCCAAGCTCCGCCACTTCGACCGGTTCTGTGCTTCCCGCATCCAGCGAACTCCTGCGGCCCTCACAAGGTCATCGGTAAACCTTGTGGGAGGCCTTTCAACTTTACATCTTCCGGTACTTTTCGGCCCCATCGGCCATCTGTTCTGCGAGCAATGTGTCCTGCCCACAGCCACTTAAGTTTGGTAATTCTTCGGGCTGTCCTTGGTTCTTCTGCGGATCTCTTCATTCCTGATTCGATCACGCATGGAAACACCAAGCATAGCCCTCTCCATTGCCCTTTGGGTGAGTTTAAGCCTTCTCATGAGGCCCATTGTGAGCGACCACGTTTCGGTTCCATATATCATTACTGGCAACACGCGTAAGATCAGAACAACGTAAGATCTTAATTATTCCTAATTTAGTCGGGCATTAAGATGTTTGCACTCAATTTATTTTGGGCACTCCTGTTTGATGTTTTGCTAAATGCATTCCAACTTGAGTAAGTTTATTTAAAGCAATCTTTGACTGTGTTTTCGTGACTCCTAATCATAAAATAAGTTAGTTATGCACCGTGGATTGACCCGCCGTTAATTTAAAAGTAATTAGATTATTTGTAAATGACTTCTGAGGGTCCTATATAAGGGTCTGTAGCGTGATGTTAAATGTTAATTTTGCAAAAGAGTTTTGGTAACCCGTCTTATGTGAGTTTCAACAACAAAAAAACAAACTCTTCAGCTTTATTTTATAAAATAGATTTCAATCACATATTTGTCGATTTTTATCTCTGATTGCCAATGTGATTAAAATATTTTATCTTGCCGAAACTAAATAAAATATATTTTAGGTTAAATAAATACCTATATACATACAAATAAAAGCGTTGCACTGTTTATGCGAATTACGTTCATCAGAAAATGTATTAAAAAACGGTTTCCACTGTCGTTTCTACAGTGAATGTAATATTGCCTGGAACTTCTCCTGCCGTTATCCCAATTTGGCAACAAGCCTTTCTCTGCCGTACTTCTCAATTAATTCTCATCTATGTAGTCCATCTTCCTTACCATAATCAACATTCATACAGTGAATACATCGATTCTTTGGTCTTGCGTTCTCTTACAGCCATTCATTCTTAAAAACATCCCTCACGACTTTTGTGAAGACATGAAACTACTATTAAAAAAACCGGCCAAGTGCGAGTGGACTCGCGCATGAAGGGTTCCGTACCATCACTACATAGTATAAAACAAAATCGCTTTCTCTGTCCCTATATCCCTATGTATGCTTAAATCTTTAAAACTACGCAACGGATTTTGATGCGGGTTTTTTTAATAGATAGGAAGTGGTGAAGGGTGGGCGTTTTGGGGGACTGTCTCATGGACTTTGACGTTCGAAAAGTGCTGATTCTCACCTTAATTTGAATAAATGACTTTTGATTTGATTTGATAGAGTGATTCAAGAGGAAGGTTTATATGTATAATACACCGACCTCCACGCGGGCGAAGCCGCTGGCAAAAGCTTTATCTATAAAAACCGATTTAACAAAACTTAACATTGGAGTTGAAAAATATGTTCTCCCACACATTCCAACTGCAAATGTAAGTTGGTACGGACAATATTGAGTGATTTACCATGTTATTTTAATATCATGGACTTCTTATAGGTTTTCCCATAATCTATAAGTAGAAAATCTAATTTTAGGTTTAGTAGTTTCGGAAAGAATGGTCAATTTTCGTCTGTTTTCTTGAATAACTTAGAAACTATTTATTTTAAAATTACAAAATAAAATATATTTGATATCTTAACAACAAGCCCTTTCTCTTTATTTTTATTTGATGTGTCACACGATGCAGTTTGCAAATATTTTTGTTAATTTGAAAGTGACCCCCATATACAGATTTCGTCTATTCACGTCACACCTCTGCGTTTGGGTCACAGAAATTGATATGTGTACCAAATTTCAACTTAATCGGTCTAGTAGATTCGGAGACTATGACGGACACACGAGTGATCCTATAAGGGTTCCATTTTTTATTCCGACGTACGGAACCCTAAAAACAACTAATAATACTTGTAGAATTGGCCCACCCCTTCGATTACCATTCACCAAGAAGCCGTCCCCTTTGCGACACCCTTTTATAAATTTCTTGGAATCACCTGGCGTTGTAAATGTGCCCTTTTTTTAAAAAAAACTTTGCATACACTATCACCTGGCTTAACCTAATTTGGGTTTTTTTTTGTCTTGTTTTTTGTTTCACTTTTTGGGTTTTGTTTTGTTGTAGGTTAAGTATGTTTGTGTTTTATTTTTAAACAGTGTCTGCGATTGGATACGGACACTGTCTTTTTGTTGAGGTTTTTCGCATAAAGGGGTTACCTTTCCTTGTTAGCCGCATAAGTTTTTGTACAGTTGTACAGTACGCGTGTCCGCCCCCCACGTAGCCAGGTGTTCAGCTTGGACGTAAGGTAGGATTTTAGGGGGCACCTAATTTGGGTTAAAGAAATCTTCAAAGCAAGAAAATTCTTCTGATCGTCTATTCACTTCACTGACTCACTCTTTCACTTCTTTCACTTCTCTGCTCTCAAAACGGTGAAGGAAAACATCGTGAGAAAACCGACATGTCCTAGAACCCAACATTTCGATTTTCGCCAACCCGGACTGGGCCCGCGTGTAGATTATTGCCCACTCCCTCTCACAGAGAGGAGGCCTGTGTCCCAGCAGTGGGAACATTAAAGGCTGATTGTGATGCGAGTCTACTCTTCAATATTTCATTAATTCCTCCAAACTGCGTTGGAAATCTCACGTCAAAAACAAAAGACAGGAACTTGACATACGTTACAAAGATATGTATTGGTTATTCGGAAGGAAATCCTGCCTATCAGTACAAAATAAAATTATATTATACAAGCATATTCTTCCGTTCCGTGTGGTGCCGGACGTAAAAGAATAGCACCATCCCATCTTTTCCCGTGGGTATCGTAGAAGGTGACTAAGGGAGTTACTAGAGAATGGGCAGCAGCGTTCTCTATGCATTTGACCACCATATTGCGATCGCCAAGACGCCAACCCCAAGCGGCGATTATGATAAATCCCCCTTTTGGGAGAGGCTTATGTCCAGCAGTGGACGTCTTTCGGCTGATGCATATTCTTACGCCAATTTGGACGTATGGCATCCAACTTTGGGGCTGTACCAAACAAAGCAACGTTAAAATATTTGAACAATTCCTAAATAAAGTACTCAAGGATACTGTAAATGCACCATGGTACATTAGAAATGATGACCTCCACCGTGACCTTAAAATATAACTCGTCACCACCATCATACAAAAATTTGCTGAAGCCCAAGAACACAGACTTCACCGACATGGGAACATCGAGGCAATTCAGCTGCTAGACAACGCGGACATAGTGCGTAGGTTAAAGATAACTAAACTATTTGAGTCAGTGTCTTCCGCCTGACACAGGTCCTCACCGGACATGTCTGTTTCGGGAGGTTCCTGTTTCGGATAGGGCGGGAGGAAACGCCCGGGTGTTTTCATTGCGAAGATCGCCCAGAGGACACGGTGGAGCATACGGTGGAGGTCTGCCCAGCTTGGGCGGAGCAACGCCGTGTCCTCGTGGAGGTGATCGGCGGCGGCGATCTCTCGCGTCCGACCCTGGTCCAGGCCATGGTACGGAGCGAGAGGGCATGGCTGGCAATCGCCTCCTTCAGCGAAGCAGTTATGCTCGCAAAGAGGGAGGCGGCGCACGTGAGGGAGATGCAATACATGCGCCCTCACAGCCGTGGCCTTCGCAGGAGACGCCCTGGGCGTCGGGAATCCCAGGCTGATTCTCGGCCACCGTAGGCACGGGCTTGCGGACGGCGAGTAATGGGTAGCTCGCTGTCCGGTAAGGACCAAGCCCGGGTCGACGGCGCGTTGTGTTCCACGCGCGCCTCAAAGAGATGTCAGCAGCAACAGATGGGGCCCGCAAGGGCCGGTGCCTGCCGGGGGTGCGGGTTGTTCGAAAGAGATACCGCCGCCCCTGGCACACAGGCAACTGAGGGAACACGGGTGGGTTTTAGTCAGTAAAAGTCTGACACGCCCTCCCGCTCCACCCAGAGCGGGAGAAGTTATTTGATGATTTCCCACCCAGAGAAAAAAAAAAAAACTATTTGAGTCAGTATAGTGCATAAATAGTGAATAATAGTAACAGTGATGTGCTATATTATGTGACACATGAACAGTGTTTTTTTTTATTAATTATCAGACTCTAAGAATGTGCTACGGAATTGTGTAAAAGTGCAAAATTACACTATTCTTAGTTATAACGTAATCTACCACGTAAAATATTAAGTTAGAGTTAAATTGCTTATTAGTTTATTAATTAGGCTAGAATTTTTAGTTCTATTTAAAGAAAAAAAAATCCTCCAAACGTTGCGGATTCCATGACAGTAAAATAATGTCCCTAAGACCAGCTGAGTTCCATCATGTCGTTTCTGTTGGGCGCCATTTAAAATCCTTCCTACAGTAGTTCCAAAAGTTGTGAAAGAAATGCTTTCTTGCACCAAAATAAAAATGCCAGACTGGCCGTCATGATCGATGCAATTTTATTATCACATCGTTCGGGCCCTATCAGATACCAGCACTGCGACACTTTTTAAATGTCGCAGCTTCATGCTGAGGTAGGAGCCTTTTGGCCTCGTGCAGGACTTTGTTTTTTTTTTTTACTTCCAAATAATTTGTTTCTTAACATTTTTGTACGATTGTGCGTTTAGTTTAGTATGTGATCTTCCTGTGCGAGTCACAATAAATATTTTTTCTTTATTTCTATCCAAAGCTTTTTGTACCCAGAACGAGTACCTATAACAAAAAACTGCGCGTACACCTAATAAAAGTAACATTTCATACAAAATAAGGAATAAGGGAGATGGAGTGTGAGAGACAGAGAGTTATGTATATCTTTCTTCTCTCTCATGTAACAGTGTGCCTAAACGTGTCGCGTCCTAGAAATTCCACTCTCAATTCTCATCATCGAATTGCCGTCTAGAACGTTTCACTTCAATAACTTTGCTCAAGATTTCTTGCGATATAACTGCATGCTGGTCACTGCGTCTTTTAAAATTCTCATTACTTATCTTCCAACAAAGGATGAACAAACAATTAGAATTCTCAGACTAATGCAGTAATGACTCTTTGAGGATATTTGAAGGTGTCAAGGTTATTATTAGCTTATTAAAAGATCTCTGTGAGCTTGCTTGACAGTTGACCTTTTGAGACATTGCTCTGTCTCTTTGTTCTCCTTCTCACTTCCAGCCCTCTAAGTATTCCAATGACTTCATTTATTTTGCTAATATTATAAATGTGAAACTTTATATGTTTGAATACTTACTTGTTACTTAGTCACGCAAAAATTGCTGACTCTGCTCGCTGGTGGTGGCGTGTGTTGGATCATTAAGTTCCCTTCAAAATGGTTGAGCTGAATGGTGCTGATCCACACGTCATGTTCGTGAACGGGCGCCGCCAGTAGGGACTGGTCATCTCCTAGCTCCCACGGCTTATTTTAATTTCTGAATTGTTATTTTATTTTTGTTTTAATTACGGACGCTTTAATGTGCACGTCTTTTTACATCGTTCTCACATTGATAATTTCAACATAATGATGTAACCAACTTTTTGTAACATTACCATGATTTTAAAAGAGTGTCCATGGAGTTTCTTGCCCGTTCTTCTCCATAGGTACCTACACTTTGGAATGGGCAATTAGCTTCATCTTTCTAACTCACCGACCTTGACAATTCAAAAGTGCCTGTAATTGGTTTATTTGAAATAAATGCTTTGAGTTTGAGTTGAGTTTGAGTTTGAACGAATTAGAATGACATTTGGCACACAGATAATTCATACCTTGGGTTTACACATAGGATACTTTTGATCCCGGTAGTATGATAATTTTTAACCTCTACGTGGGCGAAGCCGCTGGCAAAAGCTAGTATTCTAATAAAATTTACCTCTACTTGTTAGAAATAAGCAAAACCTAGAATACCTCAAGTTTTAGCAAGCAAATCTATACTTATAATAATATTTATTATAAAGCTGAAGAGTTTGTTTGTTTGCTTGAACGCGCTAATCTCAGGAAGTACTGGTCCGATTTGAAAAATTCTTTCAGTGTTAGATAGCCCATTTATCGAGGAAGGCTATAGGCTATATATATATAACATCATGCTAAGACCCTTAGGAGCCGAGCAAAGAGAAAAAGTCACGAATTCGAAGTACTCGCACGGGCAGGCGAGGCGAGCGACGGGGTGGGTCGGGGAGCAAGAAATTTGACGCGAACGAAGTCGCGGGCAGAAGCTAGTCATCCAATATCTGGGTCAACTACACATTGCAAGCATGCATCAGCATTTCTTGCTGAACATCATGATCGCTGCGTAAGTACATGTACAAGTAGGTGTGTATCGCCATTTTAAGACCATTAGCCACATTCTATGGCTTCCACTGTCTATAGTCTGTTTGTGAGTCGTACCTCGTCTACATTCTGGGTCGGGAAATGTAGAATTTTATGTATGTATTTTGACCCTCTTCCTTTTACGAAGATTTTTAAAAACAAGTCAGATTTTTAAATCATCTAAATTGTTATATAACTCGTATACATTTATTGATTCACCAAACAAAGTAATCAAGTTGGTTTACCTACAATTTACATGAGACTACAATGACATCATAATAATCTCATGTTTGTAGCAACCATGCGTTCTAATATATGTCCTGACATTTTTACACTGAAACCAAATCCCATAAAAAGAAAATCACCCCATTATAGTTGGGAAAAGGGCCAGACATATTGATAAAAGTAAACAAAATAAAAGGTTCAACAAAAACGCGCTAGAGTTTGTGCTAAAATAATAATTAAAATGATACAAAAATAAATGATTCAGCAATCTACGTTAATTAACAGTAGTCTGTACTGCGAAGTAACCTATTAAATCAATTGAAGCTAACTATCGTGGGAAAAATCGACTGTTATCGCAACACTATAAAGTGGTCGATTCCCAGATTATAAATAAAAAAAACAATGTTTTGTCTACGCTTAGACTGAGTTCCCGCCGGTAAGTGGCGTAAAATTGCATTGTTTGCGCAGATTAAAATGAGTACAAAATGTTTTGTATTTTTTTTATTTAGCAGTAACTTAACGTCAAGTAATCAAATTCAATCGAGTGCGATTATTTTTAGCTGAATACCAGTATTTAACATGGAGCTTCTACCTATCTGACGATTTTTTTTTTACTATGCATTGGGTGTGCAATTAGTTTTTAAATATATTAAAAACATATCTTTCTTTAAAATATAGGAGATTATATGTCGAGAAAATCACAAAGTCAACTTGTAAAGGGTGCTACATCATACTATCAGCAATGTTCTACAACAATTTATAAACACATGTGGTCACCAACTGTCTTTTACGAGCTAGTGACATGACAGCATCCCCAAAAATAACCATTTACAGTTTCGCAAATCGAATACTAATGCTTGACAAAGACAAATAAATTTATTTTTCATCTTTCTCTCTTTATCTTTGCATGGTAATAATATTTCGTCTACAACTTATTCCTGCCATGCAAATGTAAAAAAAAACAAACCATAAAAACGAGTTTAATGTTTTTAGTCCGCCATTTTTAAAACACCGGCTGTCTAAGGACAATGGCGTTACCATTAAAAAAAATACAGTAGGTCCAGTCAAGTCCAAGTCTAGCGTTAAAGGTTTGCTTTTCAATTGCACTATCAATCATAATCTGAATCATTTTGAAGAATATTGCTAATCCATTGCTTCAAGGTTCGAAAAATAGTCTGCTCAACGTAGCTAAATAACGCAATGACTGTAATATTTTCATAAAACTGTCAAAATTAAAGCTTACCCTACTGTTAGTACGTTACGCGGACGGGGACGTCCTAGTCCATCAGTTAGAAATTATAAAAGCACTAATTTTATTTTATTTTTCGTTAAATGAAAGGAAATGAAATCACATAAGAAATGCTATAATTTTGCTTAAAGACTGTTCAATTGTATTTAGAGTGAACCTTCTGTGATTACGTTACAATATGGCTTCGAATTTTAAATCCGAACACGGCGTGACCTTGAAACATAATCGCGGCTATTGTAAGCCATTCTTGGAACTATTGTAACCTAATTTGGAGTTATTATTAAATATTTTACGGTTGAACGACTTTAAGAAAGGGAAACCGGGTGGTTCTGTCACCCTAGAGTTTGAAGAATTGCGTCATAGCGTTGCGCTTGACAAAGGTCAGAACTAAAGGGTTTTTAGTCTGTGGTCGATCGATATACAGCCGTAATTTGAATAATTGTGAATTTAAAAAATATTGTCTATGACCGAGCAACTAAGCTACGGAAACTGGGAACCAAATTGTGATAGCTTTTATACGGTACGCACGGGGGATCGAAGGGTACGCTATGCTTGCCGCAGTCGTTACGTTTATGGGTGATATCGACACTAATATTATAAAGAGGAAAGATTTGTATTTTTGTATGTAACGAATAAACTTAAAAACTACTGGACCGATTTCAAAAAATATTTTACCGTTAGAAAGCTACATTATCACTGAGTAACATAGGCTATATTTTATCTCCGTATTCCTACGGGAACGGGTACTACGCGGGTGAAACTGCGGAGCCCTGCTAGTTTATTATATATCGAGACGAGATCCCTCCGTGTCTCATGGTTCCGGCTGTCATTCGTAGATCTTTGACAGTCGTTACGGGTCGTCAGAACACTCTTGGGTAACCAGTAACTGGTTGTGGAAGTCAGACAGACATTCGCTCTATGTAAAAAAACTGGTATAGGTGTATACGATTAGACTGGAAGACGAACCCAACATAGTTGGGATAAGTCTAGGCAAATTGATTTTTGACATTTTAACATTTAACCGCTAGAACCCCCCCTGTCCCCCTGTCCCTGTCTTTTTAAAGGACTTCAAAAAGAAGGAGGTTATCAAATCAACATGTTTATATTTCGTTTTTTTTTTTAAATGTAGTTTTGGGCATAACTCCGTCATATAAACACGGATTTGCAAAATTCTTTTTTCGTTCGAAAGGGGTTTATTTCGAAATGGTCCTATTTAAATTTCATATAGATCTGATGACGCGTTTCCGAGACAGACAAAGGAACTCTTCAAAAAATGACAGCAAATCAACCGCGATTGCTGCTATCGCATAAAAATTCATTGTTTTGATCCCAAGGATGATGACATTTCGAATTGGTATGGGGTACTGTAATTAAAAGTGGAAAATAAAAACTTTTCCAAAAATAAAACAACCTACTTCCGGAAAAACACTACGAAGTGAAAAATAACTTTAAATTTCGGAAGGCGGTGACAAAAAATTCAAATACATATCCAAAGTCACCAACTTCCGAAATGAAAGTTATTTTTCACTTTGTATTGTTTTTCCGGCAGTCGGTTGTTTTTTTTTTAAATATTTTTTTTATGAAATAATAATTTAATGTAATTAAATGAGCTTAGTGGGTTTTATTGATTATTTGAATTATTATAAGTTTTTAATAATTCTGCAAATACATACGTGTTACGATCGCGAATCATATTTCATTCAAGTAACATACATCCTGACACTGAACTGCAAATTGCAAAAAAAAAACGTAAGAAAAGGTTTAAAATCGAAATATTTACTTTATTATTGACCTTTTTTTATTGACCTGATTCTGATTGACTTTCTAGTTAATCTGTATTTTTTTTTAAACTTTGCCCCACACGAGGAATTTCTCCTGTATTGTGGGTGCGTTCACAAACATTTAAACTCACATACACAAACAGCCAGACCCGGAACAACTACTTGTAGGTCATACCAATATTTGTTCCGTGCGGGAATCGAACTCGCGACACGCAGCGCAGCAGACAATCGCATAACCGCTGCGCCAACCGTGCCGTCAATTTCTGGCGCTAAGTACTAAAAATACAAAAGATTGCAACCGGAAGTCTGTTATCATTTTGCGCGCGTAAAAGAGATACATTTTCTTCGTATTTACGTAATACTGACAAATTATCTCTTCGTTATCATTTCGTTTGCCGGAACATAATCCTCAGATGAGATAGGGGCGTATTTAATACCAAATAGTAACTCTTTAGTGTGTAATTTTAATAGCGCCTCGAGCGGTAATTATTGGCTATTAGACGAAATTCACACGGATGTAATAAATTCGCGGCGATTTTTTTTGGCGCTGGGTTTTCATCTCTCGCTGTTAAGAAGTCCGAGCATTGAGAGAGAATACAACGAACTGCAGCGCGAGTGAGTCTCAGCGTGTCGAAAAAACACTGTGTTCGATTTTCAAATCTCGGTGCTAAGCTGTCGGTTGAAGTGTTTAGTCCACTCTCGGCCCTTCGACCCCCAATAAATGTGCCCACTAGACCCCTGATTATAGTTTATTCTCGACCCTTGGAGGTCGGCAGTGGATTTTATTTTCCATCCAAGTTTTAGTTTCCTCTCGATCCCCAAAGTAGTCTGTACCTTACTGTACCGAAATATTAATTTTAGTTACTTACCGTACTAGGGGTCGAAAGTGGACAAGGTATACCTGTCTTTTGTATGAAAATTCAGTCTCACCTCCTGGGGGTGGAGTGTGAACTATGTTTAAGGGTTGAGAGAAAACAAATAAACAAATTTTTTTTTAGGGGTCGACCTCGAGGGGCCGAGGGTGGACTAAACGTGTTGAAGATCCAGTGCTCGAAAGAATCCCGCAGTGATTTTACTACGTCCGTGGGCTTCCTGTTATGGCGGCCAGTCCCTGTAACATGGATATGCCAAAAAATTATTAACTCGGGGCCCGTACCATAAACTATTAGCAAGATTGACGGCCAATTCCCGCCCTTTGCAAACTCCACAGATAATTATCATGTTATTTTTCTATAATTACCGCTTGCGGCTCTTTTTAAACTACATGGGCTCTATGGCAACGAAATAACGATAGCCTATCAATATAAACTATTCAAACTATGGAGCCAAACGGATACAACACCATACAACGGCCCTCATTGTAGACTGACCTTTGATATGATGACGTAACCAACATTATAGAGTGATGACTAAAATAAATAACAGAAATTATTCGTCATGTTGTAGTTTTTCGCAGAATTTATTACGCAAATGGTTCTTAAAACTAGACTTCTGGAATTGGTAGTTTTTGCCCGTGACTTCGGTGGACCACGTGGTGGTCGGAAAATATCATTTTCTTTGGTGTAATTCGTCAAATCGTTGTGCTCCTAAAGCTTTGAGTTGAGCTGCGCAAATACTGACAAATGCGTGCACTGACCGGACAGGTCCACTCATTCTGTGTGGTGCTTTCCTCAAATGACAATTTCAGACATCAACCTACATGATCTGACTAAGATTATGTTCTGACCAAGATTATGTCTAGACTTTTAAAAGAACACTAACCTTTGAGTTGTTTCAGCCTTTCTTCTCAGAGTAGTCAGATAGGAAACGCCGACCTTATCTAGTTTTAAAAATATGATTGACCTGTAAAAGTGTTTCTACTAACTTACAGAAATATAATCATTTATTTAACCAAAGGCTTGGTGTGGTGCTAGTAGCTAGCTAGTGTAGTGTTAAAATCAGCTTACGGGATCAACAGGATTCGCCGCGTGGCGATGAGAACTGTAGTCGAATATGGTAATCAGATTGTAGACGAATTTTATTCTATATTCCCAACTGAATGTTTTTTTTTAAATCGAGATGTTACGTGTAACGTGTACGATTATTAATTAAATACCCACATAATACGATTTCGAAACCATTTCACAAATATAAATATTAATAACCACAAAATTATCGCACAGTGAACGCATCCATAATATGAATTGCAAATTGTCTCGATTGACCGGTGCAGAAGAGTCGATCGATATTTGTAAATGTCAAACTAAAACTGGCATGGCCACTAATCACTCTTACAAGAACACATTAAAAAGAAGTAAAAAAAAAACCGCTTTTTTGGCGGGAATATGTGTTTTTTTTGTCTTTGGTGTCAGATGTTTTTTTTTTTATTTATTGAGGAACATGTGCTATCCGTACGGCGTTGGTTCCTAATAGATTTCGACATTTTTTGTTTGAGACAAAGTTTTTGTGTGAGAAATTAGAATAATAGCGTCATCTTCACCAAACTGCCCTTTCTTGGGCGAATTGTGCAGTAAAATCAGCCTATAATGTTTTAACTGCTAGGACACAGGCCTTCTCTCTGTGAGAGTAAGTGGGCCATAATCCACCACGCGGGCCAGCACTGGGGTGGGTGGGTAGATGTTACACATGTCCTTGAAATTTTTGTTTCTAGGACATTTTTCGGCCGGTTTCCTCACGATGTTTTCCTTCATGGTGAAGAAATAATTTACACTAAGTACAGCGTCTTTCTGGGTTCGAACCGCGACCGTTACTACGCCACCAATGAACTAGGAGAGTGTTAGTAAAAAGATTTGTGACGTTGTCACTGAAATTGTGCTCACAAAACAAGATTGATATTTAAGTTCCGGATGGTTCCTAATTCGTGATGTACCGACTAGTCGGGAAAGCCGACTAGTCGGCCATATTTGTAATCGGCGACTAGTCGGCTAAAAACGCCGAATAGTCGGCCCATTTTTTACTCGTATTTAATATGCTTAAAAAATTTAAAAACGATGATTGAAATTAAATTGAAATCTTTTGCTGTTGTTATGTTTATCATAGAATCAATTTTACTGTTTACTTTCAGTATAATCTAGAATAGGATAGGAAATTTGGATAGATTGAAACGCCGCACAGTGGAACGAATGTATGGGAGCGGTTGGACGTAGACATGTCCGAAAAATAAGAGTAAAATTATGACAAACTAATGATGCCATCTTATTCGATTACTTAATGCCTTCATAAATTGTGGTGATGAATTTCTTCATAACTCCCATATTTCGGGAGTAATTTGAGAAAATGTGAAATTTTACTATGAAAATTAGTGTATCGAGCTCTCTCCCTCCTGATTCCGGGCTTGTTTCAAGTAGCGGTCTCTAATATCGTAATGCTATTACTAAGAGCTATATTTAATACTAAGACACATAGTGCGCCAAATGTGCACTTTCTGGGATAAAAGGAAATGAAAATTTAAAAAAAAAAACGTTTTTTCCCCATTTGTATTTACTTTAAACCGCAGACAGACTTATTAAGAGGTCTATAAATATATTATATATATATACAGAAATATATATTAACAAAAATATTCACAAGAACTGATGAGAGTATGACTTTTAAGTAAGTTGATAATAAATTACCTAGTTTCATTAAAAGTACAATAAATAATTAAGATGTAAGCTCTAATTTACTAAGTTACACATTTTAAAACAATAACATCATTTAATTATCTTCGTCATCATCATCATCATCAATTAATTCAAATTCAGAATCGATGTCCGCTAAATCATTTATGTTAACAAATTCGATATCACTTTTCTCAGAATCCGTAAGCTCATAAAATTCCTTAAAAGAAGATTTTTTTACAAACTTATTTCCTTTTGGACGGATACTTGTAACAAGTGGATCAGAAGACAGTAAAAGATTGTGCATAATATCTTCATTGCATGAGATACTGCTATGCTTTCGAGAATGCCCCTCTCTATATTTTCTAAAATCTTTATTTCTAGCCTCAGATGCCTCTTCGGATAGAAAACCAATGGGCACAATTGACATGTTCTGAACTATGTCTGGCCCATGCATTAAAATTTTATGAAGTGAAGAAGGCATATAATACCATGGGTATAACTCCACGTAAAGCTTAGCAGTATCAAAGCAGAACTCTCGGAATTTAGTTACGTTGATCTTCTCTCCTGATGAAATACACTGCAAGATCACACAGATTTTTCTTAAAAGCATAGCATCTATTCCGGTCAGTTCAGCAGATTTAGTGTAGTTTTCAAAAAATCTCCTTGCCGAGTTGCCATTGTTGGTGGATCCACTGCCTTGTTTCACAACATCGAGAAGTAAGCCCGTTTCTCTTCTTACAGCCTCTTGAACTCTTTTCTTCCTGTCATCAACTTGCCTTTTTGCTATATCACCCCTTACTTGCCATGATTTTATGTCTAATTTGTAGGAAATGTGTAATAAGCATTCCATTGAGCGAATCCAAGCGTGAAGGGTGCTTAAGCTATATTTATACATGTCCTCGTTTGCGTGTTTATCTTTGATTAACTCTAAATTATTCATTTCTTTAGGACAAGCCTTGCATATGTCACACACTGAAGCTGCTGTATTGGATATAATGGAATTAATTTTACCATCAATCATTGTCAACAGCAGTTGGTGTTTGACACTAATTCCATCAGTGATGGTGGATGGAGTTAAGGCTTCAATCTCTGCTTCGATTTCAGCCATCTCTCTCTGCACATTTTCTTTGGTTTCCTTTATAAACTTAAACAATATTGGCCGGCAAAATGAAGTGGAAGATGGTCGCTCGTTTTCCCAAATTGTTACACCTTTTGAGACGAGCCGCAGTGGTACAAGACTAATCATAAAATTACTAGCAAGATCGATTTGCTCATCTTCACTCGTCCTTTGATGATAAATGCTTTGGCTAGATGATCCGTCAAAACCCCATTTGCTGGTCAATACGAGCTGTTGATTGGGATCAACAGGGGTTTCTAACGACCTAATAAGTCTTCTTGAGGTTAAATCCATCAAGGCTTGTAATTTGATTTTTGCAGAGCTCTCTGTAACTGTGAGATCTTCTTTGGCCGGATAGCACTTAATTTTTTCTTTAACCAACATGTAGTAACTCGGGTATTGAAGAGCTCCTTCTTGAGTGTTGAAATCCCGAAGAGTGTTATAGCGCCATTTCGATAAGTTCATCGATACATAAAGAGCCAATGCCTTCAAAGGGGATATTTCCCGTACCTGAATTGATTTACCTTCAATGAAGGCTTTGATTTTTGAGGCCTCTTCTGGATTCTCCGTCAAGTATTTCATAACATAAGCTGTATCGCTTTGTCCTGCCTTTTGAAGCGCCCTTTCGGCCGAAAACATAATTTCAGCGCTGCTACTGCTGCATGAAAGACTATCTTCAGTGCGTCTTCTTTTTTGCCGGTTACTAAGGTCCTCAAAAGATTTACGAGGACTAGGATGTGTACAAGTTGAAGCATCAGATTTAGCAGGAGAAATTATGGGCTCGATGACGTCACTTATATTTTCTGTAGAAGGTTCCATATTTTCATTCTGTAATTCCGGCCATTGAATTGCAGCCTGTAGCCAAATCTCATGTTTCTTCCGAAACTTATCTGTGCTTCTTCCAGACTGTGTCCATTTTGCATAAATGCGGTAGCAAAATCGACGACACCAGTCTTTTAAACTTGTTTCAGCACTTTCACATAACTGAACACAACTGTTATCTTTTAAAACACTGAACAAATAGTTAAAGTCGCGTAAATCTTTATGTGCGCGTGCGCATAAAGCAACGTGAATATCAAGATTTGTATTAAAATTTGGAAAATACATTGCGAGATTAGCTTGGATACAACGAGGTGTAAATCAACACTGATTTTAAAGTTACTAATAGTGACCTATTTATATAAAATCCAGGTATCCCAGGTATCCTTTGTTAAATATTGCAAGGTAATTAGTTATTGTGATAATTAGTAAATGATGCATGCTAAATTAGTGTATTAAGAGCCATTTAGTAATTAAATAATAGCAATGTTCTTATCAGTAATCATTAGTGCATCAGTTTTATATGTAAACCTTAAGTCCCTAATTATATATCCTAATTAGCTTATATCTTCTCTAATTGGCTGCTCAGAAATGTTATTGTAATAAGGTAAACCTTTAGAAAAACGGTTTTAATCAACAAAATAAACAAAAAATAAAAAAATTGTGTTCTAAAATAAACATCACTCTTTATCCCAGAAAGTGCACATTTGGCGCACTATGTGTCTTAGTATTAAATATAGCTCTTAGTATTAGCATTATGATATTAGAGACCGCTACTTGAAACAAGCCCGGAATCAGGAGGGAGAGAGCTCGATACACTCATTTTCATAGTAAAATTTCACATTTTCTCAAATTACTCCCGAAATATGGGAGTTATGAAGAAATTCATCACCACAAGTTATGAAGGCATTAAGTAATCGAATAAGATGGCATCATTAGTTTGGCATAATTTTACTCTTTTTTTTCGGACATGTCTACGTCCAACCGCTCCCATACATTCGTTCCACTGTGCGCCGGCTCGCACGTAAACAATGACAAAATAAATGCAAAGGAAATAAAAACATGTCCCGACAATTCCGCCCGGTCGCCGGGCGCCGAAAGTGTAGTCACGGACGTTACGGATGTCATTCGAACTCAACCGAAAGCCATGGTCGGTTTGGCCGGAAGTCGGCCAAAGTCATAGTCAGCCCATCTCTATTCCTAATAGAATGCGGGTCGGCATCCAGTCTAACCCGTTGCAGCTGATTACTGATTTATGTGAAATGATTGCCTATGTGACCTCCACAACCCAGTTACTGTGTAATACGATACCCCTTGGTAAGACTGGTTGACAGACTTTCGGGCTTGTGACGATCCGTAACGACTATCAAAGATCCACGAATGACATTTGGGACCAGAGGTACGACCTAGCGACTGTTGTTAGCCACAAGCCCCTCTTGCTATATTAACACTATAGTGCTAATGCCACTAGCGCCAAACACTTGGTAAGCGTACGAAAGTCGAGATAGACTTGTAAAGGTGCTACGTTGTTAGAATACGTTAGTAATACATGTATTTATTTATGTAAACACGGAGAAAGTTATGTGAATGGATGCGAGGACTGCATTGTTTTGTTAAGTTGACAACTTGCTGGCGATTTTGATTGTATTTATATTCATGGCTTATTTATAGGTCGATTCGCACGAATTTCTGTGGTTTTCTCATGATCACCAGTAATATTTTTTTAGTTTGACGTCATAATTTGAAACTTCGACTATGAAATGTGAGGGCGTGCTGATTAGCTGCGTAAATGAATAAACTAAGTTTAGGAGAATTTGAAAAGGAGACTGATTCAGCAATTAGATTCTTCGGTTTTCCTTATAAACCGCTGTGTTTTAAAGGGAAAACGCAGATACTTTAGATGGGTAAGAACGAGGAAATTCTCTTCAACTCAAGAAACACTCAGAGATAGAAACCCATTGAATAAGTATGCTATGTTTACTAAAGGTATCGTTCGAGGAGCGGCCGCCCTGCCTTATCATTATTTACTTAAAACTGATAACAAAATGGAATACTTCACTAATGTTAATTTGAAAAGTTAAATACGAACATACGAGGTTGTTGTCGTTTCGCACGAATTTACTCATCCGATTCGGGCGAATAGTCTCTTTTAAATAAAATCATTATTTTGTATAGGCGACTCGCACGAAGTAATTTTTTTTTGTGGGCGATTCGTCAATTCCAGAAACACGTATCAGGCAATTGGCACGTTTTGTATTTTATGTAATAAAGTTAATGTAAAATCGGAATGTCCTTATTCCAAAAAAAAAAAAAGATTTTTTTATTTTTTTTGATATGGCTTCTCGCAGGTCAACCTTTGAGGTTGCCGGCTGCTTAATCGGCCTTGCCTGTGAAAAGCTTAATGAATTAAGGCCTGCAGCCAGGGCTTAAAAACTTAAAAGTAGAGCGACTGCTCGCTAAGGGCACCCCCGGTGGGGTTAGGGTTCCCAACTTTTTGTACGAGAAATAAAGTATATTAAGATGGGAGAAATAAAATGAATAGTATTTTACAAAAGAAAACAGTTTTTTTTTAACATTTTTTTTGGAGCTTCTTGCACAATTGCAAAACAAAAACGGTTATTTTTTTTGTTTATAAGCGTTCTGTGCTGCGCATGCGTGGCACTTGACATTTGACCGTTTCGTTCTGAAATGTAGTTTGTATACGGACGTTTACATTTTACACAGACTTTACGTATGGCTCCGAATACCAGCGGACATAAAAACAGTATTTTGTATACTCTTTTTTATAGAACAGTAAAAAGTATTAACGAACGAAAAACAGTATAATACTGTTCTTAACAGTATGGTTGGCAACCCTAGGTGGGGTTCGGACCTCGTTAGGGTAGGTATCGTTGGTAGATGGCAGCAACGGACACTGGGACAGAATGGATCGGACTCAATAAATAAAAAGCCTTCAAACGCTTTTAAACATCAAATCATTGTATTCCATTGATGCAAAAAAGTGCATAACAGAACTACAATATCCGTCGTCCGTTCCACATAACTTATATTTACTGACAACGCGGCCATTGACCTGCTCCGATAACGTAGCTGTTGTAAGTTGTAAATGCAATAAATAGGGTTGGGCGAACTTGGGGATTCGGCCGAAATTCGGTTCAAATGCCGAACATTTGACACAAGAAAATTTTAAAATAAGTCAGCTGTTTTGACTAACATAATAAAACTTTAAAAAGTGCAAAATAAAATTATAAGCATGTATTTAATTTATTATTGCACTTGTAACAATTAAATTTATTCTAAACATTACCAGAAGTTTGACATTGAAAATATGTATCGCCAAAAACATAATTTTTATCAAAGTGTTAAATGAAAAATCTTATTACGTTCTGATAGTTAAAATGTATGAGGGGGACGTGCCTCGGAAAGCACGCTAAGCCGTTGGTCCCGGCTGTCATTCGTGGATCTTTGACAGTCGTTAAGGGTCGTCAAAAGCCCAAAAGTCTGATAACCAGTCTTACCTACCATCGTGTTACCCAGTAACTGGATTTTGGAGGTCAGATAGCCAGTCGCTTCATGTAAAATAATGGTATTCAGCTGCATCCAGTTAGACTATAAGCCGACCCCAACATAGATGGGAAAACCAAAGTAAGGCGAGTACCAGTGTACCAAGACGAGCCTTGGTCCATGTTTTTAGATTCGTGGATGGGTGACCAGTGACCATCTATTACATATCGAGACCTCTCCGCGCCTCGGAAAATACTTTAAGTCGTTGATCTCGGCTATCATTCCCGGACAGTCATTACGGGTAGTAAGAAGCCCTAAAGTCTGACAACCAGTCTTACCAAGGGTATCGGTTACTAGGCTGCGGAGGTCAGATAGGCAGTCGCTCCATCTAAAACCGGCGTGCGTGTATGAACAGAGGCCTTAGTGTGAGTTTCATTTAACCATCTCGATCAAACGTATCGAGCGCGTTTGGCGTTCCGATTGATCCTGGGTTGGTGACAGACCAATCGGAGCGTCGAACGCGCTCAATGCGTTTGATCGAGATGGTTAAATGAAACTCACAAAACTCAAACTCAAACTCAAAGCATTTATTTCAATTAAACCATTTACAGGCACTTTTGAATTGTCAAAAAGTCGATCAGTTCGAAAGTTGAAGCTAGTTGCCCATTCCAAAACGTAGATCTCTATGGAGAAGAACGGGCAAGAAACTCCACGGACACTCTTTTCCTGTTGCTTCTGTATGTGAGAACAATGTAAAAAAATAAAAAATAAAATATAAAGAATTCTAAATACAAGATAAAAATAAGCCCTGGAAGTTAGGAGATGACCAGTCTCAACCGACAGCGCCCGTTCACGAACTTGACGCGTGGATCAGCACCATCCAGCTCAACCATTTTGTAGGGAACCGAATGATCCAACACACGCGCCACCATCAGTGAGACATTTATGTGAGCATGACATACTCTCAACTACCATGCTTTTTCAAGTCAACGTACATCATAACAACACAATAAACACAACACAATAATGCATGGTACTCACATTTACAAAATTTAAACAAAATGCTTCTAAATTATACAAAACTATAGTTTGCAATCTATTTGAAATATTAATAAAATTTGATTTCCTAAAAGAAAGAAAAAAAAACCACATTTAATATATATTGACGTATATACAGTAACTAACACTTGGTTCAGCAAAAATAAAACATTCGTAATGTCACAAAAATTATAATATTATGAACAAAAATGTTCGTAATGTCAGAAAAAATAAAAAAGGGAAGCTTCTCTTTCAAATACTAAAATTTTAACTAGTATGCCCAGGTGGCTGTGGAGCAGGGCCAGCATTAAGAAAAGCATTTTTATCGACGATATAATCATCTAACTTATAATATGCTTGTCTACATAGTGTGCGTTTAATGCATGATTTAAGACTTTAAGACACACTAGGGCCACTGATGTATGAACGTAAACGCGGTAAAAGAAATATGTAAAGATCGTAGCTGGTGGCGTTCTGTACTCTCTGCCTCGTAAAGAAGGCGTGAGTTTATGTACGTATATCTCTAGTGAAAATGCGAACATTTTATTTTCACCGAATGTTCGTATTCGGTGTCAAAACACGTTCGGCCCATCCCTGGTACCTAGTAAAATGAATTTATATGAGAGATTGGTAACTGTAAAGTATCGTCTATTTGCATGTTGCGTCTAAAAAATGCCGTTTTGCTGTGTAAGTAGAATAGCTTCAACCATTGGTTCGACCTGTTCCCGGGCTTTTTTAAATTCGGAATGTTAAACGCTCGTTTTGTTTATGGTGCCCAGTTTTTTTATACAGGAAATAAAGTATCGTTATGGATTTTTTTTTAAAGGCTCCTAGTGTTTATTTAAAATTTTCCTGAGCACACATAATCCAAGTCTTAATCAAATACTTACAGTTTTTTTAATCCTTGTCGACTAAACATGACTTGCATATTTCATGATAATTATGATTAGAAATGGGTACTTTAGTGTTTTACAAAAATTCCTCAAAGTCCGTCATTCAGCGCAGTCTTAACCGAAGACAAACTTACATTACAAGAATTTACACTTTACATAACATCACGCCTTGTTTCCCCGAAGGGTTGAGCAGGGGTGTACCTATAGTACATCCACATTTCTTCAGTTATGTTTAACTCCCATGTACTTAATAGGGGGCGAGCATATTGCAATCAACCGGGCACACATCCAGACTCCGGGCAAAAGACAAAGAACAAACAATAGCCATTTACAGGCACTTCTAAACTGTCTAGGAGTCGGTCAATAAGTCAGAAAACTGGAGCCAGTTCCCTTCCACCAATCCAGATTATTTATCTCGAGAAAATGTAGCTAAAACGACGCAGTTAGAATAACAACAAAGAAAAAAAAGAAAACAAATTAAAAAAAGGAACACAATAATTCTCGCGATAAAGTGCGCAATAATAAAACTAAACGTATTCATATTATAACAGGCGAGCCGTATCGCGTGGGCACTGACCATGCGACCGACAACGAACCGTAACGTAGCCGCGCGTGCCGTGCGATATCCAAATTAAAGAAAAAAAAAACACGATAATTTGAAAACTACTTCATACGGTATTTTGACAAGGTTTTGCTTGCTGTGTTTAGCTCGCATGCAAAGTGTTTAAACCATTACATTTGGCCGCAACTTCTAGTAGGTCGTACTTGCGATACCTGACAGGCCCTTTACTTTGTGTAAATGATACATCCACTGCTCTCAAAACGGTGAAGGAAAACATCGTGAGGAAACCGGCATGTCCAAGAACAAAAAATTCAAAGACATTGTGACATCCACCAATTCGCACTACCCATCTGCTCGCCATATGTTTTACTTTATACCTAGAGGTATGAGGAATAGGGTATAAAGTTCACTCATCATCTACGGAAAGGGGAGGATCCTGCGATCAGACGGGTGTCGTGTCTGTGGGCTATCGCATCGCCCATCCGTCGGGAGGTTGTTACACATATGCTGGTTGCGCAGTAAACTCTGCTTGCGCGATGCAGGATTTTTGTGTGATGTGTAGTTCGGGGGTTTTTTTTTTCAACTAATTTCTCCCGCTCTGGGTGGAGCGGGAGGGCGTGTCAGACTTATACTGACTAAAACCCACCCGTGTTCCCTCAGTTGCCTGTGTGCCAGGGGCCATGATATCTCCTTCGAACAATCCGCACCCCTGGCAGGCATCGGCCCTTGCGGACCCTACCAGTTGGTGCTGAGATCTCATTGCAGCGCGCGTGAAACACAACGCGCCGTCGACCCGGGCTTGGTCCTTACCGGACAACGAGCTACCCATTACTCGCCATCTGCAAACCTACGGTGGCCGGGAATCAGCCTGGGATTCCCGACGCCCAGGGCGTCTCCTGCGGTGACTAGGGCCGTGAGGGCGCATATACAGATTCTCCCTCACGTGCGCTGCCTCCCTCTTTGCAAGAATTACTGCTTCATGCGTAGTTCGAGTGCGGCGATGCAGATGCCGCCACATACCTTTTGCGTATTCTTTGTAGTGTATCCAATTACCTACCCATGTAGTACATTTCCTGATTCATGTTAGCTCTGTTGACCACCTATGTGGTAATTAGCGTAATGTTATGTGATGTAGTGGTCAATGGCACGCGACCTGCACCGTTACAGTAGTTCACGGTCATGCGCTTGCGCACACCACTGTTCACTTGTTCAGGGCTACCGCTGAGCTATTGTTAGGTTTGACCACCATATGGAGCTATTTGAGAGGTAGACTGGTAACTTTTCTTATCACCAATATAAGATCTGTTAATAATTATATAAGTCTAATATGTTAAGCAGAGTTTACGGTACGACTAGCAGATATACAACGTCTCTCGACATCAAACGTTGGGCAGTGGCACTAGGGATGATCGATATTAGAAAAACATCGATGTTGACATCGAATCAAACGTATCGATGTACGATAAATATCGATTGAAAAACATCGATGTCTAGAAACATCGATGGTTTCGGTAACAAATAAAACTGTCTATTAGATTTATGAAATGTGTTTATTGTTATTAAAAGTACAAAAGTTGTGATTCAACACCTCACTCTCTCCTCAAGAATGACGCGAAGCGAACTTTGAATTGAAGTTGACAGTATTTTTAACCCTTTTTTTAACCCTTGAGAAATGCAACTTGATAGTCATAGCTAACGACTATATAACGTGATAGTTGAACCTAGTACATCCAATGCACACTAGATGGTGCCCTGAAGAATAATTGACGTTTCGATATTTTATTCTTTTAACATCGATGTAACGATGTTATCAAAGTCAAAACATCGATGTTTTCCAGCTAAACATCGATGTTTATTTACCATCGATGAATATCGATCATCCTTAAGCGGCACTAGACACAACACCCGTCTGGTCGGAGAGCATTCCCTTTTGTATAGAATATGAGTGAACTTTACACCCAGGTCCTCACACCTCTATATTTCTATAATCTAGTGCTTACTTACCCGCACTGGGCCTAGGCACGCCACTATTGCGGCGGTAAGTCACCGCTGGGAGAGGCAGTATATGCTGCCGTCACGCCCCTAGTCACCGCAGGAGACGCCCTGAGCGTCAGGAATCCCAGGCTGATTCCCGGCCACCGTGGGCGCGGGTTTGCGAATGGCGAGTGATGAGTAGCTCGCTGTCCGGTAAGGACCAAGCCCGGGTCGACGGCGCGTTGTGTTCCACGCGCGCCTCAAAGAGATGTCAGCACCAACTGATGGTCGCATGAAAGCCGTCTGTTCGATTCTGTGCAAACATTTCCGACGCACTACAGGTTTCTGTAGTGCGTCGGAAATGTTTGACGTCGGGGCAGTCTCAAGAGCATTCTGAAAACTGTTTATGCAACTGGCTGTCAAACTGCCAGACCATGAAAAAACTAAATGAGATTTTGCCCTGTCTTTAGTGCAAACAGTCATTATGTCATAATGCTCAGACATCCTTAACTTAGCGTTGCGGTCGAGAGCGGAAATCAATGGTTATGTCAATTTACGTACTATTAATGACTGCCGCGACTAGCGACATCTTTGTTTTGTGCTGCATTTCGTGCTTGAATTGAGGGGGCAGACACTATTTTGTTTTTGTAGTAAAAACTTATTTATGCGCACTGCGCTTCTTCTGAACAGGAACTAGAGGTCTACTACCTGAGCAAAGCCTCGTTGTTTCAGCCGAAGTTTCGGGTGTTTCCTACTTCGTATAACCTAGTGACATAAGATTAGTTGCGGGCCCGAACTTAGAATGAATGACAACACGATTTGGCAGTTGTCCTTACTCCCGATGTGTCATTGCTCGGCCGAAAAAGTTAAAGGGTTAATTCTGAAGTATCGAACTACTTTCGGGCGGGTCTGAAGTCCGGTGATCTTTGTAGATGGACTTAGAGAGTGGACGACCCTTCACGAAAATGTCTATACAAACATTTGAAATGTCAATGCAACAAGCACTGGCCAGGGGTGCGAGTTGTTCGAAAGAGATACCGTGGCCCCTGACACACAGGCAACTGAAGGATAACGGGTGGGTTTTAGTCAGTAAAAGTCTGATAAAAAAGGGGCGTGCAGTTTTTAAATAAGATGATCATTTAAAGACTTTTTAAAGCATTTGCTTAAAAAAGAGAAGCCGTACAGTTATCGTAATAATACAGAACATTATAATTTGGAAACTGACAGTTCAATATATATAAATAGCATGCAATTCAAATTCAAAATATTAAAAAAAAAATATAAACCTACATGGGCACTAATGAAACGTCAGAAGCTAGGTGCACGGTTCCAATTGGTCGCCTTTGGTGAAGAGCCGATAAGAAACTCCACGCTAATTCTTATAATTTGGTAGATACGGACGCGTAAGTTGTATATTTTGAACTTTCCATTTTGCAACCGACTTCGGCAACTTGCTATAAAGCAGATACTGTTTATAAGAAATGTTTTATTTGTTTTAACTAAAACAAACTAACTTAACCTAACTAGGTAATCTTAATTAAGCTATCACAATTTGCTGTTTACAATGCATTCCATTACTTTAAGAAAACTTTACACATGAAATTCACGAATCGATCAAAAAGAAAACGGCCGAAAGTATCCAATTATTTACGCAAAATACTTAACAAAACCAAATCCAACACAGGTTAAGCACCATTAGAAGAAGATATAAAAAGTTTCAAGTGTAGTTAATCTGTGGCTAACAGTGTTGCCAACCTAATGAGAACTTTGTGCTGAGTGTTGCCGCGTCACAAAAATGCAGCGGCAACTGAGTAATGTCAGTGTTTATTCCTACCAGGATTATCAGCCTTCTAGAAAATATGGTAAGCTTTAGCATAAATTGTGAAGTCATGACTGTAATTTTCCATCATATCTATTACTGAACTAAGTACGAACTTTTATACCGGTTGGAGACCATGATCTAAGCTAAGTTAGTTTAGTTTAGCATAGCTGAGGAAATTTTTCATGCTTGTGTGCAGACTGCAAAATGTGAAGACAAATACGAAAAATTATCTCAAGTATTCAAGCTGACCTAAACTGACTCAGCTTGGCTCTTGGTCTGCAACTGGCTTTGGAGCCGTCCTAAAATGTTTGGTTGTTTGGACCGCACACTGATTACCTCTAAATTATCAGAATATCTTGAAAGATATATTTCGGAGAGTAGCGTACAGTGGGATACCACTTCTAAAAACTCCCTTTCGTCCTAAAACTAAAAGATTATAAATGCACATAACACATACCTTTTTAGAGGTGTTGTAAGTTTTATGCCACAAAATGTGGTCAAGACCCGAGGCCCTAGTGTGAGTTTCACCTAACCATGTACACCAATCGCAGTGAGCGCGTTTGGCGCTCCGATTGGTCCGTCACCAATCCAGGGCCAATCGGAACGCCGCACGCGCTCACTGCGTTTAGTGTAGATGGTTAAATGAAACTCACACTAGGGCCTCAGGCCTACCAAGAAAAAACAAATATTTTGTTGTTTGGAGCTATGATAGAAAGCTTGACATAGTATTATCGAGGCTTTTAAATCCTCAGATCCGTCAATTTTATGCTCCTGTGATCGTCAGGTCCAGAAATTCTCTCCCAAACATCTCATCTCCTAACCGTCATAATTTCTTCCACCAGGGCAACAGTATGAGCCGGGAGGCTTCGCCACGGCAGTGCAGCAGCGAACGAACATGACGCAACGGGAAGACGCCCTGAAGTTCGAGCAGGGCCGCATCAAGGCGCTGCAGGAGGAGCGTCTGCACATCCAGAAGAAGACGTTCACGAAATGGATCAACTCATTCTTGCAGAAGGTAGGGTATATTCTTTTTAACCACTTCCAAAAGGCGGAGGTTCTCAATTCGTCGGAACCTTTTTTTTAACCGACTTCAAAAAAAGAAGGAGGTTCTCAATTCGTCTGTATGTTTTTTTTTATGTTTGTTACCTCAGAACTTTCGACTGGGTGAACCGATTTTGATGATTCTTTTTTTATTTGAAAGCTAGTGCTTCCCGTGTGGTCCTATTTCATGTAGATCTGATGATGCGTTTCGGAGACAGACAACGGAACTCTTCAAAATATAACAGTAAATCAACTGCGAATGCTGCTATCGCGTAAATATGCATTGTTTTGACCCCAAGTATGAAGAAATTTCGAATTAGTGGGGTAGGTACTATAACTAAAAAAGTAAAAATAAAAACTTTTACCAAAAAAAAACAACTGACGTCCAAAAAAAGTCGGTTGTTTTTTTTTTTTTGGTAAAAGTTTTTGAAATAATAACGAATTGCGAAGAGCCAGTCGATGACGCATCGATTCCCAGGTCGGGCAAAGTGTTATTGAGTTTTTGCCAGCGGTTTCGCCCGCGTGGAAAATTATACAACGTACTACCGGGATAAAAGTATCTTATGTGTTAGTCCAGGTACAGATCGCGGCACGTAAGTTGAACCAAAATGGCGGATTTTGTTTCAAATTACGTGTCGTGATCTGTAATTTATTTCCAAACTTCAGTACACGTTACATCATCATTACATCATTTTTCCGTGCGAGGTACGAGTGCACGCGTTCCTAGGGGTCGGCTTCCAGTCTAACCGGATGCAACTGAATACCAGTATTTACATGGAGCGACTGCCTATCTGACCTCCACAACCCAGTTACTGGGTAACACGATACCGCTTGGTAAGACTGGTTGTCGGCCTTTTGGGCTTCTGACAACCCGTAGCCGGGAACAACGGCTTAACGTTATTTCCGAGGCACGGAGGGTTCTTGGTATGTTAAGATGGTCACCCATCCACGGACCAACCGCGGCAAGTGTAGCATAACCTGATCGATGGACCCGTGCGGTTGTTATTATTTAGTCAAAAGCCCCTCTCAAATGTATGACACTGTAAGACTGCAAATAAACTGCATTATTTTGAAGGATACAATTAGACCTAAAGATTTCAACTTTGACTCATAAAATGTCCTTGCGTGACCATCTTCGTCGCCTCTAAGTAATAAAACAGAGGCCTTTTTTGGCGAAGAAAGAGACAAACCTATTACTTCGGTCTCTTTCACTCCGTCCCCTCTCTCCGCGTCTGTTCAGTTCGAGAGAGGCGCAAGTAAAATAGGTCTCTATAATGCTAAAGGTGCGATAAGCACTTACATTATGGCGGAGATTTCTGGAAAACCCTCAAAAAGGTTTTTTTTTAAAGCAGTGTATCTCTTTAACCGTAAATAATTTTGAAAGCAAAAAAATATATGATATATTCAAGTCTTTTTTGCATACAGTGATGGAACTCAAAATATAATAAAACACACTTTAATGCATCAAAAAAATCATCAAAGTCACCTCTTAATTATCTTTAAAAGCAGTTTATCCCTTCAATAACATTATTAAAAATATGCCATAAAATTCCAAATGCCAAACTGCATCCAGTGATGGATTTATGATTTATTATTAAATAGTTAATATCTAATATTATACGATTTTATTTGCATTTTTACGACATACGCTTGCTCATTTGTTATTCGAATTTATTACAACAGATTATAACCCTTAACAGATTGCAATACGAACTATTATCGCTCATAACGACAATATTTAAAGTTACCAGGGCCGTAAACAAAGACCTATCCTCTTAACAAAAACGTGACTGACGACAAGTACATAATAATTATTAAACATAACAATAAGATATACATGACATGTGTGACACAATATTTTATAATAACGAATGTGTCAATGATTCGTCATTTGTGATTACGTTATTTTCTCAATGTATCACTATGAGTTATTTATAATTTAATTTATTAGTATTGCTTTAATTGCAATTATCTTATTGTACGCCCACGTTATGTCCTATTTACTCATCGACAACAGTAGCCTTTGACTGTGTAAAAGATAACTTGGTTAAGTCAAAGAAATTATTTGCTAAGCAAATATCTTTTTGTGACAAGTAATCCCTATTAATATCCCTACTATCCCTACTATATTTTTTATATTATAAATGCGAAATTAACTCTGTCTGTCTGTTTGTTACGCTTTCACGCCTAAACCGCTGAGCCGATCGTCACGATAGGCAGAAATATGAAGCTTTGTTTAAGCGCTAATCTCCAGAACTACTGGTTCGAATTGAAATATTATTTTAATGTTGGATAGCCCATTTATCGAGGTAGGCTATAGGCTATATAACATCATGCTAAGACCCTTAGGAGCCGAGCAAAAAGAAAAAAAGTCACGAAGTCGGAGAGCAAGAAATTTGACGCGAACGAAGTCGCGAGCAGAAGCTAGTAACGATAGTAAAGATTGCGCTGTTTTATTCCAGAGGACGTACTAATGTTTGTAATTAGATAACCAAGCCAAATATCATTAATTAAATCGAATAAAATAAGCTTGAACAATATAAAAAATTATAAAGAATCACTCATTTCAAATATACAAATTAGTTAGTAAAAATAGCATTAGACATCAATGTCAATAAAAAAAAAAACAAAAAAAAAACCGAGACCCCATCGGTGCCTCGGAAAGCACGTCAAGCCGTTGGTCCCGGCTGTCACTCGTGGATTTTTAACAGTCGTTACAGGTCATCGGGTTCCGTGTCGTGCCGGACGTAAAAGAATAGCACCATTCCATTTCTTCCCGTGGGTGTCGTAGAAGGCGACTAAGGGACTTACTAGAGAATGGGCAGCAGCGTTATCTATGCATTTTACCACCATACTGCGGTCGCCAACCCGCCTGCCAAGCGTGGCGATTATGGCACAACCCACCTTTTGGGGGAGGCCTTTGTCCAGCAGTGGACGTATTTCGGCTGAAATGAGACAACAATTTCAATAAAAAAAGAAAACAAAAAAAATATATCGGGACCCGTCGGTGCCTCGGAAATTACAGACGCCAGCACATCAAGCAACCCCAATCTATCTTTATTTGATAGATTTTCAACTTTATGACATAGGCATAGTTCATATTCAATTGGGAAAATTTAACGGTTTGGGGTGCTGACGTGTGTACGTTAAGACGTTGGTCCCGGCTGTCATTCGTGGATCTTTAACATTCGTTACGGGTCGTCAGAGGATTGAGAACCAGTCCTACCAAGAGTTATCGTGTTACCCAATAACTGGGTTGTGAAGGTAGGAAGGTAGTTGTGGAGGTAGACTTATCAAAAAAGCATATTATAAGATAAAAGACTACGTTGAAGACAAGGAAGTTTGGCATTAATTCCTTCTGCACATGTGGCTTCCCTGGTAACTCATTAGCACCTATGTGAGCGTCTATTAACTGCTTCCAAATTACAATGTTAATTTTATTAATTTTATTTTTTACACTTTCTGACATATTCTCGTCATTATTTGACATTATACAACACTTGTACTATCGAGTATTTATTAGTGATTCTCATGGAAATCATATCACTTGGTTTAAATAGGTTGATTTTACTTATATAGATTCTTTTACATATTGTGAATGAGAGAACGTTGTAGACCTACAGTTTCTATTCTTTATTTTCATTCCTCCAAGTACCTGGTACTTATTGACAGGCCTGCACTGTCCTCCCATACCTAATATCACTGTAATTTGAAAACATTATAAAAGCCAATTATTTTTAAAAGAGTAACCGTGGAGTTTCTTGCCGGCTCTTCTCCATAGGAAGCGACAAATTGGAACCGTGCACCTAGCTTCTGACGTTTCATAAGTACCCTTGCAGGTTTATGTGAAATAAAATATTTTTATTTGATTTTGATTTTGAGGAATAATGGTATTCAGCTGTACCCGGTTAGACTGGAAGCCGACCCCAACATGTCGGGAAAACGCTAGGCAGATGATGACCACATCAACGATCAAATCATTTCATTAATCAAGTATTATCAATAACTGAATATGACATCATTCGTGTTAGATGTCAGAGGTTGACTCTATTATTTATTAGTGTTTATCTAAATTGACGGCGACACAATTGATTTACTTGATTGTAATGTCGGTGCTCTTGACGGTGTTCTATAATTGGAGCTATTTTATGGTATTAAATTTAATGGAATAAAATAAAAGCTTTTTTGGTCAAGGAACACAGCGTCGCAAAATACTCAAGACAGGTTTTTGGGTACCGTACCAACGGGACCCTATTACGAAGCGACCGCTATCAGTCCGTCCGTCTGTCTGTCTGTCAGCGGGCTGTATCTCATGATCCGTAATAGGTCATCATCATCATCATCATTTCAGCCGAAAGACGTCCACTGCTGGACATAGGCCTCCCCCAAGCTCCGCCACTTCGACCGGTTCTGTGCTTCCCGCATCCAGTGGACTTCTGCGGCCTTCACAAGGTCATCGGTCCACCTTGTGGGAGGCCTTCCAACTTTACGTTTTCCGGTACGCGGTCGCCACTCCAGAACTTTTCGGCCCCATCGGCCATCTGTTCTGCGAGCAATGTGCCCTGCCCACTACCATTTAAGTTTGGCAATTCTTCGGGCTATTTCGGTTACATTGGTTCTCCTCCCCGTAATAGGTAGACAGTTGAAGTGTATTTCTATTGCCGCTATAACACAACAAATAACAAAAATAAAAACTTGAGAGGTGTCAAGGGACACCCGGATGGAACGAAGTTCCTTTCGATTAATTAGTGAAGGTAATAAAATTTAAAAAATTGTACATATACATATGCACACACACACACAACTTTTGGTCTTAATTTTTTCCGTCTAGCCCCCTTTCGCAACGCGCGACAAGGAACTTCGTTCCAATAAAAACTAAAAAAAATAAGTTACTAAAAATTTTAGGTCTCCATACAAGAAACGTATTTTTTTTCGGCCTTTTTTGCATTGTGGTACAGAACCCTTCGTATGCGTAAATAATCTAATTTTTGTGTCTTTCTTTCTATCCAGGCGCGGATGGAGGTCGAGGACCTGTTCGTGGACCTCGCAGACGGGCGGAGGCTGCTCAAGCTGCTGGAGATCATCAGTGGCGAGCGGCTCCCCCGGGCCAACAACGGACGCATGCGGGTTCACAAGATTGAAAACGTTAATAAGAGTTTGAGCTTCCTGCATACTAAGGTGAGTCATTTATAATTTACGGAAGAAATTCGCATATAAGATGCAAGAGCGAGCAAAGCGAGCTCGAACATTTTTCCAGCTTAACTCAATTGTTTTACTTGGTCCGTTCATACAGAAAGAGGACGTATTGTGTTGAGCAAGCGAAGCAAGCTCATTAATGTTAACACCCCGCCTAAGGTCAATTCGATTTTCGGAAAGAGGACTTTGAAATCTTGTTGAGTAATGCACAAGAGGTTTAAAATCGAGAAATAGCAGAATGCAAGAACGAGCGAAGCGAGCTCAAACATTTTTGGACCTCGCCTTGAATAGGTTGAATTCTCTATAGGTACTAATAGGCATAGTGTAACTAGCCTATAATTTTGCCACTGCTGGGACACAGGCCTCCTCTCTGTGAGAGGGAGTGGGTCGTAATCCACCACGCGGGCCCAGTGCAGGTTGGTAGATGTCACATGTCTTCGAGTTTTTGTTTCTGGGACATGTCGGTTTCCTCACGATATTTTCCCTCACCGTTTTGAAAGCAGAGGTGAAGAAATAATTAACACAAAGTAAAGCGCCTGGCCACACTGAGCTTGGGACCCGGACTGGGCCGTATGGCGATTACGGCCCATTCCCTCTCAGCGAGAGGAGGCCTTTGTCCCAGCAGTGGGAATATTATGTCTGGTAATGCTACGAAGCGCCTATCGTTCTAACCTTAGACCTATAACTCGTAATTCGCAACTGAATACCAATACTTTACATGGAACGACTGCCTATATGTTTTCCACAACCCAGTTGCTTGAGTAAAACGATATCACGCGGTAAGACTGGTTCTTCAAGATCCTTAACGATTCTCGAACATCCACGAATGACAGCCGGGACCAACAGCTTACGTGCTTTCAGAGGCACGGTTTTGCAGTTCTCGAAGCTGATTCATAATAAAATTACCCGTCCATAAATATTAGTAGCGACACATCGGCATTGTCACAATGTTCATCTTTTGATTAGATAGAACCGTGATATAGCTATTGATAACTTATGTAATATATTGTCGTTTTTCGCATCGAATTTATTAATTAAAATAAAGTAACAATCTATCGGCGACGGCAGCGGGGTGCATGAGGGTGCTCTTGCAACCAGGCGCGGTCCGAGGGGGGGTCCTAGGGGTCATGACCCCCCCCCCACCAAAGCCGTAAACATAAACCTGTTATTTGTGCAATAAAGTCTCCTCATCATCATATCAGTCGAAAGACGTCCACTGCTGGACATAAGCCTCCCCCAAAAGGGGGGATTTGCCATAATTGCCACGCTTGGCAGGCGGGTTGGCGATCGCAGTATGGTGGACAAATGCATAGAGAACGCTGCTGCCCATTCTCTAGTAAGTCCCTTATTCGCCTTCTACGACACCCTAGGGAAAAAATGGGATGGTGGTATTCTTTTACGTCCGGTACCACACGGCACCAATAAAGTCTAATTTACTCTTTTTTACACGCTTTATATTAGCTTCACCTGTATGTTTGTTTGTTTGTATGTAACCGACTCCTTTGGACGCTATTTTGACCCACTTTAAACGGTCAGATTTCATTTAAACGTTGTAGACTTATCGAGGACCTATGACATTTCAATAATAAAAAATTAAAAAAACACGCTTTTGTAGTTAGCAAAACTAAAAAATAGAAAATAAATAATAGTTTAAAAAACTAAAAAAACACGCTTTTTGAGGTATTTTTATAATCAATTAATATCAAGCACCCCACGCTTTTTAATAGAATTAAATGATTTTCTACTTTTTAGTTTGGTTTTTAAAGCGTGTTTTTTTTGTTTTTTTAAACTATTATTTTTCTTTTCTTATTAATATGTAGTCTTTGTCTGTGACCCCAAAGTCTGGCTGCGACCGCGCCTGCTTGCAACCCGCTGGTTTCAAAATGAAATATACTATAGATTTTTAAACATTCAGAACTAAAATATATCAGAAAACGCCCATTGGTACTATGAGCATTGTTAGCCCAGTGGTGAAGGCAAGACTTACGACTTAGTCGCAGGTCCGAACTCAGAAAGACGCTTTACTTTGTGTAAATTATTTTATCACCACTGCTCTGAAAACGGTGAAGGAAAACATCGTGAGGAAACCAGCATGTTCTAGAACCAAGAATTCGAAGACATGTGACATCTACCAACCTGCACTGGCCCGCGTGGTGGATTACGGCCCACTCTCACAGAGAGGAGCCCTGTGTTCCAGCCTTGGGACTATTAAAGGCTGATATTGTGCTAAGTCCCTAAAGGAAGTCCCAGCCGGGTGATTGGCAAGATCGTGAGATTCAAATGAGATTACAATGTAAACATTTTTTCTCCAGATATGTAGCTAAACAAAGCAAAATATTACGTGTATGTAGTATTATTGCATAATCTTCGAAGCCCGCGTGAACCACGGCACTTGCGAGACTTCCTTACAATTTTACACACATCAGTGTCACACATGCTAGCTAGCTCATATTCTAAAATTATGTTTATATTTTCATTTGTGTATGTTTGTAATTATGTATGTAAGTATATTCCCATATTAGTTGTTTAATTTATTTAGTGTATTATTGTTTTTGATTATAAACGTAGTTTTTTTCTCCTTTACCCTTTCACACGCTGTCTCCATCTCTTTATCTTCTCTCCTATCGCAGGTATGCTGGAAGAGATTTCTTTAGAAATAAGCATCACCTCTGTACCTATTTTTCTGTTCTAATCTTCTTGTCTGTTTATACACCGTGAAATTTTAATGGTTGTTTTCCCGCAGCGAAATGGTTTTGTCTTGTTAATACAATCGTTTTATAAACAAATAAAATATTAGAAACAAAAAATGGCAGATTAACCATTGTGAAAAATCACCACGTGCGTGAGTTTATTTTGCTTTAAATATTTATGCATCGCTGTTCCCTTTGTCGGCGGTGCGTGCGATTCGAGTGGTACCTACAAGTTACCTCTAGTGTTACTATTGAATAGTGTTTTATCGAGTTGATGAATATTTTTTAATAATTTTAAAACAAAAACATCTTTATTTTTTTACTTTTACTCTATGCTTCGAAAGTACTCCTTATGACAAGTTGTTCTGCCGCGGGAAAACAACCATTAAAATTTCACGGTGTATATGTGTGTACATAAATTGTTAAATAAAATTTAAAAAAACTTAAGTTACGATGGATATTGTTGAGAGAACTAAAATTATATTTATAATTATTTTATACCGGGGATTTTGAACCTACCTGCGTTAAATTATTTTTTTTATTATTATTGCACTTTTCTATGAAGAAGCAGATATTTTTTGAAAACCGAAAAAAAAATCCACCCTTGCTGAATTCATGGTTACGGTTTGCGCGACGGTGTATGCCACCCTGAATACATTCAGCCTACAGGGTGTAAATATATTTTTCGCATTGTAGGAATTAAATTACGACCTTCTCAGCCATTGCTTCACCAAGCTTCAATTATAGAAATTTTACTAAACCGTCCATGTTTGAAAACATCTACTAGTAATTAATAGTTAACTAATACATCTCTTCGCAGGTACGCCTGGAGTCAATAGGTGCTGAAGACATAGTGGACGGCAACCCTCGTCTGATCCTGGGTCTCATCTGGACCATCATCTTGAGGTTCCAGATCCAGGAGATTGAAATTGATGTTGTGAGTACTTATAACTATTTTTATTTATACCGTGTCAAAAAAAAAAATTGTTGTTGCGTATTTTGTGGTGTAAGTAAAATACACCTCTTCTTGCGCCGCTGAGGCTGGCCCAAGAAGAAGTGCCGAGACGAATTAGACGCGTATGCAAGGCTTGGATCAAGGTGGCTCTGGAAAAGGATGCCTTGAGGGATTTGGAGCAGGCCTTTGCTCACCAGTGGGGTAGTATAGGCTAATTAAAAAAGAAAACGAAGTATATACAGGGTCAAATTAAATTAGCTATCGAAACCCCACAGGCGTGATGGATATTGATATATGGATACAGGGACAAATTAAAAACTAATTAAACAACAAAAAAAAACATCATTTTCATCATTATTCTCAACTGTTTTTACCTTAAATAAAACTGTTCAATGTGCCAAGTACATTAATTAACACAGAAACGACTGTCATGCTATGGGTTTTGGAAATACGTAACAATGTTAAAGTACCTACTACGAAAAATTACACAGCTGAGCCCGCCGAGTTATTAGTTTTCGATAGCGATACCCAACACGTGCGTAAATTATTGCCAGCTAATTTAATTGGACCCTGTATAAACATGATAAAATAAAACAAAAATGGTTCAGACAGTCGGTACCAATTTTTTTAAGGTTATAATACTATACACCGTGACATTTTAATCGTCTTACAACGGCAGCCCACTTCATGTACCCAATGACTGCTATCTACTACCATTCATTATTTTTTTTTTTTTTTTAACATTTGCATAATCAAAAACATGAAAATATAACTAAGACGCATGACGTAGTTTGAAACACCCTGTTATGGAGATGGAATGTAATGGTAGGTAGGTAGATATCTTTTACCGTTTGATACGTAAACATTATTAACAGGGAGGGTGTTTCATAATTCTAAAGCATTCATTATTTTTCTTTGTATCTATTATCTTAATTAATGGTAACAATGTTTTAATCGCGTCTAGAGGTATGTTATGACGGATACATTGAGTGGACCATCTTTGTAAGACGACTAAAATGTCACGGTGTATATAATAATAGTATTTAAAAAAATATACTATAACAAATTCATAATTACTAATATTCTCTATACCTCTCTTTCCCAGGACGAAGAAAACGTATCATCAGAGAAGAAATCCGCTAAAGACGCCTTACTGTTGTGGTGTCAACGAAAGACATCTGGCTACCATGGCGTACATATACACAACTTTACCGACTCCTGGCGATCTGGTCTCGGGTTCAACGCCCTTATACACGCGCATAGGTAAGTCTACCCATCCCAATTTACGCCTCTCTGAGGGGCCATTCGAGTATTACGTAAGCACTACAGGGGGCGGGGGGTCTTTGTTATTTTTGATGACATGGGGGATGGTGATTACGTCAGCAGTATTTTTTTAAATTTTTTTTTGGGTTTTCTACAAAATTTCGTATATTTTGGTTTGAACACATATGGCAACCCTACTTGTCTATGAATGGCTCGAAGAAAACGATGACGAAATTCCAAAATCATATGAAAGTGAGCAGACACACAACATTGAGCAGCAAACATCCAATGTCATCGAAGACTTACGAGTCATGGATTCGTGTGTCATGGACTGAAGACTGTTAATTTGAATTAATATAACAAAATTTTAAAAATAAAGTTCGTTTTGTTCGATAATATATATATAAAGATTATAATAACTGAATACCATCTCAATAAAATTTGCTAAAATAAATATAACATGCGTTAAAGTCTTCTATTCAAGCGTATTCCTTAGTTCTAGACTTATAACTGGTGCTCATGAATCAATAAATAAACCAGAACACGCTGAAAAATGCATGTACCAATGTTCACGTAAGCATGGGAGGGGGGGTAAGAGCTTTGCTTACTTTTGCTGACGAGGGGGACAGGGGGTTCATAATTGCAAAAAATCTGCTTACGTAATACTTGAATGGCATCCCATCCAAATATATTCCTTATCAATGTTGCTTAAACCAACTCTCTTCGCTATCTTGTCAAAATACCTATCCTAATCTATGCCTTAACAATGTAATTTAACCTTACGATCTAGGATAGCTCTTCAAAACTCTTGAAAGTAATTAAAGACCTACTTACTACCATACTATCCCATTCAAATCTAATCCTTAGCAACAATACTTAACCATACTCTACGATATGTCAGTAATGAGGCTTTCCACTGGAACCACCCATCCTAATCTAGGCCCCAGCAATATTGCTTAACCTCACACTCTTCAATAACTTATCAAACCGCCGCCAGCGAGCGCTACTTCCAAGTTAGTGGCAGTTACTTGACTATTTAGTAATAGCGCAAGGTACTATCCGTCTTGATACCAGTTCACAATTTGACGGTTTCACTTCGATAGATTATAATCTACCGAAAATTAATGCTTTATATTGTAAGCACAAGCAGTATGTTACGGTTCACAATCTTTCGATAGTTTACAATCTCGCGAGATAGATTATAATCTAACGGTATTTACAATTTTATGGTGACATATTTATAACCTACGTTCTGGCTTCGGAAGCGTTCCCCTTACACCATATACAACATACCGACGACAACCGTCGGGCAGTCTGTTGCCCACCAGACTCACACCCGTCTAGAGGTGTGTAACTCTTTACGGAACCGACTCACTGATCCGGATCATTGAAGTGATTCAAAAGATTGGTTCAGTAAAAACGTTTCAAACGCATCATTTGGATCTGAAACATTACTTTGCTCTGTGCTCATTCCGTCCGCGCGACGCGTCGCTCGCGAGGCGACGGAGCAGTGAGCGAGTGAGAGAGGGAGACTGAGACACACTGAGTTACTTAACTATTGACTCGCGAGTCGCGAGTGAGCGAGCGAATCACAATCTATACAAGTCAGAAAGAGATACCAAATGAGATGTGTATCACTCATACTCTCACAGATTTTCATTGTCGTTATTCATGCACTTAAAAATTACCACTAAGGCGCTTACGTATCAAATACTATACGGTCGTTTTTTGCATATAATGTTAAATTCTTTGAGCCGATGATCCAAATGAAACATGTGTTTCGGATCAATTCAGTGATCGAGATGCAAATGTTCCAATCGCAAAAATGATACATTTTGACCACCTCTACACCCGTCTGGTCGAACTTCCTTTTCTATAGAGTATGAGTTAGTATGTACATTAAGGCAACCAAATAACTATCATCTTCAGGTTTTTGGAAATATTTAAGTGCCACGAAAAATTACAAAAAACTGCTGAGCGATCTACCGATTATTGGCGTATGAAAAAAAAAAATCATTTTTTTTTATTTCATTCGTTTTCGTTTTCTATACCCAACACCTGGGTAAAGTGTTGCCAGCTAACTTTATTTGACCCTGTATACTTTATTATTTACCAACTCTCTTGACTTCCAGACCAGATCTGTTCCGCTGGTCAGAACTACCGGTGACCGAGCATGTGGAGACCCTCAACCATGCCTTCGACGTGGCGGAGAATCACCTCGGCATACCACGCCTGCTTGATGCAGAAGGTAAGACGATTTTGTATAGCTAAGAGTATAATAGAACTAGGTTTTGCCAGCGGCTTCGCTCGCGTGGAGGTCGCTGTATTATACATATAAACTTCCTCTTGAATCAGTCTGTCTGTCTATTGATGAAAACCGCATTAAAACCCGTTGCGTAGTTTAAAAGATGTAAGCGTACAGACACGAAAAGCGACTTTGTGTTATACTATGAAGTAGTAGGCACATACATACACAAAAGTATAATACTCGAAGCAACCTTGTTTAAGGTGAATCTAGTCGACATTTTTCCCATACAAACTTCGGGAGTGTATTATTCCTCTGTTCGACAATGTACATCAAAAATTAAACATGGTATGGTTCTGTCTCATTATTAATATTAGCTGTGCCCGCGATTTCATCCGCGCGGAATAGTTATTTTTTTTATTATTTATTTATATATTATATATAAATTAGGCTTGTGGCTAAGTAACAATAGCTGCACGGGTCGATTGATCAGGTTAAGCTACGCTTGCCGCGGTTGGTCCGTGGATGGGTGACCATCTTTACATACCAAGACCCCTCCGTGCCTCGGAAAGCACGTTAAGCCGTTGGTCCCAGCTGTCATTTGTGGATCTTTGGCAGTCGTTACGGGTCGTCAGAAGCCCGAAAGTCTGACAACCAGTCTTACCAAGGGGTATCGTGTTACCCAGTTACTGGGTTGTGGAGGTCAGATAGGCAGTCGCTCCATGTAAAATACTGGTATTCAGCTGCATCCGGTTAGACTGGAAGCCGACCCCAACATGGTTGGGAAAAAGGCTAAGCAGATGATGATATAAACAGGATGTCAGCTATTTTATTTTATAGTATATGGTAGGTACATATTAAATCACGCTCCTAACATCATAAATGCGCGCTCAGTACTAGATATTATTTTCTTACTATGTTAATTAATAAAAACTGCGATATCTTCTAAGATATTCATTAATATGTATATCATAAATAGTTTACTTATTAAGCCCTTTGATAGCGAGTGAAGAGCAAACAGGCTCAAGAGCAGAGCCCCTTCTTAGTCGTGACGATGATTCAAATATTTAAGTTACATGAGCTTCGACCTGAAACTAGAAGATTTTGAATAAGACACTATATATATAACTAACATAAAGTCCAAAGTTGTACGAACATCGACGCAAATGTCAAAGCTCCTGATGTTTACATCGATGACTGACCTGCAAACATATTAAAAAAAAGGATAAGGCCACCTTAGTCCATCATTATCAGCCCACTGCTGGGATGCAGTTTCCTCTCTGTGAGAGCCACTACGCGGGCCCAGTGCGTGTTGGTAGATGTCACATGTCTTAGAATTTTTGGTTCTAGGTTAGGGTTTCCTCACGATGTTTTCCTTCACCGTTTTGAGAGCTGTGGCGATGAAATAACGCTTGTCTGGGTTCGAACCTATGGAAAGAAAGAAAAAAAGAAAGAAAGAAAAAAAAGTTTATTTGCGGTAAACATGACGCAAAAAAAACAGGAACACACAAAAACAGAAATAAGAAAAGGTTGAGGGAAACATGCGTCACATCCACACAAAACGGCTATCGCTCAGCATTATGCTGCGACCCTATGCAAGACAGAGCCCCAGCGCAACTCGTAAGTTGCCTTACCTCTGGGCGCTACCTTGACGCATGCCACTTAAATCTACTAAAATCATTCTTCAGTCCCTTAATGCTAAAATAACTAATGCATTCATTTTCCCACCAGATGTAGACACCAGCCGCCCCGATGAGAAGTCAGTGATGACGTACGTGGCGTCGTACTACCACACCTTCGCGAGAATGAAGAACGAGCAGAAAAGTGGACGCAGGATCGCTAACGTGAGTATCAGAATTTAATCCTTTAAAAAAATGAACAGCCATTTTGCACAAAAATAATTCAACCTGTATTAATTATACAGTGTTTCTTTTAAGGATCACATGAATCAATCCTGCAAAAGAATGAATAATGCGAAAGTAACTCTGTCTGTCTGATGCGGTTTCACGCCTAAACCGCTGAACCGATCGTCATTAATTTTGACAGAGATATATATAGCCTGGGATATGGAGAAGGACATAGGCTACTTTTTTACGCGATAACCGACAACCACGCGGGCGTAGCCGCGGGAAAAATCTAGTAACAAATAAAATAAAATGTCATTTTCTACTAATTCTCCAATTTATAAAGACTTCCGAAAAACGGCATTTTTAATTAAAAAAATTATAAAAATGTTTTGCTTACTTTCAATTCACAAGCTTATGTTCAGTGCCGCACTGCACTTACAAGACTCCTACGTACAACCCAAGCGAAAACAATATTTAAAAAATAACAATTCCTTCCTCCCCCAGATTATCGGCCAAATGATGGACTGCGACGACCGCAAAGGAGAATACAGCAAACTGTTCAGCGTACTCCTTGAGTGGATACTCCTCAAGATCCAGGAGCTGAACGGCAGAGAGTTACCCAATTCTTTAGATGGCATACAACGGTTATTGTTGTCTTTCAAACAGTATAGAACTGTGGAGAAACCGCCCAAGTAAGTGATGTTCTTTGATAGTTAAGATGTAATGTGATAGTTGGGATGTAGTGTGATAGTTAGAGATGCAGTGTGATAGTTAGAGATGCAGTGTGATAGTTGCAATGTTATGTAATAGTTTGGGATGTATTGTTATAGTAGAATGTAGTGCAATATTAAGATGTAGTGTTATAGGTAGGAATCCGCTGGATGTGGGAAGCAACAAGACCAGTTCATGTGGAGGAGCCTGAGGAGGCCTATGTCCAGCAGTGGACGCCTTTCCGCTGAACTGATGAGTGTGATAGTTAGATATGTAGTGATAGTTGAGTAAAATTGGAACGTTAATAGATGTCATGTGATAGTTGAGATGTTGATTCTGGGTAATTATGTGAAGTGTACTCCTCAAATAGATACTCCTCAAGACCCGGGTGTTGAGCGGCAGAGGGTTCACCATCTTTTTGATGACTTATCAAAGATTGTTGCTGTCTTTAAAACAGTATAGAACTATGAAGAAACCGCTCAAGTCAGTGATGTTATTTGATAGTTGCGATATAGTGTGGTGATAGTTTAGGATGTTTGTGATAGTAGAACGTATTGTGATTGTTTGAGATGTAGTGTGATAGCTAGAAATGTAGCGTGATAGTTTGGGATGGATTGTTATAGAAGAATGTAGTGTAATATTAAGATGTAGTGTGATAGCTTAGGATGTATTGTTTTAGTAGAATGTAGCGTAATAATAAGATGAAGTGTGATAGTTAGATATGTAGTGATATTCGGGTAAAATTGGAAAGTTAAATGATGTTATGTGATAGTTGAGATATGACATATTTTTGAGTAACAATGAAGTGTACTCCTCAAATAGATACTCCTCAAGATCCGGGTATTGAGCGGCAGAGAGTTCACCATCTTTTTGATGACTTACCAAAGATTGTTGCTGTCTTTAAAACAGCATAGAACTATGAAGAAACCGCTCAAGTCAGTGATGTTATTTGATAGTTACGAGTGTGATAGTTTCGATGTAATGTGATAGTTACAGATGTATCATGATAGTAGGATCCAGTTTGATATTTGGGTTAAAGTGTGATAGTAGGATACAATATAATAATATAACGTAATAATAAATTAAAATTAATTTAAACTCATCTTAACCCTCTTCTAGATACAAGGAACGTTCAGAGATCGAAGCTCTGTACTTCCACATAAACACCATGCAGAAGAGCCTGACAGGCGAAGCGTGGGTGCCGCTTGAAGGTCAGCTGCCTCAGGACCTGGAAAGAGCATGGCAGAAGCTGGAACAGGTAATATTATCAGCCTTTAATTTTGCCCCTGCTGGTGCACAGGCTACCTCTTTGTGGGAGGGATTGGGCCGTAATCCACCGCGCGGGCCCAATGCGGGTTGGTAGATGTCACATGTCTTCGAATTTGTAGTTCTGGGACATGCCGGTTTCCCTACGTTGTTTTCATTCACCGTTTTGAGAGCTGTGTTGATAAAATAATTTACACAAAGTGAAACGCTTATCTGGGTTTGAACTTATAATAATAATAATCGACTTGTGGGATGTGGACTCAGCGATCATTGTACCGATAGTCGTTACAGCCAATGGCTTGATATCCAAGAGCCTCGACCAACACCTAAGGAGGCTCTCGTTGGGCAGCTGGGTCAAGGGCCTGATTCAGAAAGCGGTACTTCTTGACACGGCTCGCATTGTTAGGAGGTTCCTCTCTCTGGAGCCCTGACCGCCGGTAGCTTGGACCCTGTTCCCGATACCGGTGGGCTACTATTTTTTATATTTTTAAATGTTTCTATATTTTTATACTAATATTTAAAAATGTAATTTATATGTCTATTGAGTGAAATAAAGGAAATAATAATAATAATTTATTTCATAAAAACGTATACAAAAAGAGTACTTTAGCTAACAGTAGTAAGTTTCCCATACAATTATGTGCCTATTACAAGTGCAAGTGATAATGTTTTGGAATTTGAATATTAGATAGCGACCCGCCCGATCTAGGTTTATTTAAACCTGTGTTTCGGGCCATCACTTTACATTTCAAGTAAATTTGGACATTAACATTTAAAATTAAATTGATTTAAAAATAATCTATTAACAACTATGAGATAAAGCATATGGTATTCTCTTAATTAATTAATTACTAATTAATGGTGTATTTCTTGTCAACAGGCGGAGCATGCGCGTGAGATCGCGTTAAGAACAGAGCTATTGCGACAACAAAGATTAGAACAACTCAACTACAAGTTTAATACTAAAGTAAGTCACTTTTATTTGTTTCATACTTAGAGATTTTTAATTACATGTTTAATTTAAGTGAGATAAATAAGAAGAATTGCCAAACTTAAGTGGCTGTGGGCAGGGCACACTGCTCACAGAACAGATGGCCGATAGGGGCGATAGGTTCTGGAGTGGCGACAGCGTACTGAAAGAAAGAAAATACATTTATTTAGCACAGACTAAAAGGCACACAATATACAGCAAAATAATAAAAAAAAAACCAACAAAAAAGTGTAAAGTGCGTCAAAGTGTGCCTCATGGCTGCGCTAAAAAGGCCCAGTGCAGCATAAATGCCAGACAACTAGTGCCTGACGCTGGTTTTCAACTGGACCTGATGTGTGAGGTGACGGATGTAAATCAGCTGCTGGTAGACGTAGCGTTGTGGACCGATGACCTAGTGAAAGCCGCAGGCATCAGCTGGTTCAGATGCACAAAACCAGTCGTTGTGGTGTTGCTTGGAGAGGTTTATGTCCAACAGTGGACGTCCTTCGGTTGAAATGATGATGAGGAAAAATTATAAAAAAACTAAAAAAACTTTTTTCAAAAAAAAAAAAAACGACCGACTTCCGAAAAAACACTACCAAGTGAAAAATAACTTTAATTTCGAAAGTCGGTGACTTTGGATATGTATTTAAATTTTTTGTCACCGCCTTCCGAAATTAAAGTTATTTTTCAGTTTGTAGTGTTTTTGGTTATAGTACCTACCCCACTAATTCGAAATTTCATCATCCTTGGAGTCAAAACAATACATATTTATGCGATAGCAACAATCGCGGTTTATTTACTGTTATTTTTTGAAGAGTTCCGTTGTCTGTCTCCGAAACGCATCATCAGATCTATATGAAAATGAAAAACCACACGGGAAGCACGAGCTTTCAAATAAAAAAAAGAATCATCAAAATCGGTTTACCTAGTCGAAAGTTATGAGGTAACAGACATAAAATAAAAATAAAAATACAGTCGAATTGAGAACCTCCTCCTTGTTTGAAGTCGGTTAAAAATGAACAACATCAAGAATGGCGTCATTCTTGATGTTGTTTTATATCTGCTCGAATTCTTTCAGCATGTAACAGAAATGCGTGATCACCTGAGGGCCAATTCCTATACAGGGTGGCTGGCACATCCTGATTCTGGAAACCCAGGGTTGAAATTTATCATTAGTTACAAAATAACGACTGTGACATAGAAAAGTTTAACCTACGCGGTCAGAATATATGGAACAGCGTTTTGTTTTTTATAACCGTCAAAAAATGTATTCATTTCAAAACTTTCCTCACGACATTTTCCTCATTCCTTATGACATCAAATAATAAGTAACCTTTTTTATCTCCTCCACAGTCCGTCCTCCGTAAAGGCTACTTGAAGGAGATGATCCAGGTGCTCTCAGACCCTCGCTACGGCTCCAATCTGGCACAGGTAGACGCCACAGTCAAGAAGCATGAAGCTATCTCCGCTGATATACTGGCCAGGTAAGTTGCGGCCTATTTGTCTAACAATTACTTGAAAACCGATTGCCAGTTTTTCAGTATACAAGATATAACAGAAGAGACGCAAAGCTGAAAGTAGGTTGCTCCTTGACAACTGAATCGATTTGGGTAGTTTTTAACGTGCGTATTTTTACGTCCGATTGAGCCATAGCAAATTCAGTTTTATGTGAAGTCTTTAAAGTAGAGATTTTAAATGCATAAAGTACTGCCAGGGTCACACGATTTTCACTAGCTGACTCGTGCCCACTTCGTTGGGCCGTAAACATTTTTATATCACCCAATAGATTACGACATGGTCGCGGTTCCATACCTACATAATTATGTCGTATTATCTCTTTAACCATACGTCCAAAATATATGCAGTAAAAGGGAAAAGACTTTTGTTTTAAACACTTGTGATGATAAATTTACTTATTTTGATAAGAATTCATAATTGTTGATAATATAACCAATTAACATGAACGATTTAAATAAAAAATATAAAAGTTAGACATGCTGTCGCTGACTTTTTTGTAGGCATTATCAAGTTCTACAATTTTTTTCTAGATTTCAATCATATATCTCACATCGTTAAGACAGCGTTCGTAAGAAACGTTTTCGTTCGACCGTTTTTTCTCGGACTTATTTTGCAAATCCGACTACCACGAAAAAGTATTTTAATTTTTCGGGTTAATATATAGCCTATAACACTCACAAATAACGCAGCTTTCTATTGGTAAAAGAATTTTCAAAAATCGGTTCAGTAGGTCCAGAGATATCTCAAAGTCACAAAATTTACCCCCTTATAATATTAGTATACATAATAGCCAAAAATATATACAATATGTAACAAAAACCCTGTTGTCCCTTCTACCCACGTTTTCAGAATCAGTATACATACGTAATAAAGCATGTCATTTATAAAAACTGTTTAACAAAAATAATTAAAATAAATATTTAATTATGAATATTTGTAATGTTTAACTGATTTTGATTAGATCAAAGAAAGCCGCCAAGCTCGTAGTCTATTATGCGAAATAAGGATACTTGTAAAATCAGATACTGTTAACATTTTTTTTGAATATGTCGATTTTAATAGTTATTTAGTGTTGAACTCTCGACTAGCCAATGCTTATTTTTTAAATTATAACTTCGTAAATGTTGTGCTTGTGGGTAAGTGTATACGTCCCTAAAAGGAACAACAGGGTTTTTGTTACATATTGTATATACACCGTGAAATTTTAATGGTGGTTTTCCCGCGGCAGAATAACTTGCCATAAGGAGTACTTTCGAAGCAAAGAGTAAAAGTAAAAAATAAAGACTTTTTGTTTTAAAATAATTTAAAAAAATATTCATCAATTCGGTAAAACACTACTCAATAGTAACACTAGAGGTAACTTGTAGGTACTACTCGAATCGCACGCTCTGCCGACAAAGGGAACAGCGATGCATAAATGTTCAAAGCAAAATAAACTCTCGCACGTGGTGATTTTTCACAATGGTTAATCTGCCATTTTTTGTTTCTAATATTTTATTTGTTTATAAAACGATGATTCTATCACCAAGACAACTATTTCGCTGCGGGAAAACAACCATTAAAATTTCACGGTGTACATCTAGTTCTCAAAGCTACTATTCTAACTTATCCTTCTTCCCCAGAACCGAACGCTTCGAAGACCTGTCAGCAATGGCAGCGGAACTAGTCCGCGAGAGCTACCACGGCGCCGAAGCGGTGTCCCGCACGGAGCAGGCGGTGCTGACGCGCTGGAACGAGCTGCTGGCGCTGCTGGAGCGGCACCGCAGCTCGCTGGGCAGGCTGGCGCACCTCATGGCGCTGCTGCGGGAGGCCGACACGGTGGCGCACACGCTCACCGAGATGAAGGTAGGTGCTGGGCTAATAAGGCTCTGTGTCTAACAAGGCCCTGTGTCTAAAAAAGATTTGTGTCCAACAAATCACAGTTGAAGGTACTTGACACAGGAGGGATACGTTGCCTGAGATGAAGCTGACACTTCTTTCCAGATAAAGCACTAGGTGGTGAAGGGCGGGTGTGCCGGGGGACTGTCTTATGTAATTTTGACATCCGAAAAGTGCTGATTCTCAGCCTAATTTGAATAAATGACTTGATTGTTTTTTACTGTGGGCCTTGACTGAGATAAATGTAGGGTCTGTGTCCAACAAGGCTTTGTGTCCAACACGTTACTATTGCAGGTACCTGACACTACAGGCACACGTTGCCTGAGATGAAGCTCGGTCTTTTGCCTAATATGGCTTTGTGTCCAACATTTCACAGTGTCCAACATGGCACTCTGTCCAACATGGCACTCTGTCCAACATTTCACAGTGTCCAAGAAAGCACTGTTGAGTGAAGCTGACACTGTGGGCTATACATCGGCTGAGATAAATGTAGGGTCTGTGTTTAACAAGGCTCTGTCAATCTGTTTTAACAAGACACTGGTGAGGGAAGCTGACACTGTTGGGCATACAACTGACATGAAGGTAGATTCTAGGGAGGGGAATGAGCTGCTCGAGTTGCTAGAGCAAAAAAAACTAAGATCCTGTCGAAATATTTAATATTTGGATACAACACCTAATTATTGCCGAAACAATAATCGAAATTATAATACTAATTTTAAAAATTTACTCCACTCATAATATTTGGTTTTTTTTTTCATAAATAAAAAACCTCTTTAATATTAAACATAGCGTAAAGTAAAATATAAATAAATGAACGAAAGTGTTGTTCTTTTACGAAGAATATACCAACATGTCAATTTATTTTTCTTGGCAATAAAGATTAAGAATCAATAAATACATTTAATGTATTGATTTTTGTTTGTTTTTATTTATTTTGATTTGTTTTTTTTGAAAATGTTGTCTAAAGTTTTCAATAAATTTTGATTTTTACAAAATAAAGTCAAGTTTTTAGGCAAAAAAATGTAAAAAAATCTATAATAATTAATACGGATCTTTTAAGATTTTTTTCTATTTTTTTTTTGTCCATTAATTATGGTCTAGTTTCACCCATTTTCGTTTGTGAACTTTATCCAGGGACACACTGTACAGTTCCACATTGAAGAAAAAAAGTCTAGAGCATTATTTCTACCATCCCTTTTCTTTTTACAGGCTCAATTCCAATCCGAAGAAGTGGGACGCCATCTTGTAGACGTAGAGCGCCTGCTCCAAGCGCACGCTCTCCAGGAGTTGCAGCTCGGAGCCCTGGACGAGAGCATCCGAAGACTGGTGCGGCACGGAGCCAGCGCCGAGGGCGGGGAGGGACCCAAGCAACAGTTGACCACGCAGCTGAACCAGCTGTCGCACGATTATGATAGGTATGTAGTGGGAGTATAGTTGCATTTTGTGTAGCAAAAGTGATGGTGTTAAGGTTCATTTTTCTATTGCATAAGGCCAGAATCAGAATCATTTGCTTTGAATGTAGTACAGGTATAAAATGTTGTATATAAATTAATGAGATCAGCCACAGTCTACCTTACGGCGTACAAATGATTATATAAATTAAAATATTAATACAAATTAAATAATGCCAGACAATTAATATATTATAGTCTTAATCTTAGTGATTCAATTCGATCTTAGTGTTAATCTAGTTGGTCACGACGAAGCGTTGATGTAGTTGTCACAGGATTATCATAGGTTTGTTGACCAATTAAGGGTGATTTTTCTATGGCAGAAATACAATTTCGTACCACCCTGATCACCGTACATAATAAAGGGTATTCTACTCTATTCTATAACTATTTTGAATTTTATAGATTTATTGATAGTCAATTAATAGAATCGATTCTCTTCCTGATTCTCGAATGAAAATACTAACTATTTGTGATGTTTGCAGCCTGGTAGCCGCCGCTAAAGACCGCAAGGCGAGACTAGAAGACGCGAGGAACCTGTTCCAGTTCCTAGAAGATCATGACGAGGAAGAAGGTAAACTAGAAAACGTGTGGACCTCCGTCAGGAACTTCGTTCCTTACGCTTTTTCTTCAATTCCGAGTGTAAAGTCGTTTGTTCTATCTTTAATTTACTCAAACTTGATTTTGCCCACACTATCGGCTTCAGCACCCTCAAAAACCACGAAAACGACACCCATGATGAGAAATTCGAATATTTTCTTAGCCGCCATCTTGGATCGCAACCTTGTTACTTGCTGAATTTGTGGTATCGGTTTACGCGTCTCTGCCATCCTATATAGTCTTGAATTATATTATCGTTACGATGACGATGGAGATGACGACTAATAGGGAAATGTGGATGAAAAACACTTGTTGCGCCGACTCCAAATAAATTGGAATAAGGGCAGGAGAATGAACGAATGAATGAAAACTGGCAATTGTTTAGATTCTTTCAGTATTTAATGATTCTTTAAAATATATCGAGTGTCTTTCTACCTATTACTAACCAGAATTAATAAAATTAGAATTAAGGGAGGGGACGTCCTCGGACGACATATATATACTGACCTTATTGGTGATGTTTCTTTCCCAACCGTCCCTTGCCCGCAGAAGTGCGAGCCCCCGCCGAAGCTGAGCAAGTAGAGTTAAAATCCCCATGATTTAATGATAAGAAAATTGTTTGATCCAGCCTGTCCCCACTTGCTGCCCCCCCCAACAGTGACTCCCTGAGCCGAGGCTCGTACCCCGCAGGGGGTGCCCTCTGTGCGCAGTCGCTATAGGTATAAGTGTAGTTTTGTAAGCCCTGGCTGGAGGCTCTTAGTCTAAAAGCTAAAAGTCACCGCAGGAAAGCCCGGTTAAGCAGTCACGGCCTCTCAAAAAAAATGATGTTTCTTCAGAAAGGTGGGAGTACTCGCAACCGACGAGCGTAAATGACCAGCAACTCTAGTGTGAGTTTCATTTAACTATCTCGATCTATCGCATCGACCGTATGCGGTGCTCCGACTGTACCTGGATTCGTGAAGGACCAATCGGATTGCCGAACGCGGTCAAAGCGATCGAGATGATTAAAAGGAACTCACATTAGGGCCACAGATTTATGTCCAGGCAAAAGGAGTATGTAAGGAACGTAACAGGTGGCGTTCTGTAGTTTCCGCCAACCCCCATGGAAAGAAGGCGTCAAAAAAAAAAAAAATATTTGACACTTAAAAAAATACATGTTACAAGCCAGTCATAATAAAAAAGCACACGAATGTATTGCCACAAATATGATCCTAACCCCCAAACTAGGCCTGGAGCTGTATTTTAGGGGTCAGCGTTCAGCCATGGGTTCTATTAATAATATACAAACTTGACAGCCAAGGTTGTTGCCATTTAGTAACACGTATAGGTAAAAATTATTTATCTATTACAAAAAGAGGGTAAACACACTTTTTTTTTTTTTTTGGTTTTGGCTTCACACGGTTTGTGCATTTAGCCAGTGTCAAGTAATTTATCTTTTCGATCAAGTAAATGGCCCGATATCGGGCACGAAGTTACAAAACAGTCAGTCGTCTTTAGTCACTCAAGTCAAAGTTATTGTAAAGCGGTAGTAACTTTACAACAACCTAATAGGAGTTTTTGGGGGGAACACGAAAAGTCCACGTTAGTCACTTATTTTCACCTTCACTAAACTTGTGCACTCACACGTAACTAAATTAAATAATTCACTAACAAAATTATATAATTTAATTCGCTATTTCACTAAATTTCATGAAAATGAAAATTCGTGCGACATGTTCCAACACGATCCCGCCAAAAACTCGTAAACACACTTAAGTAGGAATTAAAATTACAGAAAGTATAATGCTAAAGTGTTATGTGTGTTTGTATGTGCGTGTGTGTGAAATTGTGTTAGTTGGGTGGATGTGTGTAAATGTGCATGTGGTGGAAGTGTGTTGTGTGTGAATGGGAGTGCGTGAGTTTATGTATGTATGTATTAACCACTATTCTCTCTGTCAGGCTGGGTAACAGAGAAACAACGTATATGCCGTACTGACGTCGCTGCGAAGGAGCTCCGCGCCGTACTAGCGCTGAGACAGAAACATACAGCGTTGCTACACGAGTTGAGAGCCAGAGACCACGTCTCCCAAAGACATCGGGCTAAAGGACAGAGGTATTCTATTTTTTTTTGTCGTTAGCCCACACTGCCCCACCGCTGCACATCGAACACAGTAGAGCAACGACAAAGAGCTGAGAAAGCTGTTGAACCCCGCCAAAAGCTGTTGACAGCACGGTTGGCGCAGTGGTTAAGCGATTGACTGCTGTGTTGCGTGTAGCGGGTTCGATTCCCGCACGGAACAAATATTTGTATGACCTACAAATAGCTGTTCCAGGTCTGGCTGTTTGTGTATGTGTATTTAAATGTTTGTAAACGCACCCACAATACAGGAGTAATTCCTAGTGTGGGGCAACGTTTAAAAAAAATAAATGATTGACCGATGAAGAAAAATCTCACCGTGAGCACTGAGGTGAAGTGACCTTGAAATGAGCTGTCACTTCATCTGATGCTAAGGATTAATATTGACAGCACACTTCACTCATGTTATCACGGTGAGATTTTAACAGCTCCTGACTGAGTTCGAACAGACGAAGAAATATTAAGAATTTTATTTTGATAGTACCTGGTCATTGGTCGTGATCAAAGCTAAAAGAAAAGAGATTTTTATTAATTACACGCTATCTGTTTGCTAAATTTCATCCAAATCCGTTCAGCCGTTTTGCGTGATTGTGTAACAAACATCTAAACTAACTATTATTTATAACTTTCACAGCTATAAATAATATTTGTAGGATTACTTACTAGCCATAACGTCCTCCATTTTTATTGATTATTAATGAATACTTAATAAGCAAAGTTTTATGAAATAAGTAAAAAACTCGCATTCTAGTTTCTTCTGTAGAACAGAAAAATACACCGTGAAATTTTAATGGTTGTTTTCCCGCAGCGAAATGGTTTTGTCTTAGTAATACAATCGTTTTATAAACAAATAAAATATTAGAAACAAAAAATGTCAGATTAACCATTGTGAAAAATCACCACGTGCGAGAGTTTATTTTGCTTTGAACATTTATGCATCGCTGTTCCCTTTGTCGGTGGCGCGCAAGATACCTCTAGAGTTACTATTGAATAGCGTTTTATCGAGTTGATGAATATTTTTTTAATTATTTTAAAACAAAAAAATCTTAATTTTTAACTTTTACTCTATGCTTCGAAATTACTCCTTATGGCAAGTTGTTCTGCCGCGGGAAAACAACCATTTAAATTTTTCGGTATATATTGAGAGATAACACAGTAACATTTTCCTTCATTAACAGCCTAATCGACGCTAAACACCCGAAATCAGCTGAGATTGAGCGTCGCCTCACGTCCCTGAACAAGCAGTGGCAGATCCTGAGAGAGCTGGCTGCAGCCAGGGAGAAGCAGCTGGCTGATGCCGCTGAAGCTCATCAGGTAATTACGTCCAGTAGTTTCATACTTTCCTTAGGTGAAGATTCGATTTTTTTGGGTGCTCTAATTTAGACGGCGATTCCGCCTGGGATCCTCGCGCAGTTATGTTTTTACTGCCCACAGCTGTGCGTCTGATTATAAAGTCATTGATGGCTGTCAAAACTTTGCTAAGTAAAGTACGCATCACAAAAGAATCACGAAAAAAAATGTGCATTTTGTTTTTAATATAATTCACAAAACTGATATACCTACAACAATAAATGCATAAAAAACATGTAGAATGCATGTTTTATGTAAAATATTATTTAAAAAAAAAACTAAAAATAATCAAAACATATAAAATGTGAAATTTTCCATACAAAATGTAAAAGCTTTGGGGATTTTTTTAAAGATTAAAAAAAAATGCAATTGAGATTCTAAGTTTATACCTAACTGAATATGTATATGCATAAGGTTCAAATTCGTATGAAGCGCTTTCTTGATTTCGCGAAAACTAAGTGCGGACTGTGAATCTTAGGCGTATCATACACTGCTACGCACCACGCTCCGGTGTGCGCGAAACGAGCCAAATTCTCAGTGCTTTTCCAGCGTTTTTTTAATCACGTGCGGGAGAGCGTTATCGGCGTCCCGACGCATGGTGCGTCTTAGTGTGTGAATCGCCTTACAGTTTGTGTTTGTATTCGTTTGCAAAACTAAAGTCGGATATTGTGCTCGTTAGTTGCTTCGCTCGCGTCGAGGTTGGAAATGATCCCACGGAAACATACTACCGGCATAAAAAGTATCCCATGTGGTAAATCCAGGTTTCAAACTATTTGTCTGCCAATTTTAATCCAAATCCGTTCGGCCGTTTTTGCATACTACTATGTTTTGTATTTTACTCTATACGAGAAAAAATCTAAAAATATGTTACTGATTAGGCAAAGTGCAGTCGGAAAATGTTAGTTTTAGTTCATGAAACAACCAAATAAATTTTTAAATACAATTTAAAGATTTCAGTTTTTTTTATCTGTTTCTGAACACCATGAAATAGTAGCCGCCATGTTATTACGTCATACGGCATGTCAACTGAGCAACTTTGTACTTTTATTATTTTCGTAACCAAAGTAATTTTTTATATAAAAAACATTTTGCATTCAGGAACAGCAAACTAACGAGAAGTAGCAAAATAACTCATTTTTTAAATTATAAACAATTGTCCTAAACAATATCAGCGCATTTGTTTTTAGCAAACTGACGTCATACCCACAGAGCAATATGGCGTCCACTGCGTTCAGCGTTTTCGTCTAATTACGCGCGAAATTTGAAAATGTAATATTTAATTGAATTTTTATGGCACGAATCGATTATATGAAAATGTTGTGTTTATTTTATTCGTTTATTAGCACTCTAGAATCGAAATAAGACACTTTTCAAAAACGAGTGTAATACCGTATTGACAAACATCTAAACATACAAACTTTCATAATTATAACTAGCTTTTGCCAGCGGCTTCCCCCATGTGGAGGTCGGTGTATTATACATATAAACCTTCCTCTTGAATCACTCTATCTGTTAAAAGAACCCGCATCAAAATCCGTTGTGTACTTTTAAAGATATAGGCATTCATAGACAGCGGGAAGCGGCTTTGTTGTACTACGTAGTGATATAAGTAGAATGATTATGAGTTTTAACTAATCAATTCCAGCATACTTTAAATATCAGCTAGACAGCACATAAATATACAAAAATGGCAGAATAAACCCAGCGCAAATATTTCTACACAATTTTTAAACCCCATCGTCCTTTCTCCAGTTCTACGGCGACGCAAACGAATCCGAATCCTGGATGAAAGAGAAGCGCCCCCTGGTGGCCACGGACGACTGCGGGCGGGACGCGCCCTCCGCCGGGGCCCTGCTGGCACGTCACCGCGCCACGCACGAGGAGGTGCGCGCCTACAGCGCCGAGCTGGACACGCTCAGTGCTCATGCTGCGAGGCTGAACGCTGCAGGGATTACAAGCTTACAGGTGTGTAAAGTAAAATTGAACTCCAGTCGAAGTTTTTGGTGTAAGTTAATGCGACGCCTCGAAGAATCATGTTTCTTACGGTTGGTTTGGTTTGAGCCCGTCGTACTCGAGATACTTTCTGTTTTTCTGTCTTTGTGTTCTAATATACATTTATTATTAATTTTATTTTATATTCACCGTGACATTTTAGTCGTCTTACAACGGCAGCCCACTTCATGTACCCAATGACTGCTATCTACTATCATTCATAAAAAAAATTTTTTTTTTGAACATTTGCGTAATCAAAAACATGAAAATCTCACTAAGACGCATGACGTAGTTTGAAACACCCTGTTATGGAGATGGAATTAATGCTGGAAAGTAATGGTAGGTAGGTAGATATCTTCTACCGTTTCATACGTAAACATTATTAACAGGGAGGGTGTTTCATAATTCTGAAGCATTCATTATTTTTCTTTGTACCTAGTATCTTAATTAACGGTAACAATGTTTTAATCGCGCCTAGAGGTATGTTATGACGGATACATTGAGTGGACCACCTTTGTAAGACGACTAAAATGTCACGGTGTATATAGCAACATTGTAATTTGACATTTCTTCAATATTAATGAATGTATGTATAATTGTAATAATTCTAACTTTGACATTTTAATTTGTAATTAGCTTCTTATCATTTTTTTATAACTTTTGCGTGCCTATTTCCAGGCAGAATGTACATGGCACTCTCTTATCTACTCCACCTGTATTTCAATGTAACCTACCTACATTCGTTGCAAATAAATGATTGATTGATTGATTGATTGATTGATAAGCAATAAGGGTGAAATTGGTCGACCACCAGTGTCCGCGATGGTACACGGAAAGTGGGTGGACTAACAAAACCAACGGTGAAACAAAAAAAAAAACAGGTAAAATCAAAATCGGTCTACGTTTAGCTCCATACAACTCGAAGGACACCAAAACTAGTCGAGAATCCGAAATTAGTGTTAGCCAAGCATTTTTTTTTTTTTTTCAAAATATCAGCAGGCGTGACGCTTTCTATTTCTACTCTACCGTAGAATAAAAATCGCTTGTCTACATTTCTCGGTAAAAAACTGTCAACTGTCTACACAGTAACGTCATTTTTGTCTGCCATTCCGTCGACAAAGCGCTTCTCTACGGGTCTCGTGCTAAGCCTGCTGATAAAGAATTATAAGGGCTCCATTTTAATTTCTGAATTGTTATTTTAATTTTGTTTTAATTACGGACGCTTTAATGTGCACGTCTTTTTACATCGTTCTCACATTGAAAATTTCAACATAATGATGTAACCAACTTTCTGTAACAATACCATGATTTTAAAAGAGTGTCCATGGAGTTTCTTGCCCGTTCTTCTCCATAGGTACCTACGCTTTGGAATGGGCAACTAGCTTAATTTTTCTAACTCACCATTCAAAAGTGCCTGTAATAGGTTTATTTGAAATAAATGGTTTGAGTTTGATTTTTGCCAATTAGCTACAGAACCCTAGAAATTTAACTATCTACAGCAAATAAAAATAAACCATAAAAAATATAGCAAATAAATATGAATAATACATAATAGGTGATGCTAAGATACATGTAATCTCAGCCATATTTCTTCCTTATTCCTTTTATTATTTTACAGCTGTGCTGTTTTTTTACTATTATTTATTTATCAATAAAAACAAATAAAAATTCTAAAATAAAGTAGCCTAAGTTACTCCTTATTACATCAGCTACCTGCCAGTGAAAGTCCAAGCCATTTCAGAGATTAGCGGGAACAAACAGACAGACAAAAATTGTAAAAAAAAATATTTTGGTATATGTACCGTATCGTATATATATTCATATGCATGTAGCAAAAAGCGGTTATTTTAATTTTACGAAGAGTCACTCCAATTTTATTTATATTGTAGTAGCTAGTATAGCTACACAATATTCAAATGGTATTTGGCTCGCCTACGCACCACCACGTCCTTGCAGGCCGGCGGTTGGGCATCGAATGCCCCCCACTCAGCCCGCACCTTGTGACGTATGCGCTCGAGACAAATCTTATGTATATCTATAAACACTACATATATGTCTAGATTATCATTCGTTAAAAAACTAATACAACCATTTCTCCCACCAGCTCCCAACGGAGGTAGAATCCACTCCAGCCATCGATGAAGAAGAATGGGTGAACGAATCCCGGCTGGTGCCCACTGAAGTATGGGAGGAGGAGCCTGTGGAGAGACTCGAGCATAGGACCGTTACTGAGGAGAGAAGCGTGCCACAAGTAAGTTTGAACTCAATTAAACCAAATATTATGCAATTACCGGCGTTAAACTTCACTTTAAGGTAATAGGTAATAGGTAATACGGGCTGTTGTCCGCAACTCCACGTCAAAGCGCGTATTTTGCGTACGGGTGGGAGAATCGCTCATTCGATCCACCCCAGCTCCTCGAGAAAGGCCAGCAACGCCTTGGTGTTGCTGACAATCTCACGTAGGGTACCTGGGTTACCGAAGTATTTTGCCCTGTAATCGGCGACCACCGGGCAGTTTAGCAGCACATGCGCTGCTGTCTCGTCGTGCTCCAAGCAGGCCCTGCACAGCGGACTGTCTGTTATTCCTATGACAAAGAGATGTTTGTTGAATGACCCATGGCCGGTTATAGCTGCTGTCACTGTACGCAGCTGTGGTTTAGTTAGACGGAGAACCTGTTTTGTGAGGCGGACATCGATCGTGGGAAGTGCTTCCTTAGCCTGCCTGCACTCACGTAGGTCCAGCCATAACTTGTGATGTTGGTCCCTGGTTCGTTTTCTTACCAGAGTGCGTAGATACCCGAAGGGGAGAGGCGCGATGGGTTCTGGTCCCACTGGTGCCATACTCGACCCTCTCCTGGCAAGTTCATCGGCTGCATCGTTACCTAGCGAGCCGCTGTGTCCTTTGATCCATTGAATGGTAATTTTATTGAGGCTACCTACCTGGTTTAGGCGCTGGTGGCACTCGTATATTAGCCCAGAGTCAACTGTGTGACTGTTCAACGATTGTAGAACAGCCATGCTGTCCGAGAGTATGCGGATTGAGTGGTCCCTAACTTCCCTGGCCATGATAGCAGACGCGGCGAGGGAGATGCCCATGCATTCGGCCTGGAACACTGTGTTATGGACCCCCAATGGCGTGGCTATGTGTATGTTGAGGTCCTCCGAGAAGACTCCAGCTCCTGTGCCACTACCTGTTTTTGATCCATCCGTGAAAATCCGCAGCTCTGCGGGGCGCAAGCCTTCGCATCGTCGATCCTCATGCAGTTGGATTTTGTATTTTTTGTCAAAGATAAACTGTTTGGGTACCCGGTCATTTACTGCCTTCGTAATGGGGAACTCATTGTTGAGTCCCTTAAGCAGCGCGGTGTGTTGAGTGTCTCTCTTACTCCAGAGATGTGTTGCCTTAAGACGCGCCGCCGCCAACGTTGCTTCCTGCTGTATGAACAGGTGGAGCGGCGGGAGTCCCAGCATGGCTTCGATAGCTGCAGTCGGAGTGGTCCTCATGCATCCTGTGGTGGCCATGCAGGCTAGTCTTTGCATGCGCTGTAGTTTGTTGGAGGCTGTCGCTAGCTTGGTGCGGGGCCACCAGACCACGGCCCCGTAGGTGATCATGGGGCGGATCACTGCGGTGTACAGCCATAGTATTATTTTGGGGGATAGGCCCCATTTCTTACCTATCATTTTCCTACACTGCCAGAAGGTGATGCAGGCCCTGTTTAGTTTGGTATCCAGATGACTGCTCCAGTTCAGCTTACTGTCCAAAGTAACCCCGAGATACTTGACTTCGTTGGCCAATTGAAGTTCCGTGTTGAACAGTTTCGGTAGGCTGAAATGGCCTAATGCTCGTTTGTGGGTGAACATGACTAGTTCGGTTTTGGTGGGGTTTACTGATAGCTCAAATTCCCTGCACCATCTTTCTACAATACGTAGTGCTTGTTGTGTGAGGTTGCAGATCGTTCCCGTCACCTTCCCCGAAACAAGAATTGCGAGATCGTCTGCATAACCAATTGTGAAGTAATGGTTGGCGTTGAGCTTGGTGATAAGATCATTGATTACCAGATTCCATAGAAGGGGGGATAGTACCCCTCCTTGGGGGCAGCCTCTGGCTATCATGGCCAGCTGCTGCTCGTCCTCCAGGCGAACCACTCGTTTGCTAAGCATGTTTGTAATCCAGTCCGTAATTACCTGATCTGCCCCATGTCTGAAGAGGGCGCTGCCGATACTGGAGAAGTTGGTTTTGTCGAAGGCTCCTTCGATGTCTATAAAGGTGCCCAGGCAGGTGCCCTTTCCTTGGTTGCCTTCCTCTCCTTGGCAAGAAGCCGGGGACAATACCATGTCATCCAGCTCCCCATCCAAGGAAGAGGCGGCACCTACGATGGCGGCAGCAGGGGTGGCCGACTCTGCTACAGCAGGTTCGGCCACGGGTGCTCCCGGGTTGTTTGGTGGCGGAGTGGGCTCCCCCGCTGGTATCACTGGCCGCTGCATCGTGTCCACGGAGATGGTTTCCGTTGTGGGGTCCCATCCGTTAGGAACTTCGGTGTACTTGCCGTTCTGCCCTTGGAACCTTAAGTACACCGTTCCTACTCCTATCGAGAGGCGGCGTCCGGCTCTCATAATGGACGGGATTTGGTCCACCGGGACACCCACCACGACGAACCATGCCGCGGCCTGTTTGTTAACGTGGAGTAGTACCCACCTCTTGACGTCAATCCAGGGGTTCTGATAACTCAGAGCGCGCCCAATATCTGTCGGCTCTTCGAAGACCCCCTGTTCGTCTGGGATGACGATACCACACCGCGTTCGTGTGTCGATCTCCGACTGGCTCTTGACTACTAGCGGGATGCCAGTGAGAAGAGACAGTGCGGGGACTGTTTCCCTTAGCCATGCTAAGGTGTGGTCGTTGCCGCACCACAGTTTCAGGACACCCCCGGAAAACACCGGCTTGGCTTTAAAAGTCGGTCCTGGGGTGTCTGGTTTGGGGGACCGGGCCTCAATGATTATCTGCTTTTGGATAGCAGTGAGTACCCGGTCCGATACGTCCTTGCTCAGGATCCCTGTGCGGTCGCAGGTAATTGCGACGTCCAGGGTAGTACTGGCAGCTTGGGCGTAGCTTAGTTTGGCGGCCCGCTTGGACTGATCAAACCGCGGCCGCTTATGATCCCCCCGAGGTGTTAAACTCTCGTTGAGCGCACGCTTGGCCGCGGCCTGGTCCTTCCCCTCGGGTCGCTGTGTTGCTCTGGACCCTGCAGTCTGTCCCTCATGAGCACTGGGGGGCCCTGGCGCAGATCGGCTTGTGCCGGCCACCGCCTTTGACCGCTCCCCAGTGGAGAAATTTAGCTGGCCGCCAGTCGGTTTGACCGAACTGGCGGCAGGGTCCTGTTTATCAGGCTTCCCCTTGCCCTTGCCTAGCCTCTTGCGAGCCTGACGGCGCTCCTTCCTAGTCGCACGTCTGTTCTGTGCTGAGGCGGCTGGTGGGCCTGCGGTGCCTGTGCAAGGGCAACGAACTCGTTCGTTGCCTTTACCCTTACCCCTGCTTCGTTTGCCCACAACCTGCCAGACGCGTGCAAAAGCGTCCTCAGCATGGCTGGCCGAGTCCGTTTGACCGGTTGTGGCCGCTTGTTGCGAGGAGGTTGGAGTTGCCACAGGAGTGGGAGGGTGTTTCACGGTGCCAGTTTTACCCGGCACCGGGGTTCGTGCGGCGAAGGTCGGACCGGCAGTGGTGTTACCCGTCGCCGTCGTAGCCGCCTGTGTTTGAGAGGGGTCGGTACTGGTCCCAATCAGCGCCGACGTCCTCTGTTTTAATTGGGACTTGGTGGTTTTGGTCTTGACTGTGGTTCTCGCCACAGCCGGACCAGCGCCCGCACTGGTACCCGCGGCGTTAGTCGCAAGGTGGCCAGGGGCGAGAGAGGTGCAAGCACCCCCCTTGGGAGTCTCATTGGCTTTCGCCTCCACTCCGGTTTCTGGGGTTTTTTTAACTGGCTGTAAAGCATCCATGTTAAGTTGATTAGAAAATTCGTCTCTCTGGCTCCCACCCTCCATGGAGCCCGCACCTGGGAACGTCTCACTATAAAAAAGATCGATCGTTAGGACTACCAGAGAGATATAGGTGCGCAAGGCTGGTTTACAGTGCGACATCGGGTGCTCGATCAGGTTGGCCCCCAAAGAGCTGAGCAACCTTCACTTACACCGTCAGCATGACCTTTACCTACCGCTTCGGTCGTCCGAGGGCAACTTCAGCGGACCTTACGCACCTCGCCTGTGACCCTCTGACGGGACACTGTGACCATTTCCCTACCCCTGGCTATTGGGTAGGGCCACCGTTTCGCTTGAAATCCAGACCAAAGGGGGCGTGTTGCCTCACGGGCACATTACAACCAGAGCCGTTCGGCTCAACCCCCCAGGACTCCTTCATCCCCGCTCACGGCGCTCGACTGCGCAGGTTCTAGCGCAGGTGACTACTTGCTCCTACTCACCATCAGCTGATTTTAGTGATAGGCGAGCCCGCCACCACCCAGTCACGCCGGGGTCGCGGTTAGGAGCGGGAGTTGGATCGGGAGGGGGGGGGGGGGGGGTAGTGGAAGGAGTGAGGATATAGGAAGGGAGTAGTGGGTAGGGATTGTGAGAATGGGGTCCTGGGAAATAGAAGGGGGTTGTGATGTCGCCTGGTGGTTTTTGTTACGTCTATTTCTTAAGGAATTAGACCAAGAAACGGGGTGGCAACCTCGTGAAGGTACATCCACCAGACTTGCCTTGAGGATCTACACGACTGCAGCGCTCTCCCTCAAGACCCCGCCACTCTGCTGCCTCTGAGGGAGGCGGCAGGGTAGGTCTGCATCTATACTACCAAGCAAAGCAAAGCAAGCCTGTCGTTGTGCAACCGTCAAAGCATAAATCCAGCCCCTCCCCCAACTTCACTTTATTAGAAATAGAACTGAACAAAGTAATCCGTGACCATACACCATTACAACTCCTCACACACACTTCTACACACCCACCCCACACTTCTACACACCCACCCACACTTCTACACACCCACCCACACTGCACACTTAGATATGCTTAGAGGGTGCTAGCATGACATCCTGTTTGTTTCTGATGCATATAATAAGTGTAGTTATTAAAATGTAAATCTGTAATTGGCTTTAAGATTAGTTTGTTTATCCTAAGTGGAACTGTTAAAGAGCTGTGGATTTTGTGAATAAATAAATAAATTATTTTCACGAAAGAATAATACGGACGTGCCTTTCAGAATCCCGGATCCCGGAAATTTAAAAAAATATTAATATTTTTTTAGTCTTCTGTTCGTATAAAATACAATAAATTAGTCGATCCGATTCACTAATCTGTTAGATAGATAAATCAATTTCCACTACTTGTCCATATTGTGCAAATTATAATTTTGTATTGATATTCCATTTGTTTTGAACAAAATATAGATACTAAATCAAAATAAGCATTGCTATAATTTCATTAAGTTTGTTATAGTTGTTTTTACAAAATTGTCCAATCCAGGGAATCCTGGATTACTTATTTATTCAGAAAGGAATGTGTGTGTGGAATGTGTGTGTGTTTCGTGGGAAGAAGTTTAGGTATATAAGCGCCCGATCACTAATAATAAGCCTGTATTGTTCTCACTGTTAGTACTTAGACATCCTCTCGCATAGCACAAATAAAGACTTTACAAAAAAAAAACTCCAGAATTAAAAAAAACACTTTACCGAATGAAAAACAACAACTTCAATTTTGGAAGTTGGTGTTAGTGGGTGGGTTTGTCGCTGTATTTTTAACCGACTTCCAAAAGGAGGAGGTTCTCAATTCGTCGGAACCTTTTTTTTTTATTTTTTTTTTATGTATGTTCCCCGATTACTCGAAGATGGCTGGACCGATTTGGAAAATTTTTTTTTTTGTTTGAAAGGGTATAGTTCCCAGGTGGTCCCATGATCATCAAGTCAGGATCTTATGATGGGATCCTGGAGAAATAGAGAGAACTCTTCAAATTTTATAGGTACACTTGAAGCAATTTGTGTAGTTTTTGGAAGAGTACTTTCTCGGAGTGGTTCCATTTCAATTTGGTGAAGATCTGATGAAGAACTTCGGAGATAGGCAACGGAACTCCTCAATAAATGATAGCAAATGGACAGGGATTGCTGAAATCTCATGTCTGTCAATTGTTTACACCAGTTAATAACATAACATCACGCCGGTACGCTGTGAAGGGGTAAGCACATGTGAACCACTAAAAAGTGAAAAATAAAAATCTTTTTTCAAAAAAATAAACAACCGACTTCCAAAAAAACACTAAAAAGTGAAAAATAACTTTAATTTCGGAAGGCGGTGACAAAAAATTAAAATACATATCCAAAGTCACCGACTTCCGAAATTAAAGTTATTTTTCACTTTTTAGTGTTTTTTTGGAAGTCGGTTGTTTATTTTTTTGAAAAAAGATTTTTATAGTTTTTGTCACCGACTTACAAATTTTTCACTTAGTAGTGTTTTTTTTTTCAGAAGTTGGTAGTTTTTTTTTAATTTCTTTTTTCTCTTTTTCTAGTTTTTCCAGTTAATTCAAATTGTTTAATTTCTTTTATGAAAAATATTGAAAGCTATCACAACGCATAAAAATTTGCCACTCATTTAAAACTTTCTAACCGACTTCGAGAAAAGGAGGAAATTCTCCGACCAGTTGTATTTTTTTAAAATGTTTGTTACCTCCGAATTCCGTCATTTATAGACCGATTTGAAAAATTCATATTCCATATAATTATATTTATAATTTCAATTTACTAGTTTCCATATATGTACATTGCAGTCTTATATTAATGTTTAAAACCTTAAACATGGCTACTAAATGGTCACCATTTATTACGGGGATCAAATGTAATCCGAGATACAGGTTTACCACCTAGTTCGGATGCAGATAGTCCCAATATTACAAACTTTAAGCCATTACTTAGTATATTGTCATTGTTCAATTTTGTAATAAGTGTTCTTATTTTGGTGAATATTTTTTTTTTTTTTTTTTACTATAATTCATTATTATAATATAATATAATATTATAAGTTCTGAAATGTGTTGACTTATAATTTACTTAGCAAGTGAAGGTATACGAATTTGTTTGGGGTAGGTACGATTAATAAAAAGTGAACAATATAAAATATTTTTGGCAACACAAATTAAAGCTGTGATGTTGTAGGTATTTTTATTCACACAACATAATCTAAATTTCTATCTCTCCAACCCTCAGGTGAAAGCCCTCTACGCCTTCACAGGCCAGGGTATCTCCATGCAGAAGGGCGAGGTTATGTTCCTGATCAACAAGACCAACCCGGATTGGTGGTCAGTGCGCAAAGCTGATCGGACTGATGGCTTCGTGCCCGCCAACTATGTGCGGGAGATTGAGCCACGCGTTGTACCAGTACGTATTTATATTTATTTACTAGTGGTCGCCTGGTAGTCAAAATTAAACCAGGTTTTTTGTAATTAATTTAATGTATTTCTAAAGTATTATTATACAACGTGTAACCAGCTGTAAACAAACAGTTGATAAACAGCTGATTCAAATTTTCCCATCACATTTCTCAGACTATGGACTGGCAATTTATCGAACTTACCTAAAATTAAAATCGCTCAATTTTTTTTGTGCTTTAAGTTAGTTTTTTGATACCGAGCAAGTACACGAAATTCGGAACATAATTTTTTTAACACCTTATAAACATACCAAGGGCACGGCTTCTTTGGATGATGTCAAACGATGTTAGAAGGGTTTTAATCCTATCTCTACATGTTCGAAAGTTATGAGAATTTTTAATACATGGATACCAGAAACAAACCGAACTTTTCAAATTGAAATAAAAACATCCCTCGGAAGAGATTTATCGTGATATTGGCAAGTAACGTGGGTTTTAACTTGGGCCACCGCCTTATCGCAAGAATGTAGTGTGTTCGCTTCTAACTTGTTTACAAATTGTGTCAACTAACCATTTTATTTTTCTTATACCCGCACTGGGTTAATTAATATAACTAAGTATTTAATGTTCTCATGTAAGTGACGATTGTCTTAGCGAGAATAAAGTTCTTTAAACCGAACGTGGAAAGTTACTGACCTACGTAGTGCGGTGACACGTTTGTTATGATTTGAATTTAAGAAATATATGCAACCGAAAATTTGTTATAAATTCTTAGAGTATTTTATTTTGAGCTGAAACTATGTACTCGTGCCGTGTGGTGCCGGACGTAAAGAATAGCACCATCCCATTTCATCCCGTGGGTGTCGTAGAAGGCGACTAAGGGACTTACTACAGAATGGGCAACAGCGTTCTCTATGCATTTTACCACCATACTGCGATCGCCAACCCGCCTGCAAAGCTTGGCGATTATGACAAACCCCCCCAAATTGGGGGAGGCCTATGTCCAGCAGTGGAAGTCTTCCGGCTGAAATTATGAATGATGAAACTGTTTAAGCTGTTGTCTTTAGTGCTTAAGGATAGCAATAGGGTTTCTGTTACACCCTGTATAAAAATATTCATTTTAATATCGATATCGATATACTAAAAATATCTACAACACGTAACATAATTAACGCAAGACCTCATACACAATAATTATAGTTTTGAGTTAAAAGCATAATACAATGAGCAAAACTTATTTTTTTAAAGCCTACTGTTAGTATTAAGAAAATAAAACTAAAATTGAGCCGTGGAATAAGATTGAATTTTCTTTGGCACAAGCGACAGTAGGTAAGACAAAATACATCATTTTAGAAAAAAATACCCAGATTAAAAGGAACTTTAAAAAAAGTTGCTCGACTTTCAAATTGAAATTAAAAATATTTCTTCTAAAGCATCAAAAAGTTTACGAAAATGTTAGAGCCGACATATCTGCCATTTAAAATAATTTATTCCTTTTATTACTTTCCGATTTTATTATTTTTCAATTTCAAATCTTATTTAATTTTTATTCGTCAACTGTTATTAAACGAAAACCTCATGAAAATCTGTTTCGTAGTTAAGAAGGACAACGCAGTCAAACGATTTTGTCTTAAAGGTAGGTTCTTTCTATTTATTATTTCATTGTAGATATGCAAATATTGGGTATTTATTCTAGTTTTTCAGTCATCACAACACAACGCCTACTCTCAAACACATGTATGCCACAACATTTTCTTTATTTTATTTTATTTATTTTTAACTCTATTCATTTATTATTACGGACACACACTTCACTATGTACTTATTATTCGAGCGTATGGTACTCGTGGGTTGCAGCTGAAAATCAGCGTCAGGTGGTGCATACTGTGTAGCCACTTGACATTATGCTGAGCTGAGGCCCTTTTGGCATTAATAACATTGTTGTGTTTTATTTATAGTTTTAAGATTTTATTAGCTGTAATGCCAATAAACGCACTTTTCTTTCTTTCTTCTTTCTTAATCGATTCAGTAATCAATTACGAACAAACTATTTTCAGGCCTTGCGTTTTATTCTGTTACATTTTCTATAAAAAAAAACAGCTCTTGAATGCGGCTTAGATGTGCTTTTCGAGTGCAGTTTCAATAACGAAATTAGTCTTTAGTATTTTGTGATGCAAGCTGGCCTTAGAAATCTACAGCCTGTTTATACAAAATCACTTCAAAAACGAATTTTCATTTTCTCGTCTTAGGTCCAAGTTCGTCGCCCCGAGAAGGTCCGAACAGTCCAACGTGTCAAGAAGACAGTCCTCGTCAAGCAGGTGGTCCCCGTCAAGCGCAACAAACCGAGCCAAGCAGCCAGGAGGGCCAGCCGGGCCACCTTGCCACAGCAGAGAACTGCCAGCGTTGAGACGAGGATGTCTGAAATCCAGAAGGATTATGGTGAGTTGTATTTGTAACTAGCGAAATATTTCGCGTTTGTGGGGAAAAAATTAAAGTTATTGAGTCATTAACTCTGGAACTTCAGAGGCCCTAGTGTGAGTTTCATTTAACCATATACACCAAACGCAGTGAGCGCGTTTGGCGCTCCGATTGGTCCGTCACCAATCCAGGGCCAATCGGAACGCCTCTGTTAATGGATCACTAACTAGTTGGGAAATTTTGTCTATACTAGAAATAGTGTTTTTTTTTGGATCAATAACTGATTTCATTTCAGTTAATGGATCATTAAGTTATAGAGCAGCCTTATACACCGTGACATTTTAGTCGTCTTACAACGGCAGCCCCACTTCATGTACCCAATGACTGCTATCTACTACCATTCATTAAAAAAAAATTTTTGAACATGTGCATAATCAAAAACATGAAAATATCACTAAGACGAATGACGTAGTTTGAAACACCCTGTTATGGAGATGGAATTAATGATGGAATGTATGGTAAGTAGGTAGATATCTTCTACCGTTTGATACGTAAACATTATTAACAGGGAGGGTGTTTCATAATTCTAAAGCATTCATTATTTTTCATTTTATCTATTATCTTAATTAATGGTAACAATGTTTTAATCGCGCCTAGAGGTATGTTATGACGGATGCATTGAGTGGACCATCTTTGTAAGACGACTAAAATGTCACGGTGTATATATGTTATCGGCCAAACCCGATTTCAGGCTAAACTTATTTAATAAGTCAGGGCACCCCGATTAAATGGGTTAGGTTACGTTCGGTTAGAACTGTGATCAAAAGCGCGCGAGCCGAGCGAGCGGTGCCGCGGGAGCGTCCGGCGAGCGCTACTTCCAAAGGCTGTTAACGAAACGGCTAATTAATTAAGACCCGAGTTCACCAACACATGGTTAAATTTAAAACAGCCGGTTAGACTATACCCGGCTGATTAACAATATTTTGTTGTTCACCACGCACTAACCATTGGTTAAGTACTGTAACCGGATGGTTAACTTAAACGAGGTGGCCAACTCAGTTTAACCGTTGGTTTATGCTTTCTGATTTGAAGTTTTGCATTGTGAATCACTTTTAGTTACAAAATAAAAATGCTAGACGCTTTGAGTTACTTATTCTTTAAAGAGGATAATGTGTTAGATGATTTTGAAGACAATATATAATTTTGCGCACTCCCCTTATATTCCAGACACGGTACAATAATTTCAAGGAATATGACGAGAAAGCAAGATTTCGTGCATACAAAGTTACAAACGGTAGTGAATGCTCTGGAATTACTTGATTTAATTGAAAAGAAGTTTGAGTAGCCAAGTACGTTTGCAGTGAGTGCCGAAAGCATTAAATTTGTCAGCCAGATGCTTCCGACCCCATTTTTTTCGGCATTTGTCGTAGTGTCTTTCATAAAATAATGTTAAACCATTCGATCTTTCAGTCATTTTCGACTCACTCATTCAAAAACGTTCGGTTATTTAACCGTTGGGTAGAATTGAACAGTGAACTCGAAAAAAACGCGGGATGTTTAAACATATGTTTAATGCTAACAGGACGGTTACGTAATCAATGGTTATGTTGTAGTTGGTGAACTCGGGTCTAAGTTAGTCGGCTGTGACATATCACGCGTAAGATAAGTCTGTTTGGCCTGGATTTGGGTTTGGCCGGTAACATATACACCGTGAAATTTTAATGGTTGTTTTCCCGCAGCGAAATGGTTTTGTCTTGGTAATACAATCGTTTTATAAAGAAATAAAATATTAGAAACAAAAAATAGCAGATTAACCATTGTATGTGAAAAATCACCACGTGCGAGAGTTTATTTTGCTTTGAACATTTATGCATCGCTATTCCTTTGGCGGCGGCGCGTGCGATTCAAGCCGTACCTACAAGTTACCTATAGTGTTACTATTGAGTAGTGTTTTATCGAGTTGATGAATATTATTAAAAAACAAAAATTCTTTATTTTTTTCTTTTACTCTATGCTTCGAAAGTACTCCTTATGGCAAGTTGTTCTACCGCGGGAAAACAACCATTAAAATTTCTCGGGTGTATACTTGTACGGTGTGTTAAAAGTTACTTATTGTCGTGCTGGTAAAAAATTAATGAAAGATTGAATTTATTTTTGAGAGTACATGATTAAATATTATAAAAAATAAATACCGCATAATGAGCCTATAATCTTCCCACTGCTGGGACACAGGCCTCCTCTCTGTGAGAGGGAGTGGGTCGTAATCCACCACGCGGGCCCAGTGCGGGTTGGTAGATGTCACATGTCTTCGAATTTTTGGTTCCAGGACATGCCGGTTTCCTCACGATGTTTTTCTTCACCGCTTTGAGGGCAATGGTTATGAAATTAAATACATAAAGTAAAGTGACTTTGTGGGGTCGAACTCACGACTTTCATCTTGTAAGTCGGGCCCGATACCACTAGGCCACCTCTGCAGTACAATACATTCAAACTACATTTGAATACAGGATAAGTTTTTATCCAGTACGCAAACTGTAACCATGAATTTAGCATAATTCATTCTAGAGCCCCTAGCGCAGAAATTTTACATAGGTTTTACAAAAAAAATCAGCTGTTTCATGGAAAAGTGCAATACCTACGCGGTCAAAATGTATGGAACTGCTGATTTTTTTTTTGTAGTACCGACGAAAAATTTCTGCGCTGCGGGAGTCTAGAATGATCTACTGTTTGCGCATTGGATAAAAACTTATCCTGTATAGTAAAGACATCTCGATGCTTTATCAAGTCGGTAGACGTGCGAAAGAGAGGCGGGTAGCTAATTTGAAACAAAATTGCCCTAAAAACTTTTTAGTTGCATTGGAATTTGAACTTTTTTTGTTGAACATTGAGTTGGAGTTTCCAAAACTTGACAATTATCTAAGATTCAGAAATTCAAGTTTAAAACTTTTCCCATCTCTTCGCAGATGAACTACTGACCTTATCGGCGGCGCGTCGCGCTCAACTCGAAGACGCAATCAAGCTGTACAGCTTCTTCGCCGAATGCGATGACTTTGACAAATGGATCAAAGATAAGGAGAAGATGCTGCGATCTGAAGATGCTGACGATAGCGTCGAGAATGCTAAGAGGAAGTATGAGGTAAGCGTCCATCTTTTTAATATTTTCTTTTCAGGTTATATACAAGGTGTAATTATAATCACCGTTAACCTCATAAGGGGTCATTGTACTCATCAACTTTTACACTATGGGACCAAACCTAAAATCTTGAAAATAAAATCAGCTGTTCCTTACATTTTGACGAGTTATGCGAACATGAATGTAGGGAACAGCTGATTTTATTTTCGTGATTTCAGGTTTGGTCCTATAGTAAAAGTTGTTCATAATGATAAGTACAATGACCCCTTATGAGGTTAACGGTGATTAAAATTACACCTTGTAAATCACCGAATGATCGTGAACACCGTTACTTTGTAATTTATTTCGCAAGATTTTTTTTTTGTATTATTTATTTTATTATTGTTAATAAATTGTGAAGTGCAAAAACATTTACATTTTAACTAATTATTTTTCAATACTTTATAATCTGTCCATGGCAAACTGACAATCGCACTTACTAACTTAGTGAGAATTCAAGCGGTTTGCTAAGAAAATATATTTATTCACATGCCATTCGAGGTCACTTTCGGCGTTTTCGAAGACGACCCGTTTCGAGCTTGCGTTCCGTTCCACCAGAAAAACGTAACATAAAATATGAAATGCATTAAAAAATATAGCAGTTTGTTTCAACTCCTATACAAAGTATATTTAATGAATGAAAGAGTTTTGCATTACGTGTAAATTCCATATTCTCTAACGAATAATTCTTTTACCCGTAGAAATTCGTCACCGACTTATCGGCGGCCTCAAAACGGCTGGAACACATCGATGCTGCAGCCGAAGAGCTGGTGGCTGCTAAGCACAGCCAGGCTGCTAAGGCGACCGCCCGGCGGCAGCAGCTACGTCAACAGTGGGATAGGTTGCTGCGTTTGAAGCAGCAGAAGGAAAAGAGTCTGGAAGGCGCTTCGAGGTAAATAACCCTGGATTGGAGAGGAGTTGAGGGGTGCCGATAAATGGTTTTGGTAGCTGGAAGAATGGGACAATGGTAGAAATATGGGTTATTGGGCTAGTAGTTTTTAATTGGATCCAGGTGAAGATGAAAATTCGACATAGGGCGTAGAACTTCAATTTAAGTCTTGCAAACTTTTTAATAACGTCACCAAATGATTCTGACTTTAAACTGAAGTTATTATCACCGTATTTTGGTACACAAAAGCCTACCTGCGTCACAAGTCACTTAATTTGGTTTATGTTAACTTTTGTTTCGAAGAGACAAGTTTCGTCTTTTAACATCTTTAGCAAATACATGAGTCCTCGATTTTTTTTGCTGTCAACGGCTGCGCAAAGTGGAATTTTAATTAATTATGTGTAAAATAAATCGCTTGTTTACAAAAAAAAATATGGATAGTAACAGCTAGCTGTCAAATTCTTGGACGTTGGATAGCAGCGACATCTGAAGTGAGCAAGTAGCTGTTTTAACCCCATTAACAGAAAGAGAAATGGATTGATGTTTTAGATGCGCCACTACTGCTACCAGTTTTGACGGAACCTATTCAGCTCGTCCCGCTATTTCCTACGTGGTCTGCCGCGACCACGTCTCACTGTCTCTGTCCATCAGTTCTGTGTTACTAGGGCCTACAGTTGGGCATGTGCCATACATGTTCTGCCCAGTCCCATTTAAGTCGGCCAGCCTTTTGAGCCTCGTCAGCTATCGTTTTTTTGGAGTATTGTGTAAAACAAAGTTTGAAAACATTTTTGATTATTTCCCATCAAACTGAACTCGGTTGCATTTAAACCAAGTTTCGTAATTTTTTGGAAGTCTGGTGATAAAATACGCATGATTTCGACTCGGCTGCCGCAAAGGCTTATGTTTTTTATTAGTTTTTCCGTAGTAACAACTGACATTGAATTCCCTTTTCTTTCCATAGCGTGGAACTCTTCAGCCGCACCTGCGACGAGGCCCTAGACTGGATGGCGGAGAAAGAGAACCAGCTAGCGGCCAGCTCAGCACCAGCCTCAGACCTTAGAACTGTCAGGGCGTTGCAGAGGAGACATGCTCAGTTGGAGAGAGAGCTGGAACCTGTCAGGGAGAAAGTCAACACTATCAGCTTGCTGGCTGACTCGTAAGTACTTCATTGCTGCAGGCTTAGCACGAGCACCGATTTGTTGACGGAAGAATATACATGACCATTAACCAAATGATGTACAATAGGAGAAGATAGCTATGTTCTTCTATTAATTATCACAGTTATGCGTTCTAAACGAATCATGATTTTGTTGATAATCGTATACACCGTGACATTTTAGTCGTCTTACAAAGATGGTCCACTCAATGTATCAATCATAACATACCTCGAGGCGCAATTAAAACATTGTTACCATTAATTAAGATAATAGATACAAAGAAAAATAATGAATGCTTTAGAATTATGAAACACCCTCCCTGTTAATAATGTTTACGTATGAAACGGTAGAAGATATCTAGCTACCTACTATTACATTCCATCATTAATTCCATCTCCATAACAGGGTGTTTCAAACTACGTCATGCGTCTTAGTGATATTTTCATGTTTTTGATTATGCAAATGTACAAAAAAAAATTTTTTTAATGAATGGTAGTAGATAGCAGTCATTGGGTACATGAAGTGGGCTGCCGTTGTAAGACGACTAAAATGTCACGGTGTATAGTTTCTGGCCGTCGAGTAGAAAGTTTGTTGTTAGTGTGATTTTGACAGTTTGGGAAGAAATATTCTTCTGAAATACGTATAAAACGACCTAGACAAAGATCGTTGGAAACGAAAGACAAAATGACAGATTGTAGAAGGATATCTATGGTGCGATGTCAAAAATGGAAAAACAAAATGTCACTTTGTATTGAAAAAGCACTATCTATACGTCTATTCTTCGTATAAATAAAAAACGTCACGCTAAGCCTGCTTTTCTTTATTTTATTGTATGTAGTCGAAAGCGCAGCTGTTGATTCCCAGGTCGGGAAAAATGTTATTAGGTTTTTCTATCTAGAATTTCTCAGTAGCAGCCCGTACATGTAACTTGTACATGGGACTTAAAACATCGACGAAATGTGGACCCTTCGGGAAGACAAGACATGATGTTATGTGGTATTGAATAGCAAACGAACGGCTTGTGGCTAAGGAACAACAGCTGCACGGGTTAATCTACGCTGTCAGGTTAAGCTAAACTTGCCGCGGTTGGCCCATTGATGGGTGACCATCTTTACATACCAAGACCCATCCGTGCCTCGAAAAGCACGTTTAGTTGCGGCTGTCATCGTAGATCTTTGACAGTCGTTACGGGTCGTTAGAAGCCCGAAAGTCTGACAACCAGACTTACTAAAGAGTATTGCATTACCCAGTAACTGGGTTGTGGAGGTCAGATAGGCAGTCGCTCCATGTAAAATACTGGTATTCAGCTGCATCCGGTTAGACTGGAGCCAACCAAGAAAAGAGGAAGGCTAGGCAGATGATGAGTCTTTCAAAAGTAAATGTTTTTAATCTATGGAAGTGTTAAGTGTCAGGTATTTCCTTAAAACAGTATTTCCATGTTTTATTCATTTCTTATATTATTTCATGCAGCCTTATAGAACGTTACACAACAGAAGAGTAAGAATACTTTGAAATATATATAAGTTTTGGAGATGTAGTTATAGTTATTTAGTAAAAACATTAATTTGGCTCTGAAAACAAACTCTTTTATGCTGCCTTTGAACACAATATCAATATGGACAGTACAGAAACTACGAACAAACGTTAGAAACGGCACACGATAAGCGATAGTCGCGGTGCTCTCAGTCGCGGGTGCCGCGTCGAGACGCGTAGTCGTGTTTTACGTTTATCTCAAGCGGACCAGACCACGATCTTTTTAAAAATCCCACGAGTGTATTGCGTATTTCGTAATAAAATGCTGTCATATACAAATAATAAATACAGTGGAATTCGGATATAACGACATTGAGTTGGTTCCCGCTTTAATTGTTGGTTGTATTTTATCTATAAAATAATTATTAAATGCATTGGCAATGTCCTTTGGGTGTGTGATGTCTTTACTTTCAAATTTGATGCAAGAAATTGAGTCTTTCAGGGCATTATATTTACCATTATTAATAATTTGCCACGTAGTCTTAGACTTGTTATTAGAGGTTTTAATATTGTAATTGTTTTGTGTTTTCTGAGTTAGATTCATAATTCTTTTGAGTAATTTTGAATATATTTTGAATTTATCTCTATTAGCTTGACTTGGTTTTAACCTATATTGCCATAGAAGCTTCCGTTTGTTTTTACTACACAACTTTATCCCACGTGATACCCAAGTAGGTCATTGTCTACCTGAACTCCTACCGCAAGCCGCATTAAAGAACTTCGTTCCAATAAAACAGTTTTCAACATTAAGAGTGTCAACCTTTACGCTCCAACGGAGCGTAGGTAATTATTTCCACAAATAGGTCTAGTTTCCATACTGTCCATATTTATACTGTGGTTTAAGTAAGTAATTCGCTGCAATGATAATTTTGTTTTGACATTGTGCAACAAATTCGTTCAAAAGGCGGAATTGAAAGATGTTCAAATAGAAGACTTGTTGCACCAGTGCTCGTGGGTTGAAGTCCGTTGTTTTTAATTATACAACATTTTGAAGTTCACAAATTTTAAATTTTTCTTCCACCAGGGTCAAATCACAATACCCCAATGAACGTGGAAATGTCGAAGGTCGCCAGAAGGAGATCCAGCAGATGTGGGAGAGGTGCCAAGCACAAGCCGCAGAGAGGAGGAGTCGGCTGGAGTCGGCTGTGGGACACCAGATCTTTGGCAGGAGTTCCACCACGCTGACGCACTGGATGCAGGTGAGAGTGGGAAAGAGATAGAGTATGAGAGAGAAGAGAGATTGAGAAAAAACGATTCAAATCAGATTTATTCTTGAATAAGACCATCTAACTTGTACTTTTTCAGAAACGTAGTTTATGAAACTTGATGGGCAAGTTTTGTATTTTAAGGTCGCCAGAAAGAGAAGAGAGAGAGAGATAGATAGAGAGAAAGGGGGCGGAGGAGATTATATGTACAGACGCTAAATATCTTCGATAGATTTCAAACTTTATCACAAATAAATAAGGTTCATATTCAATTGGGAAAATTTGTCAGTAGCTTGATGAGCCGGTGTTCATACGTAATATAATCCCATTGAATGACATTTACATTAAATAGTAATTCAATGGGATTAAATGATCTGAGAGAATTGTATTGTTAATTTTAATCATTATAATTCTGTAAAGCCATATATGATACGATCGCGCATCATAATTTATCCACATACAACTTGACAATGACCTGCAAATTGCAAAAAAAAAACCTAAGAAAATATTCAGTACTCCCATCTCAGCCTTAATTTTTGACAACGTTTTGACTTGTACCTGTTTGGGTTTTAAATGGACCTGGTCGATCCAGTCAAAACCGGCAGTCTTCTGCTAAGAGAGACGAAAAAGAATCAGTACTTGTATTATTATAAAACCAACCGTGTGGTAACATTACAGGTTGGTTATGATTATTGTGTCCTTTATTTAGTCTTTGTCCTTATTAAATACATTTCTCACAATTTAAGAAAAAAACGAAATTGTTTTTAATTGAAAAATGTTATTATACTATTGACTAATACTTAAACGACGAATTAATTTGGAATTACAATTATTCATATTGACATTAAATTATTTTGACATAGATTTTTTGACATTCCTCATTTAGGTCTGACATAATTATAGTATTCATTAATTGTTCAATTTATTTTTAATTTAATAATCACCATAATTATTATGCATGAATTTTTAAATATTTTTAGCAAATTTTTAATTGTAATCATGATTCAGATTTCCACACCGTATTTGTACGCCTCCTTGTAGGGGCTTGTGGCTAAGTCACAATAGTTGCACGGGTCGATCGATCAGGTTAAGCTACGCTTGCCGCGGTTGGTCCGTGGATGGGTGACCACCTTTACATACCAAGACCCCTCCGTGCCTCGGAACGCACGTTAAGCCGTTGGTCCCGGCTGTCATTTGTGGATCTTTGACAGTCGATTACGGGTCGTCAGAAGCCCGAAAGTGTGACAACCAGTCTTACCAAGGGGTATCGTATTACCCAGTTACTGGGTTGTGGAGGTCAGATAGGCAGTCGCTCCATGTAAAATACTGGTATTCAGCTGTATCCGGTTAGACTGGAAGCTAACCCCAACATATTTGGGAAAAGGCTAGGCAGATGATGATTTGTACGCCTCCTGGCATAACATCGCGCTCTGTTTATCAAACATAAGATCTGTATTTTATTTACCTATGTTAACAAATAAATAAATACATAAATAAAATATTAAATATTTTTATAAAAATTACATTAAAAAAAAATATTAAAAAAAAATAGTGGCCCGCCTTTCTTTTCTCCGTGGGTCCGCCGGTATCGGGAGCAGGGTCCAAGCTACCGGTGGTTAGGGCTCCAGAGACTGGAGCCTCCTCACGATGCGAGCCGTATCGATGAGTACTGCCTTCTGAATCAGGCCTTTGATCCAACCGTCTAACGAGAGCCTCGAGAGATGTTGATCGAGGCTTTCGGCCACCAGTCCATTGGCTGATACGACAATCGGCACAATTACAGCCGAGTTCACATTCCACATGCCAACAACCTCGTGTGCTAAGTCGAAATATTTAATTTGCTTCTCTTTCTCAGCTTTCACGAGGTTCCCGTCATGCGGAATGGTAACACCGACTATCATTGTGATTGTGATTCAAGATTCAAGTCTCTTTTGGAGTTCAGTGGATCTTGTAGATTCATGTCTGAAATGGTTTTTTAAGGAAAGAACCACTCAGATTAAGCACTAATCCGTCGTCTATTATCAACAGAAAGTTCGTGAGCAACTAGCTCAGGAAGCAAGCGCCAAGGACGTGGCAACAGCGGAGGCGCTACACAAACAGCACCAGGAACTGATGGACGACATCAAAGCCCATGATGACGAGTTAGTATTCATTATCTGTCTAGTTAAGTAATATTAGCCACACGGGTCGATCGATCAGGTTAAGCTATACTTGCCGCGGTTGTTCTGTGGATGGGTGACCATTCATCTCATACCGAGATCCTTCTGTGTCTCGGAAACCATGTTAAACCGCTGGACCCAGCTGTTCGTTGTAGGTATTTGACAGCTGTTACGGGCTGTCAGAAGACCGATAGTCTGACAACCAGCCTTGCCAAGAAGTATCGTGTTACCCAGTTACTGGGTTGTGGCGGTCAGATAAGCAGTCGCTCCATATAAAAGCCGAATACCAGTAGGTATTCGGCTGAAACTGGTTAGACTGGAAGCCGACCCCAACAAAATAGGGAAAAGGCTAGGCAGATGATGGAGAATAGTGTTTTTGGTAAGTTTAAAGTTGCACCAGTGACTAAAAAGTTGTGTGGAAATCGTATGTTGTCATGGTATGGGCATGTGATACGGAGGAACGAGGATAATGTCGTGAGGAAAGTTTCCAGTATGAATATCGATGGCTATAAGAGTAGGGGGAGACCAAAGAAACGATGGATGGACTGTGCGAATGATGATATGGTTAGAAAGGGTGTGACGACGGAGATGACGCCGACCCTAAATAAATAGATACAAGGGCTGGAGAACGTTGAACACTTCACATCTGCTGGGTGTCCCGTGACGGCCATTTTTTCACTGATTGACAAATTAATTATGTTCTTTCGACTTCCTAGGTACAAAGAGGTAATCGCTCTGGGCAAGCAGCTCCTCGCTAATAACCCGTCGCTCACAGATGTCGCAGATAAGATCAAGAGTTTGGAGAACGACCACAAGGCTGTCGCTAAAGGTACGTACTCTATCAAAAAAAATCATTCAAAGGGTATATACCCTTTGAATTATTTTGATTTTTCATATTTGTATACCAAGTTGTTAGTACAGCAGTTCACTTATACAAGGTCAAATTGAATTAGCTAGCAAAACTCCACAGATGGAGATAGATATCTAGACATGATAAAAAAAGTTTTTTTTTTCGGCACAACTTTAGTGTCAGTTGAAATATCAGTTAAAAAACCAGTTTTCTTCATATAAACTTCTCAGTCGTGATGGGTATCGATATGTAAATATAATATAATAAAACAAAAAAAAAAAATCAATTCAGTTGCAACACGCCAACTATTTTTGACCCAAAAAATATATTTTCAGAAACAAACACATGAGTAAGATTCGCCATTTTGACCCGTCGTAAAAAAAAATAGTTTAAAAAAACTAAAAAAAACACGCTTTATAAACCAAACTAAAAAGTAGAAAATAATTTAATTCTATTAAAAAGCGTGGGGTGCTTTTTGAGGTATTTTTATAATCAATTAATATCAATTTTTTTAGTTTTTTTTTTAAACTATTTATTTTCTATTTTTTAGTTATGCTACAAAACCGTGTTTTTTTCTTATTTTTTAATTTTTTTTAATTATTGAATTGTCATAGGTCCTCGATAAGTCTACAAAGTTTAAATGAAATCTGACCGTTTAAAGTGGGTCAAAATAGCGTCCAAAGGAGTCGGTTACATACAAACATATAAACAAACTAACAGCGCTGTCGAGATAATACGCACACCACGTAATGAACTGTTCTCAATGCAGTGCCTTCGAGGAAAAAATCGTTTTTGGTTCATTTTATATTTGCTCCCACAGAATGGCAAGACAAGGACGCATATTTGAAGCAGCTAGTACAACTGCAGAGCTTCAACCGCGAGTGTGACCAGATCGACGCGTCTAGCGGAGCGCATGAAGCTTACCTGGAGTACAAGCAATTTGGGGTAAGACAACTGTAATAGAGTTTTTATTACACATGAGGCGAGATTCCAGCTTCTACTTCTAGGAAGTGGTGAAGGGCGGGCGTTTTGGGGGACTGTCTTATGTAATTTTGACATTCGAAAAATGCTGATTCTCAGCCTAATTTGAATAAACGACTTTTGATTTTGATTTTTGATTTCTACGAAAATATTTTAACTTATGGATCTGACTTTGAAAATTTTATTATTCCGCAAAGGAGATTTCCCATTCCGGGACTAGAATTTTGGGTGGCCATTAGTTAGAATTACATATTTTTAAAGTACACATAGAATGCATAATAATTTGTGTTCGGAGAGATACAACATATTATAACTTATTTAACGCAAGACCTCATACACACTAATTATAGTTTTGAGTTAAAAGCATAATACAATGACCAAAACTTTTTATGTTTAAGCAAACTATTATTATTTGGAAAAAAGCCTTTTTGCATTACTTTATGCATTAAAAATTCAGTCTTATAAAAAGAAAAAAAAGAAAAAAAAAAGATTTTATTTTCTTTGGCTCAATCGGTGGCGGTCAGTATGGCAAAATACATAGTAAAAAAAACATAAAAAATTACTGAAATCGATTCACAAGTCAATTGGGAATAAATTACTTTCAAGCCTTGCGTTTATTACGCAATTGAATCAGCTCTCTTGCTAACCGGAGTCAGGGCATGCAAGTCAAGATGTAACTTGTCAATTTTGTGTTTAATAAACGATAGGGTATTACACTCATTTATGAAAAGTGTCTTAAATAGATTCTAGAGTGCTAACAAACCACTAAAAAAACATAACATTTTTATTTAATCGAATAATGCCATAAAGAGGCATTTCAATTTTCAAATTTCGCGTGTAATTTAACGAATACGCTGAACGCAGTGGACGCCATATTTACTCAGTGGGTATGACGTCAGTTCGCTAAAAACAAATGCCCTGATATTAATTATGACAATTGTATATAATTTAAAAAATTAGTAATTTTTCTACTTGTCGTTGGTTTGCTGTTCCTGAATGCAAAATGTTAAATAAATAAAAATTACTTTGGTTACTAAAATAATAAAAGTACAAAGTTGCTCAGTTGACATGCCGTATGACGTAATAACATGGCGGCTACTATTTCATGGTGTTCAAAAACAGATTAGAGTTTTTGGCGGGATCGCGTTGGAACATGTCGCACGACTTTTTATTTTCATAAAATTTAGTGAAATAGCGAATAAAATTGTATAATTTTGGTAGTGAATTATGAAATTTAATTACGTGTGAGTGCACAAATGTAGTGAAGGTGAAAATAAGTGACTAACGTGGACTTTTCGTGTTCCCCCCAAAAACTCCTAATAGGTTGTTGTAAAGTTACTACCGCTTTACAATAACTTTGACTGGACTGACTAAAGACGACTATGACTGTTTTGTAACTTCGTGCCCGATATCGGGCCATTTACTTGATCTAAAAGAAAAATTACTTGACACTGGCTAAATGCACAAACCGTGTGAAGCCAAAACCCAAAAAAAAACAACAAAAAAAACAAAAACAGATTAGAAAAACTGAAATCTTTAATTTGTATTTTAAAAGTTATTTTATTGTTTCATGAACTAAAACTAACATTTTTCGACTGCATTTTGCCTAAGCTATTTCAAAAATATATCTCGTATAGAGTAAAATACCATTTTCTTCGTTCCACAGTCGTCAGTCGACGAAGCCGAAGCCCTAGTGAAGCGTCACGAGGAGCTGGAGGCCCGCCTGGCGGCGCAGGACGAGCGACTGGCCGCCTTCGTGCAGAGAGCTGAGGCCTTGGAGAAGATACCGCACTATGCTGCTCAACAGTTAGTATTATTGACTGCATCATTTATTTTACTTACTAACATACATAAAGAGGCTTCAGGTCGAAATTTTCATCCTTACATTTGTGTCTGCCAAAGGCAACAAGATCGCTAAATATACATCTATACATATAAATATAATTGGAATGTCTGTATTATTAAAATAACCGCTTTTTACTACATGCATATGAATATATATACGGTACATATACCAAAATAACATTTTTTTTAAAATTTATGTCTGTCTGTCTGTCTGTTTGTTCCCGCTAATCTCTAAAACGGCTGGACCGTTTTGGACGGGACTTTCACTGGCAGGTAGCTGATGTAATAAGGAGTAACTTAGGCTACTTTTATTTTAGAAAAATCCACGCGAACGAAGTCGCGGGCACAGCTAGTCTTTACTAAGATTATAAAGACGGACTGCCGACTGTCCCCAGGGTCACAGCGTGGCGACAGTCTTAGGATTAAAAAATATACAGGGTGTAACAGAAACCCTATTGCTATCCTTAAGCACTAAAGATAACAGCTGGTATAGAATTGCTATACATAGTTTCAGCTCAAAATAAAATACTCTAAGAATTGATACCAAATTTTCGGTTTCAAATGTTTCTTAAATTCAAATCATAACAAACGTGTCACCTCACTACGTAGGTCAATAACTTTCCACGTTACTTGCCAATATCACGATAAATCTCTTCCAAGTGATGTGTTTATTTTAATTTGAAAAGTTCTGTTTCTGGTATAAATGTACAGACGCCAGCACATCAAGCTACTCCAAACTGTCAAATTTTCCCATTTGGACATGAACCTTATGCTTACGTTATAAAGTTGAAAATCTATCAAAGAAATTTGACAGATTGGGGTAGCTTGATGTGCTGGCGTTTGTACTAAAAAATCTCATAACTTCCGAACATGTAGAGATAGGATTAAAAACCCTTCCAATATCGTTTGATATCATCCAAAGAAGCCGTGCCCTTGGTATGTATATACCCTATCCGTTACACGTTGTATAATAATTAATTTTGTGAAAATTAACGATATTAACGTATCTATCGAAGCACTATTGTTACTAACACCAAAATACTAACAAAATTATGGAACTTAGGGTCCATATTTTTGTAAAAATACAGTTTAATTTAATTTGAATTTTTAAAGCGATTAATTCAAAAACTACTGAACGGATTTTGAGGGTGGAAAATCATCAAATAACTTCTCCCGCTCTGGGTGGAACAGGAGGGTGGGTCAGACTTTTACTGACCCACCCGTGTTTCTTCAGTTGCCTGTGTTTTGTTAAGGTTTTGTGTAAATTGGTTATCGCGAGTGAAGCCGCTGGCCATAGCTAGTATTACATAAGATTTAAACATAAGTGATAAAGAGCAGATACACAACTCTGCCTACCTCTCCGTGGAACACGGACGTGATGATAAGCTAGAGATAAATTAAGGACTTACTAATATATGTATTATTTCTGTAGCATCGCAGCCCGCCGCGCCGCAGTACTACAGCGTCGCGACGGCGTGCGACACGCGGCCGCAGAGCGACGCCGCGCGTTGTTAGCTAGCTTAGCGCATCAACAGGTACGAAATAACGATATTATCTTCTTTACTGTGAATATCTTCAAACGCCCTTCCGCATATGGTCCTGCATTGTTAGACTAGCATAAAATCCTAATAAAAAAATGTTTGGGCTTCAAGAAAGAATACCGTTTATTTGGACACAGTTCGTGAAACACAAAATAAATAGCAAAAAAGTGAATATAATTAACTATAGTGTATTCACGGAGACGAGTTAGTAGAGCGCTATCTCACTCGCACAACTTTTTAACTGCGATTGGTCAGTGATAAACGCTAAGGCGGTGTACACAGTACTAGTACTTTTTAATCTACTCATACTTCCCGTACTGTGTAGACGTGATCTTACTTATAAATGTATGCTCAACTCGTGAACTGGTTTGTGTATTGGATTTTTTTGATTTCCGTCATATCCATCAGTTATATTAAAAAATTACCTATAAAAAAATTCTTACCAAATAAATGGCTCTCAAATACGACAGATGAAGCCGCAGGTATAAACTAAGCGAAGTTTTAAGAAGCGCAGTGTGAACGCGCAATTACATTTCTAAGGTATTGTTAACGCCCACTGACCCTAAAAAAGGCTTTTTGTCTTTGTCATTTGTATGATAATGTGTGATAGAGAAGGCGCTATACTAACTCGTCTCCGTGAATACACTATAGGTACAACAGTGTGTGCCTCACGGACGCGCCAAAAAGGTTCATTTCAGCATTAATGCCAGACAGATGCTGTCTGACGCTGGTTTTCTAATGAATCTTTAGGGACGAGTGACGAGGAGTGCAAAACAGTTTCAACATAGGTAAACAATTATTTTTAAACTTATATACACCGTGACATTTTAGTCGTCTTACAAAGATGATCCACTCAATGTATCCGTCATAACATACTTCTAGGCGCAATTAAAACATTGTTACCATTAATTAAGATAATAGATATGAAGAAAAATAATGAAAGCTTCAGAATTATGAAACTCCCTCCCTGTTAATAATGTTTACGTATCAAACGGTAGAAGATATCTAGCTACCTACCATTTCATTCCATCATTAATTCCATCTCCATAACAGGGTGTTTCAAACTACGTCATGCGTCTTAGTGATATTTTCATGTTTTTGATTATGCAAATGTTCAAAAAAAAATTTTTTTTATGAATGGCAGTAGATAGTAGTCATTGGATACATGAAGTGGGCTGCCGTTGTAAGACGACTAAAATGTCACGGTGTATAAACATTTCATATAAACTTACAAAAACAGAATAAAACGAAAACAACAGGAGCTCAGCGAAACCTATTTTTAAAGTTTATCTATGTACATTGATTCGTGCACGCACGATAAAAAGAGACCATGACCGCTGAGTTTGTTTCGGCTTTTCTTCTCAGGGAACAGTCAGCTAGGAAATGCCGGCGCCATTTATTTGTAAAATATAGACCAACAATTATCGTGTAAAAAGTATCTTAAAAAATCTGCTTACACAAATAAACATTTCATTTCATTACAAAAGTTGTAGTGAAAGTGAAAATCTTAAAGAAAAAGAAAGCTATGACGACTTTAAGTACACCTCTGCCCAACTTTTCGAAGAAACAAGGCGTGATGTTTTATTTACAGGTAGTCTGTAACCTGAAATAACACATAGGATACTTTTTATCCCGGTACTACGTTCCCGTGGGATAGTTTTCGATCTCCACGCGGGCGAAGCCGCTGGCAAAAGCTAGTAACTAATATTCTGTAAAAGCACCCCCAATGTTAATAACGCATTTGCAACAATTATTCTTACTCAACACGATTTTATCGACACCTTCTTGTAGGAACCCAGGTTGGACGAGAATGCATAAAAAGTTCACTGTCCGTCACCAGTTTTTCGGGAATCTTTTGTAATTAAATTAAAAAAATTAGATAAACGTTTATTTCAGGAAATTATTCCCATATAAAGCACTACAAATTACATTAGACGTTAAATTCATTACATTACAAATAAATAATAAATTAAAGTGAATAAAATATTGAAAAATAATAATAATAAATTAAAGTTAATGAAAAAAATAAATTAAAGTTACAGCACATTCGTTCATTCTTCGTTGGAGTATATATCTTTATTCATTTTATTTATTTATTTAATATTTATATTAATAATGTTGTAGTTTGTTGCGGCTACTGAAGAGTTGCAGAACTGGATTCAGGACAAGACCAGGACAGCTAAGGACCAGAGTTACAGGTCAGTCAATACTATTAAAGGAGTTTGCTAAACTTAATGGGAATCTAGTCGCGGGCTCGAAAACACTGATGGGCCTGGCTTAAAAGCACGCTGTCTCACCAGGCTTCGTGTCCAACAGAGGTAGTGTCAGTGATGAGCAGTTAGACGCTAGTGTACACGCACGACGTTATTGAGTGAGATGCAGGATCATTTATAGTAAATAAGGTGCTTAAAAAATTAAGAAAAGTCCTTCTCAAGATCGTGTTTTATGGAAAAACCACTGCATAAATCAATGACCAATAAGGTTTTTGAACTTTTCGATATTTGAGCTTTGTCGGTACCGACATGGTTTTGGAGATTTTACACTTCTTTTATTACTTAAACACGCCCAAAGTTGGGTTAAATTAGCAAGTAAAACGAATCTTTGTTGGGTCCTAACTTTTTAATGGCTTTTTATTTCTAGTATTCTGTTTCCGTACATATTAGTAATGACACAAAACACAACATATGGTTAATTTTTGATGTACATTGTCGAACAGTGGAGTGATACACTCCCGAAGTTTGTATGGAAAAAATATGTACTAGATTCACGTTAAGTGTCAGTGGGCAGGGCACATTGGTCGCAGAACAGATGGCCGATGGGGCGATAGTTTCTGGAGTGGCGGCCGCGTACCGGAAGACGTAGAGTTGGAAGGCCTCCCACAAGGTGGACCGATGACCTTGTGAGGGCCGCAGGAGTTCGCTGGATGCGGGAAGCACAGAACCGGTTGAAGTGGCGGAGCTTGGGGGAGGCCTATGTCCAGCATTGGACGTCTTTCAGCTGAAATGAACCCTTACCCCACAAAAAGGGTGATTTTATGTTTAACGTGTTTATCTGTCTGTGAAATTCTTAGAAATTAAAAAAATATATATTGTTTTTTTTTCTAAGCTTATTTAGTCATAATTTCTTCTGCCATTTCTTACCAGCTATTAAACTTATTTTTTTTTTTTTTGTTAACAGGGACCTAGCCAACTTGGAGCGCAAACTACAGAAGCATGAAGCTTTCGAAAGAGAACTGCAAGCTAACGAGAAGCAACTGAGAAACGTTGAAAGCGTAAGTTTTAAAAAACTGTTTAAATCCAACTGTCCTAAAATAAAGATGTTTTTTTACTTTACTATATTATTATTATTATTATTATTTTTCTTTTTTTACGCAGTCTACCGGTTGTATGGGTATAACTAGGTCCTGGATACGACTCCCGGATCGAGCAAAGTGTACAAAAAATGTCATATATTTTTTTAAAATTTTACTTGGTTTTATATTGGTAAAATGTGGGCGTACTAACACGTTCCCTACCCCATTGAAATATTTGCTGTGATATATTATATTTTTCTACCAGATCGGCCAATCCCTTCAGAAGTCAGACCCGTCTCGTTCGGCCGAGGTGTCAGAACACCTGTCAGGTCTGCAGACCGCCTGGGAGGAGCTGGTAGCTGCCTCCAGAGACAAGGGCAGCAAGTTACGACAAGCCGCTCAGCAGAGGAAACATAGGAGGTATGGTGTTTTTATATAACTGTAGAAATTCCCACATAACCTCAAGACATTATAGATGATCATGATGCCATTGTAGATGACCTGCCTTTTCTGAACTATGTTGGGGTCAGCTTCTGGTCTAACCGGATGCAGCTTAATAACAGTATTTTACGTAAAGCAACTGCCTATCTGATCTCCTCAACACAGTTACTGGGTAACACTGGACTGGACTTTGGTAAGACTGGTTGTAATACTGGTGGTACGACTGGTTGTAATACTGGTGGTACGAATGGTTGTAATACTGGTGGTACGACTGGTTGTAATACTGGTGGCACGACTGGTTGTAATACTGGTGGAACGACTGGTTGTAAAACCTGTGGTACGACTGGTTGTAATACTGGTGGTACGACTGGTTGTAATACTGGCGGAACGACTGGTAGTAATACTGGTGGTACGACTAGTTGTAATACTGGTGGTACGACTGGTTGTAATACTGGTGGTACGACTGGTAGTAATAATGGTGGTAAGCCTGGTTGTAATACTGGTGGTACGACTGGTTGTAATACTGGTGGTACGACTCGTTGTAATACTGGTGGTACGACTGGTTGTGATACTGGTGGTACGACTGGTTGTAATACTGGCGGTACGACTGGTTGTAATACTGGTGGTACGACTGGTTGTAATACTTGTGGTACGATTGGTTATAATACTGGTGGTAAGACTTTCGGGCAACTGAATACCAACCTATTCCAAACATACCAACGAAATTACCGACGCCTGACAATTCAGTAGTCAGACGTAAGAAGCTGTGTAATTAAAAGTGAGAACTCTAAAATCACTATACTTGGACTCTTAATCGTATTCAGTAACATGAAAGAAAAATGGTGTTACCATACTAAAACTAATAGTGTTGGGGTAGTGAACGATTTTGCGTAAAGAACGAATGATAAAAATGGTTTCATTTGAAATTCAACCATTTTTATAATTCGTTTTAAAAACTTTAAAAAATCATTTGCAAGATGAGAAAGAAAAAAAAGAAGAATAATTATATAAGAATAATTTATAAATAAAAGTATTTCCTTTTTTTTCTTCTAATAGAAAGAAACTTAATACATTACCTTACTACTGAAAAACAAAATATGTAACAAATCTACAAGTGCATATCATGTTTTTAAGACAAGTTAGTAAATTAAAAAAAAATTGAAGGTACATTATTTCAAGTTAATTCAATTTCATTCATTCTTAAGGCTCGTGCAGACTAGCGCGACGCGACGGTCGCGTCGCGACACTCGTAGAACAATTTCTATGAAAACTTAATGGAAATTGTTCTACAAGTGTCGCGTCGCGCTGTCGCGTCGCGGCTGTTTGAAGAAGCCTTTACACTACCTCACTATCTTATTTTTGTCAAAATCTGGTAACTCTTCAACTGCCATGTTACTGAATACAATTAAAAGTCCAAGTATAGTACGCATTGAGCATTGATTGGACGTAGTATTCATCTCAATGCTCCTTTTCTGAATGAGAAAGGGTTTTCGGTCTGAAGTGGGGTAGTTACAGACACCTCACAAATCATCCTATTAATATTATAAACGTGAAATTTGTAACTCAATTACGCAAAAACGGCTGAACAGATTTGGATGAAATTTCGCACACAGATATATATATTATAACCTGGATTAACATATAGGATACTTTTTATCCCGGTAGTAGGTTCCCGTAGGATAATTTTCCACCTCCGCGCGGGCGAAGCCGCTAGTACATACCTACGTAAATATATCCTGTGTGGTTCGCCCTATTATTATTTCATTTCCATTCTCCATAGATCTGTTGAAGACGCCAAGGCTCGTCTTATTGACTTGGAGAGACAGCTCCAGAGTGAAGAGATCGGTACAGACCTGAGAAGCTGCAAGCGATTGCTGAATCAACATCAAGTAAGTAACAATGTTTTTTTTTTTAACATGGAAGGCACTTGCAACTAGCGTGCATGTATGACCATTCTCGTAATTTTAAGAACGTTCTCAGTCTCAATCTATCAAACATACATTGATTTTCTACATTTACGACATTTGATTGTCGCCGAAATAAGACTGCGACTAGACTTGGAACGTTTTTAATTACGAGAATTGTTCTTCAGATGTATGGACGTAAAGGAGCCAAAAGGAGTATCTAAGGATCGTAGCAGCTGGCGTTCTGTAGTTTCTGCCTACCCCCATCAGAATGAGGCGTGAGTTTATGTATCGACGATCATGTTATTTTCTTGGTATTGACGAAGATTAAATAATAAATTGAAAATTTACTTTCCATCCCAAAATCGTCAGTCATTCCGTCTGTGTTTTAGCGTTATTGCAGGCACTTACTATTATAGCACTCGACAGCACGCACCAACTTCTTTCAATCCCATTCACACACTCACACACTTACACCCGCTCACACTGACCACACGAACACTCCTATATGTCAAAAGTAAATTTATTATCGTCTATAGTCTATTCGCGTTAAGAAAATATTGACTCATCGATGTCACTCAGCTTAGCCACGCCCCTTGACCAATTAGATCATAGTAAATTACAAAGTCGTGTTCACATTGACCAGTTGAAGTAAGCCCTTCAGACATACACTATAATTTACTATGATCTAATTGGTCAAGAGGCTAGGCTACGCTGAGTGACAACGATGAGTCACTATTTTCCTAACGCGAATAGACTATAGTTTTAGTTTACGGGAAACAATAATTGTGTATTTGGGGCGGAGACCTGGTGGCCTGAAATACAGGCTGCGGATTGGCTTAGGCACCAGTCTCCCACAATATTATTCTATGAGCCCATAACTGGACAATATTGTTCTATATAACTCTTTTATATGGATATTGTAGTGAGAAATAAATAAATAATAACTATTAAGGGGAACCTAGTAGCGGGCTCGAACTCACTGATGGGCCTGGCTAAAAAGCACGCTGTCTCACCAAGCATCGTGTCCGACAGAGGTAGTATCAGTGATGAGCAGTTAGACGCTAGTCTACACGCATAACGTTATTGATTGAGATGCAGGATCAGTTATATTAAAATAGGCGCGGCAAAAATTAAGAAAAGTCCTTCGGAAGATCGGGTTTTATGAAAAAACCACTGCATAAATCAACCACCAATAAAGTTTATTGTACTTTTCGATATTTGGGCTTTGTCGGTACCGACTTGGTTTTTCAGATTTTACATTGTTTTATTACTTATACACGCCCAAAGTTAGGTTAAATTAACAAGAAAAACGAATCTTTGTTGGCTCATAACTTTTTATTTTAGTAATCTGTTTCCGTACAGACAATATTAATAATGAGACAAAACCATACCATGTTTAATTTTTGATGTACATTATCGAACAGTGGAGTAATACACTCCCGAAGTTTGTATGGAAAAAAAGTGGACTAGGTTCACCTTATTAATCGTATTCCTTTCCTCCAGGCATTAGAACAAGAACTTTCGCTCTGGGAGACAAAAGCCACGTCCCTCTCAGACCAGGGAGCAGACTTGGTATCAGGAGGTCACTTCGACGCAGCGGCCATTGAGAGAGACTCTGCAGCGTTACTGCAGGCTGTCAGGGCTCTGCAGCCACCTGCAGCTAAGAGGAGACAGGCGTTGGAGAGCAGCTTGCAGTGAGTAGAACAGATCTGTCGACATTTTGCATATCGACGTTAGCTTTTTAGATTTATTTACTAAACTAGCGACCCGCCCCGGCTCCGCACGGGTGCAATGCTGATACTAAACTACTTTGTCTTTATATACAACGTTCACAGCTTTTTTGTCATTAGACAATACAAAATACCCGCATCAAAATCAGTTGCGTAGTTTTAAAGATCTAAGCATACATAGGGACAGACAGACAGCGGGAAGCGACTTTGTGTTATACTATGTAGTGATAAAACTTCCCTAAAGTCATGGCGTATACCTAGCTACGAGTATTAAAATAAACAAAACTTTAAGTTACCTACTCGTAGTTTCAATAATAAAAAAAAAAACACTTTACCTTTGAAGAAGTTTTTGTGGTAACAACTTATGAATATTTGGCGAAAAAACTGACGTCGATAGTAAAATCAAGAGTGATTTTTTATCGTTGAATAATATTTTCTTTATACTATAAAACAAAGTCGCTTTTCGTGTCTTAACGCTTAGAAGTTTTAAACTACGCAACGGATTTGAATGCGGTTTTCATCAATAGACAGAGTGATTCAAGAGGAAGGTTTATTTAATACCTTTAAAGGAGCAATTCTTGTATATATATAATCTGAATCTCGGAAACGGCTCCAACGATTTTCATGAAATTTAGTATGTAGGGGTTTCGGGGGCGATTAATCGATCTAGCTAGGTTTCATTTTTAGAAAACGTCAAACCAAAAAATTATTACAAACAAATATTACGTTTAATACACCGAACTCCACGCGGGCGAAGCCGCTGGCAAAACCTAGTTGGGAATAAAAAATACTTTACTGAAGTTTATCTCACAAATTTTTTCCCCTTTTTTCCTTACAGACTCCACAAGTTCGCAGCAGAAGTAGCTGGCGAGCTCGACTGGCTCTCGGAACGCTCTGCAGCCGCAGCGTCCGAGGTCATGCCAACAGACCTCCATGCTGCCCAGTCCGCGCAGAAGAAGCATGGCAAGCTGAAGGCTGAATTAGTGGGAAGGAGACCGCTTATTGAGAGAGTGATCACGCATGGCAACTCTCTGGTCGAAGATGGACACCCGCAGAGGGAGAAGGTAAGAGAAAGAGTAGGATAGAATATTATTTATTGTTTTCGCAGGTAATTAACAAACAAAGTTCGTCAGAATTGTAAAAGTATGTTTATAACGTTTAAATAATAAAACATTTTTGTAAGTCGTCATTTAAGTTGTCATTTAAGTATGTTAAAATAATAAAACATTTTTCATATTTTTCATTTTTTTTCATAACGTAACTCTAGGAGTCTAAATTGTACAATATTAAGAAAACAAATAAAAAGGATATTCTCACATGGCTAGGATAAACAGAAAATTAAGCCATGTACAAGAATATTCTCTATAATATAAGGAAATATAGTAATATTAGAGGTATATATAACTTTATTAAAAAGAGTGTAAGTATAAGTGGCTTATTCCACTATTCCCACCTGAGAGAATCCCCCTAAGGGGGAAAACTGGACCCAAGTGTAAAATATATCCAGAAAGTCCCTTTTAATTTTTAGTTATTCCACTATTCCCCCTGAGAGAATCTCCCTCAAGGGGGAAAACTGAACCTTAATGTAAATAAAATCCAGAAATCCCCTTTTTCATTTTGGATTATTCCACTTTTCCCCCTCATTTTTCGTTTTGATTTCTTAGGGCTTTAAAATATGTATTCATGGAAAGAAAGAAAAATAGATTTATTTGGCACAGAAAAGCGTGCTGTTGGTCCCAGCTGTCATTCCTGGACCTTTGACAGTCGTTACGGGTCGTCAGAAGCTCGAAAGTCTGACAACCAGTCTTACCAAGGGGTATCGTATTACCCAGTAACTGGGTTGTGGAGGTCAGATAGGCAGTCGCTTCATGTAAAATACTGGTATTCAGCTGCATCCGGTTAGACTGGAAGCCGACCCCAACATAGCTGGGAAGAGGTTAGGCAGATGATGATGTCACAGGGATACGAGCATATAAAAAGATGAGATCATATGAAAACAACACAAATATTAAATATTTTGACATTTTTATAACATTTTACAATATTGAGAATTGTATATTTTACATTTTATTTTTTTATTTTTTTATACGATTCTGACATTATTATAAGTTTTTGACAATTTTTTCTAATTTTTGCAGTCGTGGAGTATTTGAAATTTAGTTAAATCACAATTTTATTTTGGATTTTATCTGTTTTATGTTTTAAAATAATTTATAAGTTATTTGTATGAGTTTGAAACTATGGACTAATATTGTCTGAAAGAAAGAAATAAATTTATTTATTTTTAATGTAATAATAACATTTCTATAATAGTATACCAGATTTAAATACCCCCCTTTTTCTCCCAGATCGAAGCCCTATGCGCAGAGCTGGAAGCGGGCTACAAGTCGGTCTCTGCAGCCGCCGCCACCCGCGGCGCGTGCCTGGAGGCGGCGCTGAAGGCGCAGCAGTTCATGCACGACGCGCTGGAGGTGGACGCCTGGCTCAATGATAAGGGGGCTGCGCTTGCGCACGCCGACCTGGCTAAGGATAGACATCGGGCGACGCATTTGCTGACCAGGCATAAGGTAAGAGCCGAAATTTTCTTTGCCGTTTAAATTATACAACGTATAACATATTTAAAGTCCGAAGACACCCCAATTAAATAATAGAATAAACAAAACTTAAAAATCGTGTAGATTACATTACTTTCTGCATTTGAAATTGAATCTTACAACCTTGAAATAAGATTGAATTTTCTTTGACTGAATCTGCTGTACGTATGGCATAACACATAATTTTAATTATGTATTTGTAATTTTAAAATTACCCATGGGTATTAAAAATGTTTGAAATCAATTCAGTGGTCAATTATGAACAAACTACCTTCAGAGCTTGCATTCATTCTGTTACACCTTGTGCAGGAAAATTTGAGTATTTGACAGTGTCTTAGCATCTAGGGCAAGGCTGCCCAACCAATTTTGATATTGATTTTGACTAGCTCTTGCTACCGGCTTCGAACGCGTGGAGGTCTTCCTCGGGAACGTACTACCGGGATAAAAAATGTTCCATGTGCTAATCCAGGTTATAAACTATCTGTGTGCCGAATTTAATCTAAATCCGTTAGGCCGTTTTAGCGTGAGAGCGTAACAAACAAACATACAATTTTTTTAATTTATTTTTCTATTCTCTCTCTTTCATAATAGTTTTCACCTTCAAAAAGTAATCACATTTTTATCCGCATTTTATGAATTCTCGTCTTTTACCAACAGGCCGTAGAACTAGAACTGGACACGTACGCGGCCATTATAGCCGAGATGGGCCACGTGGCCACGTCCATGGCCAACGGCGGGCACCCGGAGGGCGAAGCCCTGCTGGCGCGCCACGCGCTGCTGGCCGACAGCCTGGCGCGCCTGCAGAGGTTGGCCGCGCAGAGGCAGAAGGCGTTGGTGGAGAGTGTTTGCAGGTATGTAGAATATGCTATTCTTCTTCTGTGCGTGTTGATAGCAGTCTAAAGTCAGTTCGCTGAGAGTTGATAAATATTATGATACGTCTCCGAATAGCGACTGTCGTTTAATTATCGCAAACTGTATGGCGGCTGTCGCTTATCTCCCGCTTTTGCCGTTTTCGTGGTACGAGGCACGCATATGTTGTGAACTGCGGCCCGAACGGCGACCGGACGCAGCGGCCATATTGCCATTCCGTTCTGGAATGCGTTTCGAGTGAGTCGTTTGGGTGTTCGCGTGTTATTTTCTGTTTTATACTGTTAATAATTGTTTTAAATTGTTGTTCGAGATCGAGTGGGTACTGAATGAGTGTAGCTATTATTTTTTGTAAAGTGGATGTGGATTGTTAATAAAAGTTTCTTAGTCACTATATCGGCGTTTTACTCACCCAGTTCGACGTATTTTTTGTTACTAGTCGGGACTAGTAACAAAAAATACGTCGTGTAGGTATAAGTTTTGAAATAATTAGCGGGCCGCAATTTGTAATGAGTTAAGAAACCCTGACTTTATCAACTCTCGGCGAACAGACTTTATTTAGGGTCAAATTAATTAACTGGCAATACTTTACCCACGTATATCGATATCGAGATCTAATGAAACAAAAAATAAACATCATTCAGATGGGCGAAGATCAATGCCCTTAATCGATCAGAGAACCGCGTCTGATGGGCGCGCGTAGATCGCTCAGTTGTTTTTGAAAATTTTCTTGGTAAACTTAGATACTTTGTACGAATACCCAAAAACCATAACATAACCGTCGTTTGGTTACCATAATATACATGTCACAGTGTTATTCAAAGTTTTGGACGAAGATCGAATATTGAAAAAAAAAACTTTTTTTTTTTTCATTAGTATTCGATATCGATACCCAACATATGAATAAAGTATTGCTAGCTAATTTTATTGAACCTCTTAAACATCATAAACTAACACAAAACATTCCCACAGACACGAATACCTAGCAGAGAGCGCAGAGTTAGAGAGTTGGATACAAGAACAGTACGCTGCCGCCTCCAGCGAGGACTACGGACAGGATTATGAGCATCTACTGGTGAGTGAAGATATTATCTATCAGACGCACGTTTTAAGAAAAAAAAACGCAACACAAGTCAACTGCATTTATAAACCGATATCAAAAAAAGGAGGAGGTTCTCAATTCGACTGTATGTTTTTTTTTATGTTTGTCACCTCATAACTTTCGACTGGGTGAACCGATTTTGATGATTCTTTTTTTATTTGAAAGCTCGTGCTTCCCGTGTGGTCATCTAGATCTGATAATGCGTTGTTTTGACCCCAAGGATGATGAAATTTCGAATTGTGTGGGGTAGTTACTACAACTAAAAAGAGAAAAATAAAAACTTTTTCCAAAAAAAAAAGACAGCCGACTTCCGAAGAAACACTACAAAGTGAAAAATAACTTTAATTTCGGTACGCGGTGACAAAAAATTTAAATACATATCCAAAGTCGCCGCCTTCCGAAATTAAAGTTATTTTTCACTTTGTAGCGTTTTTTCGGAAGTCGGATGTTTTTTTTGGAAATCGTTTTTTACATTACCAAACGAAACTTATTAGAAACAAAACTGATAGAATAGGATGGGCAATTCATTAGCTAATCACTTGGCACCGAGGACACGTTACACTGCGGTGGAGAGAGGTCCTTCGCCGTCGACTGTCGATGCCAATGAGGACGAGCGCTCCTCACTATCTCGCTATCTACCGATGCCGCATACTACCCTCCCTTGTTCTCTAGATCCCTAGATCTCTCTTGATCTACTGCCTCTCTTTTTTTTTGTGTGGGTAATCATCAAATAACTTCTCCCGCTCTGGGTGGAGCGTGTCAGACTTTTACTGACTAAAACCCACCCGTGTTCCCTCAGTTGCCTGTGTGCCAGGGGCCGCGGTAAGTCTTTTGAACAACTCGCACCCCTGGCAGGCATCTACTGCCTCTCTTGATGTGGCTGTCTCAAACCCGCTGTTCGTTACCTTAAATTTCTAGATTCTCCTAACACTAGGCATACCTCATCTTCAGTATTTTTACACCAAAATATTGTAGATTTAACGTCAAAAGTCATTCACATTAGGCTGAGATTCAGGACATTTTGAACATCAAAATAACATTAGACAGTCCCCCAAAACGCCCGCCCATAACATCAGTTTCTAGTGCTTTAGCTGGGAAGAGGAAATGGCGCAACAAACTGTCCAGCAAAATTATGTTTTCCAAAAAAAACAACAATCTAGTTCTACAAACCGTCCACTATGAAGTGAAAAAAAAAAAAGTAAACTTAAAAAATCTAAAAACCTAAGAAATTAAAAAAAGATCGAAACAAGATAATTTTATATAAAGAGGTTGACCATTAAATTCTATACTTTATGCAATCTCATGCAGTCGGAGGCATTAAAGGTCAATTTTCAATTACCTATTCAATGATACCCCCACTTGACACAGTTCGTCGATTTTCATTTTCACAATATGGCGTCTAGTTGTCCATATTGAATTTTGATTACTGTCGTGTTTTTAGTGACACTCGCAAGATTAATACAAATCGATTGACGTAAGAATCATCAAAATCTGTCTACGCGTTTGGTCTCTAGAGTGCCACATAGAAACAAACATACATAGGCTGATAAACAGATTACCCTTCGCAGTCGGTTAATAACTTTAATTTCGGATTGAGTGGCCACAAACGAAAATACATAAATAACTTTTTCAAAAAATAAAAAAAACAACCGACTTCTAAAAAACACTACAAAGTGAAAAATAACTTTAATTTCGGAAGGCGGTGACAAAAAATTAAGTAAAATACATATCCAAAGTTACCGACTTCCGAAATTAAAGTTATTTTTCACTTTGTAGTGTTTTTTGGAAGTCAGTTGTTTTTTTATTTTTTGAAAAAAGTTTTTTATTTTTCACTTTTTAGTTACAGTACCTACCCCACACCAATTCGAAATTTCATCATCCTTGGAGTCAAAACAATGCATATTTATGCGATAGCAGCAATCGTGGTTGATTTGCTGTCATTTTTTGAAGAGTTCCTTTGTCGGTCTCGGAAACGCGTCATCAGATCTATATGAAACATAAATGGGACCATTTCGGAATCAACCCCTTTCGAACAAAAAAACAAAAATTTTTGCAAATCCGTCTGTATACAGGATAAGTTTTTATCCAGTGCGCAAACTGTAACCATGAATTCAGCATATCATTCTAGAGCCCCCAGCGCAGAAATTTTTCAACGGTTATACAAAAAAAAAATCAGCTGTTTCATACATTTTGCTACATACATTTTACTGCATGATATGCTGAACTCATGGTTACAGTTTGCGCACTGGATAAAAACTTATCCTGTATGACGGAGTTATACCCGCCCGCACATACAAAAAAATATATAAATATGTCGAATTGATAACCTCCTTCTTTTTTAAGTCGGTTAAAAATACAAAACCAAAGACACCGACTCTATTTCTGACTTTTTAGCTGTGGTAGCTAGCTAGCTAGCTACTCCGCACAAATTCATATACCACTATTTACTATGTAAATAACAGTGACAAGTTATAAAAGCATCATAAAAAAGGATTTTTTGACTCATAAAAAGCACTACAAACTATTTCTTTATTTTTCTAACAGATCCTCCGCTCAAAATTCGATGAGCTACGTCACCGTGTGGAAAGCGGAGCCGAACGTTTCAACCAATGTGAAGAGTTGGCGAAGAAGTTGCTAGCTACTGAGAGTCCATACATCGGAGATATCGAGAAGAGACAGGAGGCTCTTGGGTGAGTCTAGAGAATATTATTAAGGATATTATTACAAAGATTATGAGTTCAGTTGTAGGATTAGAGACAAATGCTAAACAAAACTAGTATATAAGGATCGTAGCTCGTAAGTTTGAGTATATATTTAGTTTAATAGATATTTGCATATCTATTAAGGTTTAAAGGACTTGTTATATGGAGTATCTCATGTACAGTCAGCAAAAGAGGTAATTAACCGGAGTAAGGATGGCCGCCACCGTTTGATGGCGGACGAGGTGGGGCCGCAGGGGAAGAGGATTGTCGGTATAGTTTTGGCCGCTCTCCCTATCCCCTGCGGCCGAAAAGTGGTAGGCGGCGGGGCCACTGTAGTGACCCGTCGCAGGAGGACGTTAGCAGCAGCTGGTGGGGCCTGCAAGGGCCGATGCCTGCTAGGGGTGCGGGTTGTTCGAAAGGGATACCGCGGCCCCTGGCATACGGGCAGCTGAGGGAACATGGGTGGGTTTTAGTCAGTAAAAGTCTGTCACGCCCTCCTGCTCCACTCAGAGCGGGAGAAGTCATTTAATGATTTCCAACACACAAAAAAAAAACCGGAGTAAGGATGTTCATCGCTTTCGTTTTCAGTCGTGTGGGGATGGGGCCTTTGAAGAAGTCCTTCATAGCCCAGTATTTATTCCACGTTTTCTTCACTCTGCGGTTGGTCAACTTTTGGTGGAGATGCATCCGAATATTCGATCTCTGGTGATGACTGGCGTATTGAACTGCCTAGGCAAAAACTTTATAAAAATCCTCGTTTCTGCCGTACAGCGAATGGTGGCAGCGCCTCGTGGAGCAGATGGAGTCCCGCGCGTCCCGCCTGCACGCGGCCGGCGAGATCCACCGCTTCCACCGCGACGTGGGCGAGCTGGCGGCGCGTGCGCACGACGCGCGCCTGGCGCTGCTGGCGCCGCCGCCGCCGCGCGACCTGCGCGCCGCCACGGCCGCGCTGCGCGCGCACGACGCCACGCAGAACGACCTGCTGGCTATCGACGCGCAGATGCAGGTGAGGCACGCGACATCTACCGCGACGTGCATCGATCAACATCATTTCAGCCGAAAGACGTCCACTGCTAGTCATAAGCCTCCCCCAAAAGGGGGGGATGCTATAATCGCCACGATTGGCAGGCGGGTTGGCGATCGCAGTATGGTGGTAAAATGCATAGAGAACGCTGCTGCCCATTCTCTAGTAAGTCCCTTAGTCGCCTTCTACGACACCCACGGGAAGAAATGGGATGGTGCTATTCTTTTACGTCCGACACCACACGGCATGCATCGTAATTAAATCAAAATAATGATACAAATATTACAAAAGTCATTATTTCTACACAATCAGCCGCTAAGATTATAATTTTATAGACAAAAATATTTTTTTGTTTTATTTTAATTTGATATCGATCCCCGTCATATCTGTGAAGTTTTGCCAACCAATAAAACATTACCCTGATACATGCCTTCTATTACTTTGTATAATAGTTAAACCTAGATCACTTTATCAATAAAAATAAACAACGTATAATAAGTAACGTGAATTCGAGCATTTTGATTCAATTTTTCAACAGATTTAAAAAATCCTTTTTTTTAATCTGTCCATTTAACATTACATTTACTCCGTACTTTTTTGTTACGTTCACAGAGTATAGAATGCTTACAGCATAAACCTCTGCAATACACCGTGAAATTTTAATGGTTGTTTTCCCGCAGCGAAATGGTTTTGTCTTGGTATTACAGCCGTTTTATAAACAAATAAAATATTAGAAACAAAAAATGGCAGATTAACCATGGTGAAAAATCACCACGTGCGAGAGTTTATTTTACTTTGAACATTTATGCATCGCTGTTCCCTTTGTCGGCGGTGCGTGCGATTGGAGTAGTACCTACAAGTTACCTCTAGTGTTACTATTGAGTAGTATTTTATCGAGTTGATGAATATTATTTAAAAACAAAAATTCTTTATTTTTTCTTTTACTCTATGCTTCGAAAGTACTCCTTATGGCAAGTTGTTCTGCCGCGGGAAAACAACCATTTAAATTTCACGGTATATATTTTTTTTTCGATCAAACTTAATAACAAATATTTTCCTTACACAGGTCCTACAAGAAGAAGGCAACCGCCTCCAGAAGCTGTACCCTGGCGGCAACGTGCAGCAGATAGAACTGCAACAGAAGGCTCTAGAAGAAGCGTGGGCCATGTTGAAACAGGCCTCGGATGAGCGGAGGCATACTCTGCAACAGTATCTTCAGCTACACCAGTTCTTGACACAAGTGGGTTGACTTCGCATCATTCTGTGCCACAATTTCCGATGATCCTCGGTCCAAGTGTGGGAATAAATATGGCCACATACTGGGCGCAAACTAAATAATAAACTAGCTTCTGCCCGCGACTTCTTTCGCGTCAAATTTCTTGCTCCCCGACCCACCGCGTCGCTCGCCTCGCCTGCCCGTATGACTACTTCGTATTCGAGACTTTTTTCTCTTTGCTCGGCTCCTAAGGGTCTTAGCGTGATGTTATATAGCCTATAGCCTTCCTCGATAAATGGGCCATCTAACTCTAAAATAATTTTTCAATCGAACCAGTAGTTCCTGAGATTAGCGCGTTCAAGCAAACAAACAAACAAACTCTTCAGCTTTATAATATAAAAGTAAAAAGTATAGGTAAATAAATAATAGATTAAAACACCTAAAAAACACGCTTTAAAAACGCAACTAAAAAAGCAGAAAATAATTTCAAAAAAGCGTGGCGTGGTTTTTGAGGTATTTATAAGTTAATTAATATACACGCCACGCTTTTTTGAAATTATTTTCTGCTTTTTTAGTTGCGTTTTTAAAGCGTGGTTTTTAGATTTTTAAATCTTTTATTACTTTCTATTTTTTAGTTCTGCTAACTACAAAAGCGTGATTTTTCAGTTTTATTTTTAAATTATTGAATTGTCATCGGTCCTCGATAAGTCTACAAAGTTTAAATGAAATCTGACCGTTTGAAGTGGGTCAAAATCAAGTCTAAAGGAGTCGGTTACAACTTCTTTCTAGACGAAACTCTTCTATTTTGGTGCCTAATAAGTAATAATAGTGTTTTTTTTATGTATTTTTATTTGACTTACACTCTCCCCAATACAGGTCCGCGATCTAACCTCTTGGTCTGTCTCCCTGCGTACATCCATGTCGCGCGCACTACGTGTGCGTGACGCCGTGAGCGCGCAGTCTGCACGCGCAGAGCACGATGCCGTGCGCGCAGAACTGGACGCGCGTGACTCCTCGTTCAGAGACGCTCTGCAGATGGGCAGAGAGCTGGCTACACAGCATCCTAACGCTGCTGTGAGTATGCTTTTTATTTGCATTACGCTGGGTCAAATTAAATACTTTACATGTTGGATATCACGGGACGGCACGGTTGGTGCAGTGGTTAAGCGATTGACTGCTGCGCTTAGTGTCGTGGGTTCGATTCCCGCACGGAACAAATATTTGTATGACCTACAAGTAGTTGTTCCGGGTCTGGATGTTTGTGTATGTGAGTTTAAATGTTTGTAAACGCACCCACAACACAGGAGAAATTCCTAGTGTGGGGCAACGTTAAATATCGAAAACTAGAGAAAGAAAAAAAACGAAAAGGATGTTTTTTTTTTCAAAAATAATTCCCGACCATTCCACTCACATTTACCGCATAAATTCCTCTTCTTATAGATTTTTTTGTTTAACAAAATCAATCATATAATTCACAGGAAGTAGAAGAAAAATGCGAAGCCCTATTAGAAGAACGCAACCGCCTCCACGGCGCGTGGGCAGCGCGACAAGTGGCGCTGGACCAACTGATAGACCTGCACTGTTTCTTAAGAGACGCCAAGCTACTGCATGATCTGTGTGCGGCACAGGAAGCGGCCCTAAGTAAGTAACCCTTTATTCATCATCATCTGCCCAGCCGGATACAGCTGAATACCAGTATTTTAAATGGAGCGTATGCCTATCTGACCTCCATAACCCAAGCCCACCGCCACATTGCAGATGCCAGAGACTAAACTCTAATGTCTGGGACAGGTCAGCTTATAGCTGCAATGGCCCTTTCTTCAAAAGGCTCTTCCAGACATTGCCCTGCATTGTTAGACTCATATTAAATTCTACTAATATAATGTTTTAACTTGAAATTAATCATTATACATTACTAGCTTTTGCCCGCGGCTTCGCTCGTGTTAATTTAGAATTTGACAATCAATTCGGCTCGTACTCTGCTTGTAATGTTATAATTCAACCATGATTCTAAAGACAGGTGGCGCCATCTATTATCATATAATTCAATCACGATTCTACAGACAGGTGGCGCCATCTATTATCATATGCAAGTTACTGTGTAGGTACTTTTTTCGGGATTAAAGGTACCATAAGCCCGTTTCTGTATACATAATACATAATACATAATAATGGTTTGGGTTGTTAGTTTATACGGAACTGATTCGCTCTATCCCCCGTACTAGTATGAACTGTATTACAGTGGAATAGGTTTCCTCGGTTGCGGTATAGGTAACTAACATTTGACTTGTGGCAGTTAAGTACTTTTATTATGAACGAACAAAGTAAGTTAAATTTTTGGGGTAGACCTTACATTTTGGACTTGTTCATTTTGAACTTTGTAGGTAGTTGTTAAAGTTGACATAGTATATGCAAAGTTTTTAGATGCTTTGTTCATTGGTTTAGGCTTGAAAAGGTAACAAGCAAACAAACATACAGACCCCATGACCTCGGGGTTTGTTTCGGCATTTCTTCTCAGGGATCAGTCAGGCAGGAAATGCTGGCGCCATCTAGTTTTTAAAATATTGACCAACAAAATATTGACTTGTAAAAGATTTCGTTACATAAATAAACATTTCATTTTAGCTGGGTTATGGAGGTAAGATAGGCAGTCGCTCCATTTAAAATACTGGTATTCAGCTACTTCCGGTTAGACTGGAAGCCAACCCAACGTAGTTAGGAAAAAGGCAGATAATGAGGTGCTAGGTACCCATTATGGCACCAATTATTTTCGACCATATACCGGAATTAATTAAAATATTGGATATTCACCAATTCAAAAAACATTTAGAGAAGTTTCTTGTAAATCAATCTTATTATAATGTAACTGAGTTTTTGAAGGATAAAATATCAATATAATTTTTAATTGTTGACATCTAATTTTAGTGATATTTTTATATTGACCTCTGTATATTTTTTTTTTTTTTTTACTTAATTGCATTATGATTTTGACTACCAGTTGTGTATAACTTATTCAATATTATTTGACATATAAATGTTCATAAATGAATAAATTTCATAATATTTGTTCGCTTCGCAGCAAAACATAGAGAATCATAACTAATAAATAAAAATAAAAAAAATAAAAATCTTTTATTTCAGACCCATAAAATCCATTTGGTTAGTATACAAACGACTTAGAAACTAGTGTTAGTACTTACATCTACTGGAGAATTAACAAAAACTATATTTATTAATTACTACGCCACAGTTGCATGTAGGCGGATCCAATGTCCCAGTATGGGGCTGTCCCATCTATCCGCTATAGCATTCAGGATGCTGTTGGGGCTGGCGCGTACCCTGCGCATGATGGAGGCGCATCGCTTGCGCTTGGCTAATATTGTAACATCTCACACACCGTGTAACTACCTATGTTTACAAATAAAGATTCTTATTCTTATTCTTAGGTCGAGCTCCTTCACAAATATTTCTAGTTTTACTAATATTAATGTGTTGTTAACAGGTACTGAAATATCTCAGACGAGCAGCGTTGAGGAAGTGGAGAACGCGCTCAAGAAACATGAAGCCTTCGAGAAACTGCTCGCTACTCAGGTCAATAGCCTTAATAAAAATATAACTTAGACCGCTCACCGGCGATATAGATGCTACCACAAGATTAATAAAATTTATCGGTGTAGACGTTTATCATTGCTAAAAAAAACATTGAACTGATTTTTCACCGGATTATTTTCTTTCTATTGAAGATATTTATCGGAAAACACATTATTGTCAACGGTCTATCTCTGCCTATTTGTCCCTCGATCTTTTAATTAAAATTATTATGTTATCTAAACAATATTTTTAATTTTTTGTAATATTTTCCATTAGGACGAGAAGCTAGCAACCCTGAACAGTCACGGCGACAAGTTGTTACAACAGAACCATGTGGAGAGCCAACGCATCGCCGATGAGTTGCAGCACATCAACGAGAGACGGAAGAAGGTAAGATGGCGTAATTTATTTTGTATAAAAGGTGTAACATTTAACGCAAGTCCTGAAATAGTTGTGTTCATTATTGACTACTGAATCGATTTCAGTAACTTTTAACATAGGAATTTTTCCCAAAAATTATGTACTTTGCCATATCTACATCCAATTGAGCCAAAGAACATTCAATATTATCTCAAAGAAATAAGACTAAATAACAGTTAGCTTTAAAATATAAGTTTTGGTTATTGTATTATTCTTTTAACTCAATACTATAATTGACGTTGTATATATGACTTACTTATCGAGTCGGTCGATCAGGTTAAGCTACGCTTGCCGCGGTTGGTCCGTGGATGGGTGACCATCTTTACATACCAAGACCTCTCCGTGCTTCGGAAAGCACGTTAAGCCGTTGGTGCCAGTTTTCATTCGTGGATCTTTGACAGTCGTTACGGGTCGTCAGAAGCCCGAAATTCTGACAACCGTTCCGTTCCGTCGTCTTTCTTTTTGAAGTCGGTAAAAAAAGGCTACCATTGGCAGTGGCGTGCAGTTCATAAAGACAGAAAGACACTGCCTACCCTACCTAAATAAGATAAATATGTAAAACTAATATTATTTTATCAATAAACAAAAAATCTTTATTCATAAATCAGCGCCACCTGTCGAGCGTCGGTCGTATCATTAGTATCATCGATACAATACCCCGTTCGTTCGTACAATTTGACGCAACTTCTCATTGCGATGCACTAGCGCTACTGAGTGCCTCGGGAGAGACACGAATTATTCGCGTCTCAATGTTTATAGGTGTGCTCTCGTGGTCATGCAGATTTATTCAGTGTGCGTTCCTATACATACGTGGCACACAATGAAACAAATAACGCACACAACCGTACAGAGTAGTCACTGGCTTTTTACGATTTTTAACAACGAGACGAATTACGAAACTCATCGAAGTTTTCCGAACAAAGTTGGTTATGCGACTATTTTATAAAGTAGCATTGTTTTATTGAATTGTCGCTACATAAACAACCATTTTTTTAGTCGTATTATTTTCATATTCCGAGTAATTCCGACGCCATTGTTTGTTTTGGTCGTGAGGTGGCATTTATTTAAGATTTTAACGTTGATAAATAGTGTGAAAATAGATAATATTCACTGTGAAAGTTGTTCAGGTGGTGTGTGTATAGAGAAAAGAAAAAATGATGCATTTTCAAAACTATCTATCGGTGAAAAAAATAATCAAATGATCTTGAAAAGTAGTTGTACACCGAATTTACAATTAATATGTACAAACTAAAGTTAAAGTCAATCGTAAAATACAAAACAATAAGATTCACTGGTTGCATGCTGTGTAGGTAGGTACAAAATCAAAATCAAAATCAAAAGTCATTTTCAAAATCAAAATCAAAAGTCATTTATTCAAATTTGGCTGAGAATCAGCACTTTTCGAACGTCAAAGTACATGAGACAGTCCCCCAAAACGCCCACCCTTCACCACTTCCTAGTGCTTTAGCTGGGAAGAAGAAGTGGCGGAACAAACTCCCCAGCAGATCGGTACAGCAATCGGTTATTCTGTTTTTTTTTGCCTTGATTTTATTACTGCCTACCTTGTCTAAAAACTCTGTGCACGCCACTGACCATTGGTAAACAAAAGGATCCGTTTTTGTTAATAGGAACCGCATTGATTAACATATTCTGTCACAGCTATACGCGGCAGCGGGCGCGCGTCGCACTGCGCTGGCGCGCTCGCGCGCACGCGCACAGTTCGCGCGCGACGCGGCCGAGGCGCGCGGGTGGGTCGCGGACAAGCTCGCCAAGTTAGCTGCTGAACATCAACATGGTGAGTTTGCTCAGTTACTGATGATATTATAATGAAAGTTTTTACTATCCTTATTTATTAATATGCAATGTGCAGTGTCTGTTTTGAGCGAAACGGACATAAAACACATTTGTAATTGAAAGCCTCTATTTTCTAATCGAATTAATTAAATATATCTCCATAATTATGACTTGGTTTAACAATAAAAAAATGTGTAATACATAGTTGTCAAACAGGCTACATTATTTTATAAACTACTTTAAAAAGAAGAGGTTCCGAATTCAACTGATTAATTTCAAACGTGTATTGTATAATTAAATTAACAGTGTTCGCAATTCTACCATAATTAATTTAAAGCTTAGTAGGTGTATTTTTATTTTTTAATACACTGTGACATTTTTGTCGTCTTACAAAGGTGGTCCACTCAATGTATCCGTCATAAAATACCTCTAGGCGCGATTAAAACATTGTTACCATTAATTAAGATATTAAGACAAAGAAAAATAAATAATGCTTTAGAATTATGAAACACCCTCCCTGTTAATAATGTTTACGTATCAAACGGTAGAAGATATCTACCTACCTACCATTACATTTTATCATTAATCCCATCTCCATAAAAGGGTGTTTCAAACTACGTCATGCGTCTTTGTGAATGATATTTGAATTTTTTGAATTATGCAAATGTTCAAAAGTATAATTTTTTTTTTAAATAAATGATTAGTAGTCATTGGATACATGAAGTGGGCTGCCGTTGTAAGACGACTAAAATGTCACGGTGTATATACTGCATTATTATATATAGCCTCTCCATATAAACTTTGACTGTGCCAAATTTCATAATACTTTGTCCAAGTAATTTTCATAAAAAGGGGTACAAAGTTTTTGCTTCACGTATTAATATATAGATAACCATCACCTCTTCTCAGGCGAAGTAACTAACCTCGAAGACAAAATCAAGAAGCTGCAGAAGCACCAGGCCTTCACCGCCGAGCTGGCAGCGAACAGAGCTCGTCTGCAAGAAGTGCAGGAGCTAGCCACGCAGCTCAGTCCCGACGCCGACGTGGACAAGCAGCTGCAGCAGCTGCAGGCGGACTGGCAGCGGCTCGAGACTGCCACGGAGCAGAGAGGTAAGATAACATGACATCACGCATATTGACTTCTGAGGAACATTGTGTAAAGTTCACTCATACTCTATAGAAGAGGGAGGATCCCCCGATCAGCCAGGCGTTGTCTGGACGGTTGATGTCGGGATGTTATACAAGGTGAAAAAAAAAAATCGAACCTTCCATACAAAATCGATCAGCTGACTATTGATTTTGTATGGGAGGTCCCTTTTTTTTATATTTCGACCAATGTTTCTTGGAGAAAGCTGTTCAATTTCACGGGCACTATCGCCCTGAAAAATTTCAACGGTGACTAAAAATTCATCTTGTATACAACGTGTAACGGAAAGGGTATATACATACCAAGGGCACGGCTTCTTTGGTTGATATCAAACGATATTGGAAGGGTTTTTTAATCCTACATCTACATGTTCGGAAGTTATGAGAATTGTTAATACATTGATATCAGAACCTAAATAATCAAATTGAAATAAACACATCACTTGGAAGTGATATATCGTGATATTGGCAAGTAACGTGGAAAGTTATTGATGTACATAGTGCGGTGACACGTTTGTTATGATTTAAATTCAAGAAACATACGAAACCGAAAATTTGTTATCAATTCTTAGAGTATTTTATTTTGAGCTGAAACTATGTCGTGATTCTATACCAGCTGTTATCTTCAGTGCTTAAGGATAGCAATAGGGTTACTGTTACACCCTGTAAATACCGAGAAATTGTAATGGTTGTTTTCCCTCGGCAGAAGAACTTGCCATAAGGAGTACTTTTAAAGCATAGAATAAGAGTAAAAAAATAAAGATTTTTTTGTTTTAAAATAATTTAAAAACTATTCATCAACTCGATAAAAAACTACTCAATAGTAACACTAGAGGTAACTTTTAGATACTACTCGAATCGCACGCGCCGTCGACAAAGGGAACAGCGATGATAAATGTTCAAAGCAAAATAAACTCTCGCACGTGGTGATTTTTCACACAGTGGTTAATCTGCCATTTTTTGTTTCTAAATTTTATTTGTTTATAAAACGATTGTATTACCAAGACAAAACTATTTCGCTGCGGGAAAACAACCATTAAAATTTCACGATGTATACCAGTCGCGCTATAAACTCTGATTGCGCGATGCAGGATTTGTGTGACGTCAGGTCTTTGACGCGTAGTTCGTATGTGGCGTTGTAGATGCCGCCACACGCATGTATAAAAAAAGAAAAAGTGTGTTGAACAAAGGCAAAGGGTTAGACAGAGGTAGAGTTCCGAGGTCAACATTTCGCCAGTCATATTAGAAGTCGAGTCTATTGATATTTACTGGACCCAATGTTTTTACTAACACACACCACCCCTACTCTTACTGACTTACACCTTCGGTACATAGGTATAGGTACCAAATTTCCATCGGGGTTAATTTTTTAATAAATATGCGTCTGAATAGTTACGCAATCCTAATTATTTAGAAGTCGCTTCCACACTATACAACTGACTAGTTATGCATTCCCGGTGTTGCTGGCATCCTGTGAGCGTCTATTAACTGCTTCCAAATTACAATGTTAATTTTAATTATTTTATTTTTTACACTTTCTGACATATTCTCGTCATTATTTGACACTACACTTGTAATATCGAGTATTTATTAATGATTCTCATGGAAATCATATCACTTGGTTTAAATAGGTTGATTTTACTTATGTAGATTCTTTTACATATTGTGAATGAGAGAACGTTGTAGGCAGTTTCTATTCTTTATTTTCATTCCTCTAAAGTACCTGGTACTTATTGACAGGCCTGCACTGTCCTCCCATACCTAATATCACTGTAATTTGAAAACATTTTAAAATCCTATTATTTTTAAAAGAGTAACCGTGGAGTTTCTTGCCGGCTCTTCTCCATAGGAAGCGACAAATTGGAACCGTGCACCTAGCTTCTGACGTTTCATAAGTGCCCTTGCAGGTTTATGTGAAATAAAATATTTTGATTTGATTTGATCCCGGGATTTTTGTACAAAAACAAATAATTAAGAAACCGCTTCCATACTTTCATAACTAAAAATTAACTTTAGGTAAATATGCATCCGATTATTCGATCCCTAATTATTACTGTAATTTTAAAACATTGTAAAAGCCAATTATTTTTAAAAGAGTAACCGTGGAGTTTCTTGCCGTCTCTTCTCCATAGGAAGCGACAAATTGGAACCGTGCACCTAGCTTGTGACGTTTCATAAGTGGCCTTGTAGGTTTATGTGAAATAAAATAAAAATAGGCCCTGGCCGGCGGGTTTAGGCGGTTTTAGGCCGTTTTAGGCCCTGGCCTAAAACCCTTAAGCTGGAAGTAGGGGGTAAGGAGGAGGGCGTTACCTCTGGGCTCAGACTGCTCTCTAAACCGAATCGAAATGATATTTTTACCACAGATTTTTATCAGCTCAAATTTAATTTATTATTGTAAGACAGGTGTATTCAACTGGGCTTCTGGGGGGCTTGTGGCTAAGTAAAAATAGCTGCACGGGTCGATCGATCAGGTTAAGCTAAGCTTGCCGCGGTTGGTCCGTGGATGGGTGACCATCTTTACATACCAATATCCCTTCGTGCCTCGGAAAGCACGTTAAACCGTTGTTCCCGGCTGTCATTTGTGGATCTTTGACAGTCGTTACGGGTCGTCAGAAGCCCGAAAGTCTGACAACCAGTCTTACCAAGGGGTATCGTGTTACCCAGTAACTGGGTTGTGGAGGTCAGATAGGCAGTCGCTCCATGTAAAATACTGGTATTCAGCTGCATCCGGTTAGACTGGAAGCCGACCCCAACATAGTTGGGAAAAGGGTAGACAGATGATGAAGATGATGAGGAGCATTCAACTAATTTCATACTGTTTTCTTTATCAGGTCGCGGCTTAGAAGAAGCCCAAGACATCCTGGAATTTAACCAGCACCTGGACAAGATAGAAGCCTGGATCAGAGACAAGGAGATGATGGTCCAAGCCCACGAGCTGGGCAGAGACTACGAGCACTGCTCCGCGCTGCTGAGGAAGCTGGACGATATGGACAGTGATATGAAAGTCGATGATAAGCGGGTGAAGAGCATCTGCGCGCTCGCTGATAAGCTCTTACAACAGGTAAGCTGATCACCATCATTCTCTTTGCAATTTCAGGGTTATAAGTCTTCCATACATCTATCAAGCAAGGGGTATCGTGTTACTAGAGATGGGATTTGGAACAGGATAATTCTGTTAACAGGTAACTTGTTCCTAGGCTCTGAAATTACCTGTTACTTTTAACAGGGAAATTTCATTCTTAAGGTAACTGATTAGATAGAATAATTCATACATACGTCGTAATATTTCAGACAGATAAGTTATTAGTTAGCTAACTTTTAATGCAGTAGGAAATGAAAAATCATTATGGAAGGATTCTCACTTTATTCTTTAGTATTACTATAGTTATCGAAAACAATACACACACGTGTGCCATCGGAATAAAGTTCTTATTTCAAAGAGGCTTAAATTGCTAATTCTTTGTCGCATACATTTATTTAACGTCACTAATGAGCGACCTTCCCAAGTAAATACCGAGAAATTCCCAGTCATCGACAAAATAACTGTTAAATTAACGATAAACGAACGAACGTCATGGCATGGTAAACGGTGAAATGGTAACAGGGAGCTGTGAATTCAGTTCCTAGGTTATCTGTTAAGCTGCAGTTACCAGGTATTTGTTAGTATGCCATTCATTGTCTTCACCAATTTATACGATGACTAGCTGTTGTCAGCGGCTTCGCTCGCGTGGAGGTCGGAAATTATGCCATGAGAACTTACTATCGGGTTAAAAAGTATCCTATGTGTTAATCCAGATTATAAACTATCTGTTTGCCAAATTTTATCCAAATCCGTTTAGCCGTTTTTGCTTGATTGAGTCACAAACATCCAAACATCTTAACTTAATTAAGTTTGTAAGTTATAATCAGAGGTCGGAGTAGGTAGATTGATTTTATATACTTGCGTCAAGATATTATAATATGGACATGCCATTTTATCCATAATGTGCGGGAAGTACCGGAAAAAGTTCCGGAATTGGAATTATGGAATAAAATAAAATAAAAAACATACAGATAGGCTAACAAAATCGTTTATTATATGAATGATTGATTGAATTCAATGAACAATTATTTTTAATTAAACAAAAACGTAAATAAATTATTTTTAATCCTCATCGGATACAATTTCCATATTTTGGCTTTCAACGTTAATACAATTAAAATAAATAATCATCACAATAAATATGAAGTTCCGGTATTTTGGAGGCTTATCCATATTATCCTCTACGTTTGACGTCAACGACCTTAAATCAATCTACCTAGTCCGACCTCTGGTTATAATATTAGTACAATAAATGATTTTATTTCTGTAAGTAGGTTTGTACAAACGCTTTTACACGTCAATCATCATATTTTTAAAACTATATGAGGTCGTCGTTTCCTATCTGACTACTCTGAGAAGAAAGGTCGAAACAAACTCAGAGGTCACAGTCTCTTTTAAAGTGCAGACATAATCATAGGCTATGTAGATTGGTGTCTGAAATGGTATTTTGAACGAAGAACCGGTCACGCTGCATGGTTTCGTCTTCCATAAATCTGTAACTTAACATTTAACATTTCAACCGTCTACCTTTAAATCAAAAGTGAACAGGCATCTTCTGGACACGCTCGTTTCCAGCGATACCCGTGGGAGCGTCCCGATTAAGGTTTACTGGATATTTATTCATTAAACAGTTGACAAGGACACAAAAGGCATTTGCCGTTCATCTTCACTATCCTGCTCTTTTTGCAATTTTAGGGTCGTCGTCTTTCATCTTTTTCTAGTCTTTATCTCAGTATTCCGGGAGGACTACGATTACTTTTTAACCGACTTCAAAAAAGGAGGAGGTTCTCAATCCGACTGTACGTTTTTTTTAATGTTTGTTACCTCATAACTTTCGACTGGGTGAACCAATTTTGATGATTCTTTTTTAGTTGAAAGCTGGTGCTTCCCGTGTGGTCCCAATTTCAATTTCATCTAGATCTGATGATGCGTTTCGGAGACAGACAACGGAACTCTTCAAAAAATAACAGTAAATAAACCGCAATTGCTGCTGTCACATTAATATGTATTGTTTTGACCCCAAGGATGATGAAATTTCGAATTACTGGGGTAGGTACTATAATAACTAAAAAGTGAAAAATAAAAACTTTTTCCAAAAAAAAAACAACCGACTTCCGAAAAAACACTACAAAGTTAAAAATAACTTTAATTTCGGAAGGCGGTGACTTTGGACATGTATTTAAATTTTTTGTCACCGCCTTCCGAAATTAAAGTTATTTTTCACTTTGTAGTGTTTTTTCGGAAGTCGGTTGTTTTTTGTTTTGGAATTTTTTTTTCTAGAAAAGGAGTAGTAACAGTACAAGTATATTTATTTCTGAGTATATAACAGTTGTCTAAAAGCCAGGCAAATATTGTTTTCTTAAATTTATTACTAGGCAGCACTCTGATGCGTGAAGATAAATTGTTGAAAAGTTTTCATTGCCTTGCAGTTGGAATTCCTGCTATACAAATGCAGTCTCTGGCTAGGTGCAAGTAATTTATTTGAGCTTCTGCTATTGATTGGGGACTGAGAAGAGTGGGGGAGAGTGAGCCGTATCTTATTTCAGGGTTTTAGTCGACGTTCGTGTTATTTACGAAGGGGCGTTTTTAAGTTCGCGGAATGGAGGGTGAGAAGTGAAAATAAAAATACTAAATTATTTTTCTTTTTCAATATATTCACCTGCTACCCTTATACATTTTTCAGATCTTTCAATTAGCTTATGTATAACTTCATAAAAAAATGTTTTGTCTTTGTCCGAAAAATAAGCTAAAACCGCGTCCTTCACTTCTTCATCAGTTGAAAATTTCTTCCGAAATCGATGAACGTAATGAAATCGCAGTGGTATTTTATCGTGCACTGGATGTTCAACTTTCCCTATTGAAGTTGAGAATCTAACAGAGACGAGTGCCGCACGCGGCAGCGTCTTTGAATAGCTTTGGTTTTCCCATCACTTAATAGTGCTTGTGACGTCATAGTAAGTTGGCAAGAACTGGCACGCTCGGTTTTCATACAGGTCGTGATACTTGCGTTATTTCAGGTCTATCTATCTAATTATTTTTTTTCTCATTGTTAATTTTTTTTTTTCTCATTGTTAATTTTTTTCCCCCATGTTTTTTTAAATACTTTATCTTTATATTTTTAATCTGGGTTCATACATTATTTTTATTTTTCTCAAGATAGTATAAAATGTTTTTTTTTTCCTTTTTTGTTTGCTTTTGTATTTTTTTTTTTTACTTTTTGCGTTGACATCTAAACACCGTGTCTCTGTATTACGGGAAGACCCTGGCTCCTGCAACACAGTTATATAACTAGCGCAGGAGTCAGAGAAATACTTATTTGCCAATAAATTAATTTTGTATATTTTTTTGTATCTATAGCTGTGACCTTAACCAATCTTTGCAACTTAATTGATGACTTATCCATTCCCAGGGCCCCACTCAGCAAGCGGCGGCCGTGTCCCAGCGCCGCGACGCGTTCCTGGCCAAGTGGCGCGCGTTGTCCGGGGCACTTCACAAGTACAGGGAGAACCTCTGTGCCGCGGCAGAGATACATTCCTTCAACAGGTAAGTTTAATGAGGATGATAAAAGCGTAATCAGCTTATAATGTTCCCAATAGGGATTGCAATACCGCAGCTAATTCAATCCCGCGGGATTGATATGCGGGATTACTCAACCCCGCATCTTTGAAATTATGTTTTAAATTAAAATTGGAACTACAGATTTTTGTGTGAAAATCAACTTTTATTAAACATTTATTTTCTGTACATTATTTATTTTCTATAAATAATTGAAATAGAAAATAAATAATTTCTGTTGCTTAATATAAGAAATGTTGAATTAAAATTGATTTTAAACAAAAATGTGTAGTTTTAATTTGATTTTATAACATAATTTCAAAGTTGCGGGATCTGCGGATCCGCGCTTTGAAGGTGCTGGATCCAGCAGATTAGTAAAAGCAGCGGGATCCTGCGGGAATGCGCGATCCCGCTTTGCGGGATTGCATCCCTAGTTCCCACTGCTGGGACACAACCCTCCTCTCTTTGAGAGGCCCGTGGAAGTGCGGGTTGGTAGATAATATAGATATTCCATCTATCTATCTTCTTTTGCCATACCTACTACGTATGGCAAAATACAAATTACCGATAAAGCCAAAAAAAATTCAATCTCACTTCAAGCCAATAATACTCAATTTTAAATGCAGTAACGCTAGGGTCAACTCAATTTTCGTATTAATACCACTTAGCTATAAAAAAAAATTTGATCATTGTATTATGCTTTTAACTCAATACACTAATAGCGTATTATTTAACTCTCTAGACGAGAAAAAATCTAAAAATATATTATTGAGATATTTTAGGCAAAATGCAGTCGGAAAATGTTAGTTTTAGTTCAAGAAACAACAAAATAAATTTTAAAATACAATTTAAAGATTTCAGTTTTTTTATCTGTTTTTTAACACCATGAAATAGTAGCGGCCATGTTATTACGTCATACGGCATGTCAACTGAGTAACTTTGAGTAAATTATTTTCGTAACCTAAGTATTTTTTATTTATTTATCATTTTGCATTCAGGAACAGCAAACCAACGATAAGTAGAAAAATAACTCATTTTTTTAAATTATAATCAATTGTCTTATAAAATATCAGCGCATTTGTTTTTAGCAAACTGAGACGTCATACCCACGAAGCAATATGGCGTCCACTGCGTCCAGCGTTTTCGTCAAATTACGCGCGAAATTTGAAAATGTTAACATTTAAATGCATTTCTATGGCACTAATCGATGAAATGAAAATGTTGTATTTTTTTGTGGTTTATTAGCACTCTAGAATCTAATTAAGACACTTTTCAAAAACGAGTCTAATACTGTTTTTAACCGACTTCAAAAAAAAGGAGGAGGTTCTCAATTCGAATTCAGTTGAATTCGACTGTATGTTTTTTTTTATGTTTCCTCATAACTGGATGAACCGATTTTGATGTTTCTTTTTTCATTTGAAAGCTCGTGCTTCGCGTGTGGTCCCATTTTAATTTCATATAGATCTGATTATGCGTTTCGGAGACAGACAACGGAACTCTTCAAAAAATAACAGTAAATAAACCGCGATTGCTGCTATCGCATAAATATGCATTGTTTTGACCCCAAGGATGATGAAATTTAGAATTAGTGGGGTAGGTTCTATAACAAAAAAGTGAAAAATAAAAACTTTTTCCAAAAAAAACAACCGACTTCCGAAAAAACACTACAAATTGAAAAATAACTTTAATTTCCGAAGGCGGTGACAAAAAATTTAAAAACATATCCAGCCTTTCGAAATTAAAGTTATTTTTCACTTTGTAGTGTTTTTTCGGAAGTCGGTTGTTTATACACAAGATCGTATACACCCCATGTGATCTTGTGTTAATTATGTTACAGGTTGTAGATCTTAGAGCTAGTGATTGTACATCCGAGATTTTTCTATGAAACAACATTTTAAACCCTTCTTTTTCTTCACCAGGGACGTAGAAGACACCGCCGAGCGCATATCGAAGAAGTCCACGCTCTTCAGTAGTTCCGAGCGAGGCCGGGAACTGACGGCTGCGCATGAGTTGAAGCGCAAGCACCTGGCGCGGGCGGCCGAGGCCGGCGCCATCAGGGACAAGATACAGCAGCTGGAGGGAGAGGGGAAGACTTTGACGAAGAAGTAAGTACAAACATTACCCGCTCCGCCGCAGTCGGGTATAAAGAACATTTCGTTCAAGTTCAACTGCGCGGCATACTTGTGTTCTTTCTAACATAATTCAGCAGTTCTTAATTAAGCGGTCACACCCTTTATGCCTGGAGGCTTTTATGTGGGTATTGAGTTCTTTTTACGTATAAAATCACTACATAGTATAAAACAAAGTCGCTTTCTCTGTCCCTACATCCCTATGTATGCTTAAATCTTTAAAACTACGCAACGGATTTTGATGCGGGTTTTTTTAATAGATAGAGTGATTCAAGAGGAAGGTTCATATGTAGAATACACCGACCTCCACGCGGGCGAAGCCGCTGGCAAAAACTAGTAAATAATAAAATAAGTTTATTGAAACAAAATACCTTCCAATACCAATACATTTAAAATAGGTAGGTTACATTGGTTTTTGGAGAAAGGCTGCAAAAATAGTGAAAAACCTTTCCTCCTAAATTAGGGGTACCCTGTGACCTAGGAGGCAGTGTTCTACTGTAACTACGTGTATCAAAGAATTTTAGAACCTTTATTTATTTGTGTTAATAATAATAAACCATAAGGGCCTGCGCCCACTAACGGCACGGCACGGCAAGGGATTTTTATACGACGAATAGGAATATAACTTAAATGTAAGACAAGAAAATTCAAATTGAAATGATGATGCCTAAGGACGTCGCGGAATGCCTAAGGATACCGGGGCATCGTTGCCGTTGAAATTTCAATTTTACTATCATACTATTAATTCCTTGCCGTCCCGCCAGTGGGCGCTGGCTCTTAGTGACCTGATTTAGCTATGAATATGAATGTGTGTGGGGAATGGGTGTGTGAGTGGGATGGGGTGTGGTGTGGTGTGGTGTACGAGAGGGGAGGGGGTGTTTTGGGGGAGTGTATGTAGTCGTATATGGTGTATTCGTATGATGTTGCGAGTGTTTATGTATCCATTTTTGTAGAATAATAATGAATATGACGGGCCTACATCATTTTTGAAATAAGGTCTTCTGTATAAACAGTCACCTGGATGCGAAGATATTGATAGATGAAAACTTGGTTCGGTTAGGTAGATTTTAGGTACTTACAAATTACGTAGAACAAAGAAAATTCTAAGTATTAAGGTGGCTATATACGCTAGGCGCACGGGCGAGCTGTCGGCAGACGCGTCTCCGCGCGGGCTAGATAACTATGGCGTTACTGAAAAGTGTGCTGAACAAAAATGTTTAATTTCAGCTGAAAAACACAAATAAATATATACACATGTAATGATGTAATTTGGTTTTAACTTCGTTCGTATATTCTTTTGTTTTTATTATTTATTTCTGCTTGAGTTTAGTTACTATGTTTTGTGTGCTAGCTGACATATTGCAAATAATTTAATGTTTTGTGTTTAGTAATGTTAATTACTTACCTGCTATTGTATAGAATCAAATTCTTCTAACTAAACAGATAGCTGTGCTGCTGTACAGTTTGTTGCTCCACTTCTTGTTCCCAGCTAAAGCACTAGGAAGTGGTGAAGGCGGGCGTGCCGGGGGACTGTCTTATGTCAATTTGACATTTTAAAAGTGCTGACTTTCAGCATAGTTTGAATGAATGAACTCGATTCCATTCTCTAACGTGACTAGCCAAGCACATTGAAACTATATCCTTCTCCCTCTACCCCACAGATACCCGGAACGTGCGAAGGAGATAGAAACAAGTCTACAGTCTCTGCGCGAAGGCTGGGAGCACTTACAAGAGCTAGCTGCCAAACGAACTGCCTTGTTAGATGAGGCTATTGCTGAACATAAGTTTGATGACAGTCTTAAGGTAAGCTGTCTCTTTCTCTCTTATCTGCCTTTCTTTTGTTTTGTTCTTGCGAGTAAAGGATACCAACATTTTTTTACAGAATAAGCTAAGTTACTAAGAAAATCTATAGAGAATGTTGAAATGAAGGTGAAATGTAAAAAGCGTGGGGTTCTTGATATTAATCTATACAGGGTGTAATAGAAACCCTATTGCTATCCATAAGCACTAAAAATAACAGCTAGTATGGAATCACTATACATAGTTTCAGCTCAAAATAAAATAGTCTAAGAATTCATACCAAATTTTCGGTTTCATATGTTTCTTAAATTCAAATCATAACAAACGTGTCACCGCACTACGTAGGTCAATAACTTTCCACGTTACTTGCCAATATCACAATAAATCTCTTTCGAGTGACGTGTTTGTTTCAATTTGTTCTGGTATCAATGCATTAAAAATTCTCATAACTTCCGAACATGTAGAGATAGGATTAAAAACCCTTCCAATATCGTTTGATATCATCCAAAGAAGTCGTGCCCTTGGTATGTATATACCCTTTCCGTTACACGTTGTATTTATAAAAATGAATCCCTATTTCCCTTAGTCACGGCATTATAAGTGAATGACTGGACCAATTTTGCAAATTTTTTTTTGTGTGTTTTTTAAAGTTGCCCGTAACATAAAAATAAGGTGTTAAAAAATTAATGTTCCGAATTTCGTGTACTTGCTCGGTATCAAAAAACTAACATATTGCAAAATAATAATAATAATTTGAGCGATTTTAATTTTAGGTAAGTTCGATAAATTTCCAGTCCAAAGAAAAAAAAATTACGTGATATTTACCGAACACCCCGCTCTACCCCACATGAGATTTGGTGAGATTTGACTTGACGCCCCCCCAAGTGCCTCACGTAATTAATGGACGCCCCCTGATTAGCTGTGTCCGTGGCTTCGCCCGCGTTGATGGCGGATATTATCCCACGGGAACGAATTACCGGGTCGAAGACTACCTTCCCAAAATCTTAGTTCGGTTCATTTTCTTAAAGTAACCATGTATATTTCAGGAACTGGAGTTGTGGGTGTCGGAGGCTGTCAAGCGGATGGACGAGACTGGAGCCCCGGAGACCGTGCCCGAGGCTGAGGCACTGTTGGAGGTGCATCATGAAAAGAAGGTAAGAGATACATTTGTTTTTACCCCACTACGGCAAAGCTTTTGCTCGGTATGTATGTTCATCTGTTCCCTCATAACATCTAAACTGCTTGTCATACTTTGACAAATTAGGTATCGTTAGAAGCGTCTTGATCGTCCGCTGTTTATGGGCGGCTGGTAATGTGATGTCACATTAAATGAATATCGCGCCCTCTAGAGGACAAAGTGACGAACTAATAAAAATCTTTTTCCATGGTACTGATCTTTAACATTATTTGTAAAATTTCATTTTTAATTGCTACATTCCTTGCAAATAAATATATTATATTCTTTCTTAATAAACGTGTAAACGACATACTAAACTCAAACAACATTTTCCTACAGGCTGAAATCGACGGTCGTCAGAAGGTCATCGGTTCTCTGCAGAAGGAAGTGGAACAAGTGCCCGAGAAGATGAAGAGGGTCGAAGTACTCTCCAGCACCCTAGACCAGGCATGGCTGAAGAGGAAACAGTATCTTACACAGGTATAATAATACTTTATTACGAATTTATTTGCGTTCTGTTCGTATGTCATACGGTGACAAAACGCGGACAGTTGAGCTGGTTCGCAAATCCAAGGTCGCGCAATGAAGCGGGCTATGGGCACTTCCCTTTTAATCATCATCATCATCATTCCCTGGTAACTCATTAGCAGCATAACTATATGAGCGTCTATTAACTGCTTCCAAATTACAATGTTAATTTTATTAATTTTATTTTTTACACTTTCTGACATATTCTCGTCATTATTTGACATTATACAACACTTGTAATATCGAGTATTTATTAGTGATTCTCATGGAAATCATATCACTTTGTTTAAATAAGTTGATTTTACTTATGTAGATTATTTTACGTATTGTGAATGAGAGAACGTTGTAGACCTACAGTTTCTATTCTTTATTTTCATTCCTCTAAGTACCTGGTACTTATTGACAGGCCTGCACTGTCCTCCCATACCTATTATCACTGTAATTTGAAAACATTGTAAAAGCCAATTATTTTTAAAAGAGTAACCGTGGAGTCTCTTGCCGGCTCTTCTCCATAGGAAGCGACAAATTGGAACCGTGCACCTAGCTTCTGACGTTTCACAAGTGCCCTTGCAGGTTTATGTGAAATAAAATATTTTGATTTTGGATATTGGAGTTTCTTTGAAGGATAAAATCACCCACGAAGCCGTGGTTCAGTCACCAACTTGCTCAGCAAAGCGCCACTGACGCCTTACACGCACTGAGTGACACGGCTGATAGGATCGATTTATTTACGTGTTCTCTGAATGAATTCACAAAAATAATGTTGTATGTGTTATTTTATTTAAGATAGTTTCATTAAGAACCACGTTACAGCATTAGGAATTTCCTGTAATGATAGCAGTGTTTGTGATAAATAAATAAACAAATTAAATTATCTTGAAAGCAACCGGAGTTGACATCGCTTGCAGAGTAAGCAAACTGAAGTGGCAGCGGGCTGGCCATGTTTGTCGAAGAACCAATGGTCGGTGGAGAACTTTTGTCGACAAGCGTAGCTCCGGATCTAGGGGGAGGACAAACCGGGCCACCCGCCCCGGGCGGCAGTTTCAGAGGGCGCCAAAATCATAATACAGTATGGTTAAAAATAAAAAACTTGCTCCACAAAGCGCCAAGCATACGGAAGCCCGGTTGGCTCATCGTTGACTTATAAGAAACATGCGCCACACAGGCACACACCTAATTTATTTGTCTCAAACACTGGCTCCGGGGCTGGGCTGTCCCGTGTGGTGCCGAACGTAAAAGAATAGCACCATCCCATTTCTCCCCGTGGGTGTCGTAGAAGGCGACTAAGAGACTTACTAGAGAATGGGCAGCAGCGTTCTCTATGCATTTGACCACCATACTGCGATCGCCAACCCGCGTGCCAAGCGTGGCGATTATTTCAAAATCCCCCTTTTGGGGGAGGCTTATGTCCAGCAGTGGACGTCTTTCGGCTGATATGATGATGATGATAGGGCTGGGCCAGCGTAGTGTGGGATGACCCCCGGTTACGATGGACCGACGACCTTAAAAAGGTGGCTGGGATGGACTGTATGCGGAGGCGTAGGATAGAGTATTGTGGCGCAGGCTGGTAGAGGCCTATATCTGATTTTGATTAAAAAAATGTTTTTGCCAGCTGCCTATTAAACCAAATCTTTCTCACTTAGGCCCATCAACTACAACTCCTGAAGGAGCAAGCGAGACAGACAGAGGACTGGCTCGCTTCTAAGGAGGCCTTCCTGAACAATGATGATCTTGGAGACAATTTAGATGGTAAGTTTTATTATTGAAATGATCAGTTGATTTTTTGAGTAGTTTAGTAGTCTCTTAACGTGCTTTTCGAGGCACGGAGGGGTCTTGGAATGTAAAGATGGTCACCCATCCACGGACCGACCGCGGCAAGCTTAGCTTGATCGATTTACCCGTGCGGTTGTTATTACTTTGCCACAAGCCCCATACACACGACACTAATAATCCTTAATTCTCATTACAGCCGTGGAAACCTTAATTCGCAAGCACGCAGAGTTCTCCAAACTCCTCCACAGCCAGCTGAACAGAGTCGATGAGCTGCAGAAATTCGCGCGCAGCATGTTGGAGGAACAACACTTCGACAGGGAGTACGTCGAGATGAGGCTGAGGACCATCCTCAACAGGAGGGATAAGTTGCAGGTAAGAGGTTGCAACGAAACTTCCTGGGTCTTGGAACTGCATCAGGGCAATTTCCTACTTCATCCTGCGCGGGCTGGCAGCGTCGCATTTCAAGTGATTTTTCATGATTATTCTCAAGAAGTTTAAATCAAAATACAATTATTTTATCAGCCAAGTTCTAAATCGTTGGTATTTATAAGTTTGTATGCTATTTTTTACAGTTATTTTGAGATTTACATATAAAAATCGACATACCGTGAAATATTTTCTATTTACAGTATTTATTACGATATAATGCTGTATATTTAAGAGTAAATTTAAAAAATATAATAATTATAAACACAAACGATACAGTACTTGTCTAAAAAAAAATGCACTTTGATTTATCTATACATATAAATAAAATTGGAGTGTCTGTTTGTAATATTAAAATAACCGCTTTTTGCTACATGCATATGAATATATATACGGTACGTATACCAAAATAACATTTTTACAATTTTTGTCTGTATGTCTGTTTGTTCCCGCTAATCTCTGAAATGGCTGGACCGTTTTTGACGGGATTTTCACTGGCAGGTAGCTGATCTAATAAGGAGTAACTTAGGCTATATTTATTTTAGAATTTTCATTTGTTTTTATTGATATAATATATAAATAATAGAATAGAATATATTTATTGTAAAACATGAGTATACATCAAACAATATGTGCAAGGTCTTAAAAATAATAAGCAGATCTGCATGTTTTGCCATTAATGGCGTACAATAATAACATGTTTTTTTTTGGTCTAGGAAAAAAAAAATTGTATTTGACTCCACACAATAAAATAAAAAGAGAATAACTTAATCTGAAATAAAAATAAAAATTAGGGAGAATACATTACATGTGCCAAAATTTCATACATATCTGCGAAAAAAAAGCGCGTGCGCGTTTTAATAGTAAAAAAAGTAAATTTAATAAAATAATCACGAAAAACCACTGTACGACGTGAAATTTAAATTTAAATTTTCTTACGTTTTATTACTACAATTTGCAGGTTACTGTCAGGTCGTATGTTCAACAAAATATAATTCGTGACCGTAACATGTATGTATTTTAATATTAAATGAAAAAGTCATTCAAAAAAAGTTATACAATTAATTTTAACCAGTGCGCAAACTCTAACCATGATAAAATGATAAATGATTTTATTCCTGTAAGTAGATTTGTACAAACACTTTTACACGTCAATCATATTTTTAAAACTAGATGAGGTCGTCGTTTCCTATCGGACTACTCTGAGAAGAAAGGCCGAAACAAACTCAGAGGTCAGTCTCTTTTAAAGTCCAGACATAATCTTGGTCAGATCATGTGAAGACCATGTGGATTGGTGTCTGAAATGGTCTTTTAAGAAAAGAACCACACAGATTGAGTGGACCTGTCCAATCAGTGCACGCATTTATCAGTAATCATGCAGCTCAACTCAGGATTCAGCATATATCATTCTAGGACCGCTACCATAGCAATTTTTCGCTAGTTATACAAAAGAAAATCAGCTGTTCCCTACATTTTGACCGCGTAGGTATTGCACTTTTCTATGAAACAGCTAATTTTTTTTGTACAACCAAAGTCAAAGCATTTATTTCAAATAGGCACTTAAAAGGCACTTTTGAACGTCAACATTTACATTAAAATAGAATTGATTCTAGTCGCCCCTTACAAAATGTAGTTTCGTATGGAGAAGAATGGGCATTAAACTCTACCGTTACTCTTTTAAAATGTTTTAAATACAATATTTAACATACATTCATTGTACAATATGTAACAAAAACCCTGTTGTTCCTCTTACCCACGTTTTCAGAATCGGTATACATACGTAATAAAGCAAGTCATTTATAAAAACTGTTCAACAAAAATAATTAAAATAAATATTTAATTTTGAATATTTGTAATGTTTAACTGATTTTGATTAGATCAAAGAAAGCCGCCGAGCTCGTAGGCTATTGCGCGAAATAAGGATACTTGTAAAATCAGATACTGTAAACATTTTTTTGAATGTGTCCATTTTAATTGTCATTTGATATTGAACTTTCGACTAACCAATGCTTATTTTTTAAAATTGCAACTTCATCAATGTTGTGCTTGTAAGTAAGTGTATACGTCCCTAAAAGGAACAACAGGGTTTTTGTTACATATTGTATAATTATGTGTGAAAACGATGCATCCGGAATAAAATTACTGTACCAAAATAGGTAAAAAGAATGAAATTGAAGCAATTACAGATAAATTAATTTTATGGTAGATATATGGTGCCCACATATTTACAAACATTGTAAAACCGACGCAATGTTTCTATGCTAGAGGGTTCAGAATGATATGGTGAATTCATGGTTACAATTTGCGCACTGGATAAAAACTTAACCCTGTATGAACTAAGAAGATTTTATTGACGATTTTAATTATAACTAGCTTCTACCAGCGGCTTCGCCCGCGTTAACAAATTTAAACAAAACCTTAATAAATTATACACGTAAACCTTCCTCATGAATAGGGATCCGATAGTCGGATGCATGGTTTTTTTTTTGTCTTGTTTTTTGTTTCACTTTTTGGGTTTTGTTTTGTTGTAGGTTAAGTATGTTTGTGTTTTATTTTTAAACAGTGTCTGCGATTGGATACGGACACTGTCTTTTTGTTGAGGTTTTTCGCATAAAGGGGTTACCTTTCCTTGTTAGCCGCATAAGTTTTTGTACAGTTGTACAGTACGCGTGTCCGCCCCCCACGTAGCCAGGTGTTCAGCTTGGACGTAAGGTAGGATTTTAGGGGGCAACGGATGCATGGTTACCTAAAGTTAATTTTTAGTTACGAAAATATGGAAGCGGTTTCTTAATATATTTTTTTTGTACAGTAATCCTGGGATGCCAGCAACACCGGGAATGCATAACTAGTCAGTTGTATAGTATGGAAGCGACTTCTAAATGATTAGGATTGCATAGCTATTCAGACGCATATTTATTAAAAATTAACCCCGATGGAAATTTGGTACCTATACCTATGTACCTAGGGTGTAAGTCTGTAAGAGTAGGGGTGGTGTGTGTTAGTAGAAACATTTTTTTTTACATTATATTAAAAAGAATCTGTACAAAAGCGCATTCCATTTTAGCCAACCAACTTTAGGTGAAAATGCATCCGAAGATCCGATCTCTACTCATGAATCACTCTGTATATTGGTGAAAACCGCATATTAATCCGTTCAGTACTTTTTGAGTTTATCGCGAACAGACAGACAGTCAGACGCGGCGGGGGACCTTGTTTTATAATATGTAGTGATGATAATTCTGTAAATTCATACTTGTTACGGTCGCGAATATATTTTGTTGTGCCTTCTTTGTATGAGAAGGGGATTTTCCCCAGAAGTGGTAAGTAGGGATCATCATCGTTTCAGCCGAAAGACGTCCACTGCTGGACATAGGCCTACCCAAGGCTCCTCCACTTCGATCGGTCTTGTGCTTCCCACATCCATTGGATGATAATAATATAATAATAATACGCGGATAATAATATAATAATAATACGCGGATAATAATACGCTGGTATTATTATAATTTTTTTGTCTCCAGGAATCGTGCAAGCAACGCGGCGAAACGTTAGAACAGTCGCGCCAACTTCACCAGTTCCTCAGGAACCTGTACCACGAGAGGGAGTGGATCTCGCTCAAGATGCAGATCGCGAACGACCAGAACTATAGGTAAATAATGTTTTTTTAAGGACTGAAAAGAAACGATGATCAATCGCTTTCCATCAGGGCCCTAAGTCCCTATGACCACTTAACGATTCCTTACTTCGAAACCACGTCAATTCCTTAGATCACACACGACATTTTGCTAATATCGTATTAATAATATCGACAAATTGTTTTGGAACATACAGAATATGACATTTCGATTCATTACCTTTACATTATTTTTTAAAGGACACGATATTGACGTGGTTTGAACGTAGTAAGATTCCGCGGGGAATCATTATAACCATACAGAATTGGGGCCCAGGCGTGATCGAGGCCAAGAACAGGCCCATTTAAAAAAATAGGCTTGGAGCTCCCAGTACATGGAACTAAAACAATACTATCGGAATAAGGATGTCTGTCTACTAATTGTGCCTTCGGGAAATGCAGAATCGAAAGCATTTTATTTAAATTATTTCTTTTCTTTTTTTACTAGGGAATTATCAAACCTTCAGAGCAAGATCCAGAAGCACTCAGCGTTTGAATCTGAACTGGCTGCGAACAAGGGACGCATCGACGACGTCGCTAACCACGGAGAGACTCTTATAGGTAAGCAGCATCCATACAAAGAAATGTAAATGCCTTTATTGGCATACGAACAAAAAAAAACCTTTAAACTATGGAGATCCATCTTTTTAAATCATTTGTCTTACCTGTCAGCTTCCTTGATTTTGCTGTACGGCAAAATTAAGGAAGCCGACCCCAATACCAATGAAAACCCAATGACTCTAAAAGATTCTTGAAACTAATTCACACGACAACTATGTGAGCGTCTATTAACTGCTTCCAAATTACAATGTTAATTTTATTAATTTTATTTTTGACACTTTCTGACATATTCTCGTCATTATTTGACATTATACAACACTTGTAATATCGAGTATTTATTAGTGATTCTCATGGAAATCATGTCACTTGGTTTAAATAGGTTGATTTTACTTATGTAGATTCTTTTACATATTGTGAATGAGAGAACGTTGTAGGCCTACAGTTTGTATTCTTTATTTTCATTCCTCTAAGTACCTGGTACTTATTGACAGGCCTGCACTGTCCTCCCATACCTAATATCACTGTAATTTGAAAACATTATAAAATCCTATTATTTTTAAAAGAGTAACCGTGGAGTTTCTTGCCGGCTCTTCTCCATAGGAAGCGACAAATTGGAACCGTGCACCTAGCTTCTGACGTTTCATAAGTGCCCTTGCAGGTTTATGTGAAATAAAATATTTTGATTTTGATTTTGACACTCATCATCTGTCCAGCCTTTCCCCAACTATGTTAGGGTCGGCTTCCAGTCTAACCTGTTTTAGCTGAATCCCAGTATTTTACTACGTGGAGCGGTATCTGACCTCCATAACCCAGTTACTGGGTAACACGATATCCTTGGTTGTCAGACTTTTGGGCTTCTACCTATAACCACTGTCAAAGATCTACGAATGAAAGCCGGGACCAACGGCTTAACGCGTTGCCCCAGACACAGACTCCCAATTGAAAAATAAATCATTATTTTGTATTTCTAATTTGTCTATGCCATCATATCGTCGTATCAGCCGAAAGACGTCCACTGCCGGATATAAGCCTCCCCCAAAAGGGGGGGATGCTATAATCGCCACGCTTGGCAGGCGGGTTGGTGATCGCAGTATGGTGGTCAAATGCATAGAGAACGCTGCTGCCTATTCTCTAGTAAGTCCCTTAGTCGCCTTCTACGACACCCACGGGAAGAAATGGGATGGTGCTATTCTTTTACGTCCGGTACCACACGGAACCATCATGTAATTATTGATACAGAATAATGTAATAATTAATGTAATGTAATGTGTATGTGTGTTGTAATTATTGTTTTTATTTGTTACAGAGGCCAAACACTACGCGGCTCAAGAGATCGCGAAACATGTCGAAGAATTGGAGTACCAATGGAGAGAATTACAGGTACCTAAATTACTTTAGTCTATGCTCGATCCTTCTCTATAAGAGAAAAAATCATATTTTTACTCTTAAATAAAATGGCCACCCCAGTTGGATAAATACGACGGTCCCCTGGCTGGAGGCTTTGAGTTCGCTTAAGGGCCTGCGCCCACTAACGGCACGGCACGGCAAGGGATTTTTATACGACGAATAGGAATATAACTTAAATGTAAGACAATAAAATTCAAATTGAAATGATGATGCCTAAGGACGTCGCGGCATGCCTAAGGATACCGCAGCAACGTTGCCGTTGAAATTTCAATTTTACTATTATACTATTAAGTTTTATTTCTATTCGTGGCTTAAAAATCCTTTTCCTTGCCGTCCCGCCAGTGGGCGCTGGCCCTAAGGCAGCTTCAGGAAAGTCCGGTTAAATAGTCACGACCTTTCAAGGTCAACTACGAGATGCCATTTATAAAAAAAGTGATTCCTTCTAGCGTTCTTTCTGATTTTTTTTCCTTTTCCGTCTGCTCCGCAGAGCCATAGCGTGCGCTTCCTCTTAAATTGGCCTATCCAAACCCTTTTTTTTTAATTTTATTATTCCGACTAAGTTCCAGAGATTGACCCTACATTCAAACTTGCAAACAAACAAATTTTACCTCTTTATAATATTAGTACAGAAAATAAAAATGTTTTATTTATCACTAGCGATCCCGTGCGAAAAATATTATTAATGGTCGCTAAATAAATGTAATTACTCAATCTGATCTATGACCAATAAAATAACTGTTATTTTGTTACCAGGCCGCCGCTAAGCTACGTCGCGAGCGTCTCCAGGAAGCCTACCAGGCGAGAGTGTACCTGCGAGGTCTGGACGACTTCACAGCCTGGTTGGATGATGTGGAAGCACAACTCCTGAGCGAAGATCATGGTAAGAATGAAATAATTAAATATAATCCTTTTTAAAACCATACTATTTAGATTTATTAAGTAATTTTTGGTTCATTAAAGGCTTGGTATTAATAAATTTTAGTTAAGTTTTATTTTGTACTTTACACAAGTCATGGAATAAACTATCTATGTGCCAAATATAATCTAAATCAGCTCAGCCGTTTTGACAAACATCCAAAGTTTCACATATTACAGTTTCACAATATTGTAGTGGGATACAAAAAACTACACAAGTTGAATAAAAAAGAGACATTAGATTTAGATCTAAAGTGTCCAACTATTAGTACTTTTGTTCTTTGTGCTTGAGTTAAATTCTCATTTTATTTGTTGGTATATTAGCATGGCTAGCTGACATATGACTAATTATTTAATTAATGTTCTGTGTAATGTCAATTACTTTGCCTACGTATGTATAAAATCAAGTCTATCGGGGAGTTTCTTGCGCCACTTCTTCTTCCCAGCTAAAGCACTAGGAAGTGGGCGTGCCGGGGGACTGTCATATGTATTTTGACGTTCGAAAAGTGCTGATTCTCAGCCGCATTTAAAAAAAAAGACGTTTTATATGATTTGATTTGATTTTAGATGCTAGCATCTTGAAACTGTAAAACGTCAAATGTCACTTCACTATTTTGACCATTTTTTACACGCTTTATATTAGCTTCACTTGTATGTTTGTTTGTATGTAACCGTCTCCTTTGGACGCTATTTTGACCCACTTTAAACGGTCAGATTTCATTTAAACTTTGTAGACTTATCGAGGACCTATGACAATTCGATAATTAAAAAAAATATAGGAAAAACACGCTTTAAAAACCTTGATATTAATTGATTATAAAAATACCTCAAAAAGCACCCCACGCTTTTTAATAGAATTAAATTATTTTCTACTTTTTAGTTTGGTTTTTAAAGGGTGTTTTTTTAGTTTTTTTTTTTAACTATTATTTATTTTCTCTCCCAGGCAAAGACCTAGCCTCAGTAACCGCCCTCCTCAAGCGCCACACGCGACTGGAACAGCAAGTGTCGAGCAAGGCAGACTTCGCCACTCAACTGGCCGACAACGCGCGCCAGCTCGCCGACAGCGACCACTTCATGGCCGAGGAGATACTCAGCAAGGCTGATGCTGCTGTTAAGAGGTGAGAAAAACAAAAAAAAACTTGCTTGGGGTTGGCTTCCAGAATAACGGGATACAGCTGAATACCAGTGTTACTGCGGTAACTCGATACGCCTTGGTAAGACTTCCAGGCGTTTGATTACCCGTAACGACTAGCAAAGATCTACGAATGGCTGTAGGGTCCGACTTTTTAAGTCTCGGTATTTAATAGGTGGCCACCCGTCCATGTTCTGACCTCGGCAAGCTTAGCTTAACCATCGATCGACCAATAAATGTCAAGGAAAGCATAATTTGCGACGCCGCTGACGCGCTTGTCGCTACAGAGCTTGTAACCAAAAATGTGACCAACGGCTTAGCAAGCTTTCCGGGGTAAGGAATATGTTAATTTTGTTACGTGAATTACATCATTTAAAAATGTATGATATCACAAACATAATTGCGCTCCAAAACTCAAGTCGCAGATGTAGAAAAAGCAACTAGGCTGAAATGGGAGTGGGCTGGACACGTCGCGTGAATGCACCCGGAGAGATAAAGATTCTCACTTACTGGACGCTTGGGGAAGGATGTCGCCGTCGAGGTAGACTACGGCGAGTGACGATCTGATAAGGGCCAACATAGCCAGAGAACGCTCAAGACAGGGAGGTTTGGAAGGAAAAAGCGGAGGCCTTTTTCCAGCTGTGGTACAAAATATAGGCTAAAAAATCCATTCTGGAAGTGCCGATAGAAGTGAAAACTTCAACAATTACGTGTAAAAGACATCAACGCACGACTCATCTGTGTGCTCGCTGGCAAGCGTTCGGTGTCGATGACGCGAGTTCCATGATTTTTGTTCGCCTAAAAAGTGCTTAACTAAAGAAGTTTTCACTTCAAAAACAGAACTATATCTTTCGTCAGATCTCTAATTTTCTTCTTGTTTCGACAGATACCGCCAGCTGCAGGAGCCGATGCAGATCCGTCGCGACAACTTGGAGGATGCTGCGCTCTTGCACAGATGGGACCGAGACGCCGATGAGGAGTTCAGATGGTCAGTATCACCTTAAGCCCATGTTTATTTATTTTGTAACACATTTGCTCGTAAAGGGTCTCTTATTACACCAATTTCAGTATCGTAATGTATGTCATTACGCACTTGTGCGTTATTGTAATGTAAAACGCACGGTTTATGAAGATGCTCCGTCTAAAACGAACGGTACTTTTTAAATCTTAGCAAAGAGTTTTTATGTCAGAAAAGTGGTCAACATTTTATGAATAAAATTGACTTTGAGAAATAAAAAAAAAAAAAACATTTAATTCTTTAATTTAATTAGTTTTGACAATAAAAAACAACCATTTATCTGTAACAAAACAAAAAAAAAATTAATTTACTTTATTAGTAATACTGGCTGTTTTTGTGCCTTTGCCTTAAAAAAAATTGCTGATGCGCGCGCATCGCTAATTTGTAAACAAGCAAAAATGATTCCGCGCGCTTTTTTCGTTTAAGAAAGTCCGAGTTTTATTTATTTCCTCGCAAATATGTTATAAAACGTCGTATGACATACGTGCGCTTTGATAATTACAGCCTCTGCTTTCTTGTAGCCCTCGCCTACGGCTCGGGCTAGCAATATCGCCTCGGCTGTAATTTTCAACTTACCGCACTTATATCATAATGTACTATGACGTCGATGGTCCTAGGTAATCATTTGTGGCCTCGAGTTGTAACTCGGGTCGTAACAGCTATGTGAACATAATGCAGCATTGCATATGTAAGCTATCACGCTCTTTGTACCAGGAGGCTTTTATTTTGATATTATGCTTTATTTACTTTTTTTGTGCTGGAGTTAAGTTTTCATTTTATTTGTTGGTATATTGGCATGGCTAGCTGACATATGACAAATTATTTAATTAATGTTCTGTGTGTCGTAATGTTAATTACTTTGCCTACCTATGTATAGAATCAAGTTCTTCTAACTAAACAGACAGCTGTGCTGCTGTACAGTTTGTTGCGCCACTTCTTCTTCCCAGCTAAAGCACTAGGAAGTGGCGAAGGGCGGGCGTGCCGGGGGACTGTCTGATGTAATTTTGACGTTCAAAAAGTGCTCATTCTCAGTCCTAATTTGAATCAATTAGCGTTTTTAGGGTTCCATAGTTAACAAGGAACCCTTTAGTTTCGCTATGTCCGTCCGTACGTCCCCGTCTGTCCGCAACTTAGCTCAGAGACTCTTAGCACTAGAAAGTTCTTCAGCTCTTAGTACATTTTAGTAACGCCGAAAAAGTAGTAAAATAAAATAATTTAAAAAATCAAGGTCCGAATTAGTCAATATAGGTAATTTCAACTTTTTTAATACAGGTTACGTGAACGTGAAGCGGCCGTGAGACAAGAGGAAGCGGGTTCGACGCTGGCTGAGGCACAAGCGATGCTCAAGAAACATCTTGCGTTGGAAGCTGAGCTATTAGCCAGGTACATATGTTTATATTCATTGATAAAAGTACTTGTATGTAGTAAGAAGGTGAAATTTTGAAATTGTTTCTTTTTCGTCGCAACTTTTTGATTAAAAACTTGAAAAAAAAAATCATTAATTTCAGGTACCACATTACCCTTAATTGAAAACGCCTTTAAATTATTTAATAATAAATACAAAATCACACAAAATTAAATACAATATAAATACAACATCAATACACAAATCAGATTTAAAAAAAAATATTTAATCATAAAATGAATTCTATTCGAATGTCTTTCCATCTACGTCTCTTCATATTTCTGTGTACAACATAAATGGGTATTAATTCAAAATCTAAATATTTAATTTCACATAAACCTATGCATGGACGCTTATGAAAAGTCAAAAGCTAGGTGCACGGTTCCAATTTGCTGCACTGTTCCAATTTGTTGCACTGTTCCAATTTGTTGCACTGTTCCAATTTGTTGCACTGTTCCAAGTTGTTGCACTGTTTCAATTTGTTGCACTGTTCCAATTTGTTGCACTGTTCCAAGTTGTTGCACTGTTTCAATTTGTTGCACTGTTCCAATTTGTTGCACTGTTCCAATTTGTTGCACTGTTCCAAGTTGTTGCACTGTTTCAATTTGTTGCACTGTTCCAAGTTGTTGCACTGTTCCAATTTGTTGCACTGTTTCAATTTGTTGCACTGTTCCAATTTGTTGCACTGTTCCAAGTTGTTGCACTGTTTCAATTTGTTGCACTGTTCCAATTTGTTGCACTGTTCCAAGTTGTTGCACTGTTTCAATTTGTTGCACTGTTCCAATTTGTTGCACTGTTCCAAGTTGTTGCACTGTTTCAATTTGTTGCACTGTTTCAATTTGTTGCACTGTTCCAATTTGTTGCACTGTTCCAAGTTGTTGCACTGTTTCAATTTGTTGCACTGTTCCAATTTGTTGCACTGTTCCAAGTTGTTGCACTGTTTCAATTTGTTGCACTGTTCCAATTTGTTGCACTGTTCCAATTTGTTGCACTGTTCCAAGTTGTTGCACTGTTTCAATTTGTTACACTGTTCCAATTTGTTGCACTGTTCCAAGTTGTTGCACTGTTTCAATTTGTTGCACTGTTCCAATTTGTTGCACTGTTCCAATTTGTTGCACTGTTCCAATTTGTTGCTCTGTTCCAAGTTGTTGCACTGTTCCAATTAATAACTAACCTGACTGACTGGAAATTAACTGCTTCGTTTGTCTAGTAGTCGCAAGAGCTACTGCTCAGCCTGAGGTCCTGGTTTCGATTCCCAGGTCGGTTATTGGGTGTTTCCATTGAGATTTTTTTAATAGCAGCCCGAAGTCTGGAATTGAGCCCGGTTGATGGCAATAGGCTCGCCCCCTATTACATGGGACGCAAACATAGCTGGCAAAATGTAGGTGTACTATAGGTACATGCGTAACGCTTCGCGGTATACAGTCGTGACCTTATGTTTTATGTCAATAACTTACTATAGCCCCACAGCTGGACAGTAATAAACAAGATGTCGGCGACTTATTTTTGTGTGGGAAATCAAAAATAACTTCCCCCGCTCTGAGCGGAGCGGGAGGGCGTGTCAGACTTTTACTGACTAAAACCCACCCGTGTTCCCTCAGTTGCCTGTGTGCCAGGGGCCGGCATCGGCCTTTGCAGACCGCACCAGTTGGTGCTGACATCTCGAAGATGTCGGCGTCAGTTTCGATTTTTGTCACGGTCCAGAATATCCTTGCAATAAGCACATGAATTCACTGTTAAACTTGGTTTCGTCCACAGAGAGCCAATAATCAAGGCCCTCCTGACCCGTGCGGCCCAATTGGCCCGGCGCGGCCACTTCGCGGGCGCGGCGCTGGAGGCGCGCGCGCGCGACCTGGCGGCGGCGCACCGCGCGCTGTTGGACGCTGCTGGTAATAGGACGGCGCTAATTAGGGACAGATGCGCGCTTTTACAGGTATGTACGATCACACAACACTCCTTGAGCCCACTTTCCCACAGAAATAGAGCGAACAGGCATTTTCTGGGCGCGCTCGATCCATCACTGACCTCATCGATCGCTTTTCATCAGGCGTGATTGAGGTCAAGAGCGGGCCCATTTTGTAATTTTTTTTTTAATGACGATTTTTTTTTGCCTACAAATGCCTACGTCAAAATGCATAGGGGCTCGATTTAGGACTAGAAGAAGCATAAGAAATAACGACAACTTTAATTTCTCTCGTGTCAGAAAATTCGGTCTTTAGAAAAAGCTACCAGGAAAGATTACTATTACGAGAAAAAACGGTAGATTTTAGGGAAAATTACTATTACGAAGGATTTTTATAAACTTGCATGTGTACAGACGGCTACACATCTCAAGCTATACATTTCCAGTTTACGCTGATCTCGCACTGTACAGAAATCCTATGTAATGCGAGATCAGCTTATACTGGAAATTAATAGCCTGATGTGTAGCCGTGTGTACCAAAATCTATCTATATATATAAAAATGAATCGCTAAAATGTATATACGCGCATAACTTCACCAAATTGGATGATTCTTTTTTTATGTGTTCCTTATTGTCAGGTTTGTATTTGAGAAAATTTATAAAAAAATATATAGATTTGTACAGAATTAATTTTTACAATCCAATACAAAAAGTGATTGACGGTATGTGACAGAAGACTTTGACAGATCTTTGACGAAACAATCGATTGGCTGATTTGATTTTACCGGAAGGGTTATTTATTTCCTCAGTCGCGACTGTAGAAATTAAATATGGCGGTACCAAGTTCGCCGGGTCAGCTAGTAACAAATAAAATTAAAACAAAATAATAAGCTTTTTCGACCGTTAACGGTTGCTGTGAAAGTTGTAGCGTATGGTACTCGTGGGTTTTTTTTTTTTGTTTTTGGCTTCGCACGGTTTGTGCATTTAGCCAGTGTCAAGTAATTTTTCTTTTCCATCAAGTAAATGGCCCGATATCGGGCACGAAGTTACAAAACAGTCATAAGTCAGTCAAGTCAAAGTTATTGTAAAGCGGTAGTAACTTTACAACAACCTAATAGGAGTTTTTGGGGGGAACACGAAAAGTCCACGTTAGTCACTTATTTTCACCTTCACTACATTTGTGCACTCACACGTAATTAAATTTCATAATTCACTACCAAAATTATACAATTTTATTCGCTATTTCACTAAATTTCATGAAAATAAAATGTCGTGCGACATGTTCCAACGCGATCCCGCCAAAAACTCTACTCGTGGGTTGCAGCTGAAGCGCGCGTGCGAGCGATCAGCGTTCGGTGGTGAATACTGTGTTGCCATCCGAGATTATGGTGAGCTGACGCCCTTTTGGCGTTATAATCACTGTTATCTGGTTTCGTTTTAAGGTTCTTTTATGCTTTAATGCCAATAAATGCAATCTTCTTTCTTTTTTTAAACTATACAAATAGAGATTCAGATGTTCGTGGCGTCGGTGAATTTGTAGCGCCACTTCTTGCCAGGCGGAGCACTAGGAAATTTATCCGTTTATTCTATGCTTTGACATTTTATTTTATTCTAATCTAATCTATTATGTTAGAATAATTATCGTGAAATTTAATTTTTATGCAAGTATAGATTTTACCTGAATTCAAATCTTTTTTTTTGGCAACACTGTCGTCTTTTGTTACTTTTTGACGTTCAAAATGAGAATCATGATTCTCAGGTTAAATTATTTATTTTATTCATTTATTTTCTGCCTTCAACAGCTTATCTCTGAAATCTCCGAAGCCGAAGCATGGCTACTAGAACGTCGCATAGTCCTGGTGTCAGGCGACGTGGGGCGAGACGAGGACTCTGCGCTTGCGCTGGTCAGACGGCTGGACGCGCTGCAGAGAGAGGTTACCGGGTTCGATGCTAGTGTCAGCAAGTTGGAGAAGAGTGCTGTTGGTTTGATGGTGAGTAGAATTTACAAACTTTTGTCAAAATGAAAATATTTTATCCGGACTTATTATTATTATAATAAATGTAAAAGTATCTCTGTCTGTCTGTTACGCTTACACGCCTTAACCGCTGAACCGATCATCATGAAATTTGGCAAAGATGTAGCCTGGGATATGGAGAAGGACATAGGGTACTTTTTACGCGATAACCGACATCCACGCGGGCGTGTAGTTATAATGATATTTTCTGTAACAGGATCGTTCCACAATCGACGGCGAACAGTTGCAAAAGAGAATAGACGAGATCAAGGCGACGTACGAAGACATGAAACTACTGTCAGCCAAGAGACAACAACGGTTACAGCAGAGTTTGAAGTATTTCAAGTACGTATCTTTTATTTAAAGAGACGAGATGCGTAATTATCAAAAATCCTTAACAGTTCACCTTCGTTATACAACATGTAACATATCAGTGGCGAAAGTACCATATAACACGATTCCTACCGGCTTCCCTTCGGGGATTCGCATCGGCAACTCTATCGCTATAAAAAAAATGGTACGTCAATAGTTGCAACATTTAAACAACAAAAACGGTTACTTTTAGCTTTGTATTACAACAAAAAAAGTTTTAAAATAATCCGGCGCCAAAACGGCATAATCGGGAACTAAAAATTCATACAACAGCGATCCCGTAATGATGTCACTTTAGGTCACGTGGCATCGCTTGATGTGGACGTGAGCAAGCCGCTGTACATTGGGTTATGACAGAGACTGAGATAGAAAAAATGCGTCAGCGAAAACGAGATAGAGGAATATTGCACATTTTATTTGGTTTTCAGCTGTTCAATTTTATTGTATTTAATTCTGTACATTCCTGTATTAATTTTAGAATGATAGTAAGTATTCTTTATTCATAAGTCAGTAAGTTAAAGCCGAGTTCGCTTCGGCTTCTCTCTTAGAAAAATTGACACCTCGCCGCTGTAACATAATTAACGCAAGACCTCATATACCCCAATTTTTTTAAGCAAACTATTGTCGTCCCACGTTACTTGCCAATATCACGATAAATCTCTTCCAAGTGATGTGTTTATTTCAATTTGAAAAGTACGGTTTCTGAGTATCAATGTATTAAAAATTCTCATAACTTCCGAACATGTAGAGATAGGATTAAAAAACCCTTCCAATATCGTTTGATATCATCCAAAGAAGCCGTGCCCTTGGTATGTACACGTTGTATAGACAATAGTATTTACCCTAGCGTTACTTTATGCATTTAAAATTGACTTATCGCCTTGAAATAAGATTATATTTCTTTTGGCTTCATCGGTATGACAAAACACATAATTTTTGAGAAAAAAAAAATATGTTAAAAGTTACCGAAATAATTCTGTTACACCTCGCAGTTGATCGCCGACTGTTGTGTATCAGCGAGAATTCTGTGAAACAAACAATCCGTTTTTAGTTGCTAGCTCCACTCGCTTCCAAACCCTTTAGGAACTGTCCTAACACCTCTTCAAAATTCCTCTCAACCCCACAGGTTCGTCCAGGAATGTGAGGAAGTACAGGAATGGATCAGCGAACAGATGACCACCGCAGCCAGCGAAGAGTACGGGCTGGATGTAGAGCACGTGGAGACTCTGCAGCAAGCCTTTGATAACTTCCTCGCGCAGTTACAGGGTGAGTACTTGACCATTTTTTTTTTTTTGTTGTGTTCCAATCCTGGGCAGAGGCCCCTCGTTTTTTCTTCCAAATCTCTGTCTAGTGCGATCTATGACCTTGTTTGCCCTATATGTCTTATTAGATCATAATAATAAAGAAGTACGTGTTACCCAGTAACTAGGTTGTGGAGGTCAGATAGGTGCATCCGGTTAGACTGGAAGCCGACCCCCAACATAGTTGGGAAAAGGCTAGGCAGATGAAGATTTTTTTAAACCTTGCCCCACACTAGGAATTACTCCTGTATTGTGGGTGCGTTTACAAACATTTAAAATTCACATACACAAACACAGCCAGACCCGTAACAACTATTTATAGGTTATACCAAGAACAGAATAGGAGTTTTTGGCGGGATCGCGTTGGAACATGTCGCACGAATTTTCATTTTCATGGAATTTAGTGAAATAGCGCATTAAATTGTATAATTTTGATAGTGAATTATTCAATTTAGTTACGTGATTGCACAAGTGTAGTGAAGGTGAAAATAAGTGACTAACGTGAACTTTTCGTGTTCCCCCCAAAAACTCCTATTAGGTTGTTGTAAAGTTACTACCGCTTTACAATAACTTTGATTTGACTTGACTGACTAAAGACGACTATGACTGTTTTATAACTTCGTGCCAGATATCGGGCCATTTACTTGATCTAAAATAAAAATTACTTGACACTGGCTAAATGCACAAATCGTGTGAAGCCAAAATAAAAAAATAAAAATAAATAAGAACAGAATAGAATAGAGAAAAAAAAAAGAATAATATTTTATTTAGGTCACGCACAGGCCATACACACTAATAAAATAATCGAGAAAAGCGAAAAATTACTCGTGCAAGGCCAAAAACGCACATAAGCCACAAGCTTCCTTTTGGTGAGAGGAGAGCGGGCTGTTATTTAGCACGCGGGCCCATTGCGGGTTGGTAGATGTCACATGTCTTCGAATGTTCGGTTCTAGGACAGTTTCTTCACGATGTGTTCCTTCACCGTTTTGAGAACAGTGGAGATAAACTAATTAACACAAAGTAAAGCACATGACTGAGTTCGAACTCACGATATACAACTCGTAAGTCAGGGCCATTACCATTGCCCCTCCACTGGTGTTTAGACTCAGGGTTTTTTTAAGGGTGGGAAATCATCAAATGTCATGCTCACATAAATGTCTCACTGATGGTGGCGCGTTTGTTGGATCATTCGGTCCTCTAAACATCCGACTTCCGAAAAAACACTACAAAGTGAAAAATAACTTTAATTTCGGAAGGCAATGACTTTGGATATGTATTTTCATTTTTTGTCACCGCCTTCTGAAATTAAAGTTTTTTTTTTTTTTTGTAAAAGTTTTTATTTTTCACTTTTTTAGTTATAGTACCTACCCCACTAATTCGAAATTTCTTCATCCTTTGGGTCAAAACAATGCATATTTACGCGATAGCAGCATTCGCGGTTGATTTACTGTTATATTTTGAAGAGTTCCGTTGTCTGTCTCCGAAACGCATCATCAGGTCTAGATGAAATTGAAATGGGACCACACGTGAAGCACTAGCTTTCAAATAAAAAAGAATCATCAAAATCGGTTCACCCAGTCGAAAGTACTTAGGTAAGAAACATTAAAAAAAAACATACAGACGAATTGAGAACCTCCTCCTTTTTTTAGAATTGTTATAATTTTTTTTTTCATTCTTCTCACATACAGAAGCAACAAGAATAATGTTCCCAAGATTTTGTAATTTTCAACTTGATTTTAAAAGAGTGTCCGTGGAGTTTCTTGCCCGTTCTTCTCCATAGAGATCTACATACGTTTTGGAATGGGCAACTAGCTTCAACTTTCCAACTGATCGACTTTTTGACATTTCAAAAGTGCCTGTAAATGGTTTAATTGAAATAAATGCTTTGAGTTTGAGTTTGACTTCTCCCGCTCTGGGTGGAGCAAGAGAACGTGATAGACTTTCACTGAATAAAACCCACCCGTGTTCCCTCAGTTGCCTGTGTGCCAGGGGCCGCGGTATCTCTTTCGAACAACCCTCACCCCTGGCAGTTGGAACCAGGGTTAAGTGCATTTAATAACTGACGTTTTTGATTCCTCAACAGCCAACGAGGGTAGAATCGAAGGCGTCTGCGAGGCAGGCACGGTGCTTCTAGAAGAGAACACTCCAGAAGCTGACAGAGTGAAGCAAAGGATCGATGATATCAAGGGACTGTGGGACGATCTTAAGGAACTGGCGTTGGCGAGGCAGGAGGTTAGTACATACTAGTTATTTTAGTTTTATTTATTTATTAGGAATAACAAACAGTTACACAGTAAATCTTATGTACTATCTTATAGAATACTAGCTTTTGCCAGCGGCTTCGCCCGCGTGGAGGTCGGTGTATTATGCATATAAACCTTCCTCTTGAATCACTCTATCTATTAAAAAAACCCGCATCAAAATCCGTTGCGCAGTTTGAAAGATTTAAGCATACATAGGGATATAGGGACAGAGAAAGCGACTTTGTTTTATACTATGTAGTGAAGTACCAGAATACAAATGTGCAACTCACACCGTTATCCACAGCTTACAAAAAATATTTTTCGTTAAAGAGCAGAACGTGGCAGAAACAAAAAAATGACAATCAATCTTTTTATTCTATTAACATTTTTGCAAGTTTTTAGTAGTTTTAATGAGACATTTACAATTATTATTTAAAATTTATTTAATAATTGGAATAGAATTTTGCCATGTACGGGAAGGACAAACAACTTCAAAGCGAAAATAAGATAGAGACAAAGTGGACAAAAATAAGCTCCTAAAACCAGAATTTTTATTAATACTCAATTCTCAAATTTGTTTATGCAAAAGAAAAAACTGGTAGTAAATACTTGTGCCTCCTGGTAGGTAAACAGTCATTTATTATACTTTTAGATTAGCTCCCTTATTTATAAACGTTACTAATAGTTAAGCAATGCTTAGACGTCGAAAAATGTACGGAAAATGTTAATTAGACGCTAATCATTACTTAACTTGAGCTTAGTTTGAAAATTAGACGGTTAATGTTAGAGCTGCAATAATTCAACGGTGCAATATTGACTTGAAATCACTCGTGATAGATTTTTGATAAATAGCTTGCTCAGTAGAATCTGCTTGAATTTGGTACCTTTTCTTGTTGAGGCTTGAAAGTGGTATTTCTCAGGGTCTACTCCTAGGCTTCCGGAATCAGATTCCTTAACTTCTAGGCTATCGCGGCACGACCCAATTAAAATTTACGTAATCAAAACTGTGTTATATATAACCAAATGTTATGGATCAAACAGTCAAAGTATAAAAGGATGTCTTATTTATTTTTATTTTATTAAAAATGTATCTTGTTCCCCAGGCCTTAGCCGGCGCCCGCCAAGTCCACGAATTCGACCGTTCGGCCGAAGAGACAGCCGCGTGGGTGGGCGAGAAGGACTCCGCCCTCGGCTCCGAGACTGCCCCGCCGCGCTCACTGCACGAGCTGCACGCGCAGAAGCGCAGCCTGCACGCGCTGAAGGCTGACCTGGACGCCATTAAAGCTGCCCACGATAAACTGCAGATAGAGGCTGAAAGGTGAGTAACCGCCTTCAAGAAAAGCAGGAGGCTCTCAATTCGGTTGTTTTTATGATTGTTACCGCAGAAATCCGTCATTTATATTATAAACCAATTCGAAAAATTCTTCTTTGGTTTGAAAGGTTATACTTAGCTGGAGTTAGCTTCAATAAAACGATGTTCTTCCACATAGTGTATTTTTATGATGTTGTAATAATTTCCTGTCACTTATTAATTCAGAAAGTGAAGGTATACGAATTTGTGTTTGTTTAAAAAATAACTTTAATTTTGGAAGTCGGCGACAAAGAAACAAAAATAGAAAACCAAAGATACGACTTCGACTTAAGTTTTACTCTTTTAAAATAATCGGCGTGCTCTAGTTTAGTTACTACGACCAACTTTGTAAAAAAAAAAAGTTAAAAAGAGGCACATTTTTTTAGAGCGCTCATCAAAAGTAGCATAAAAAACAATGCCACTTGAACAATTACGTGTAAAAGACATCAACGCGCGACGCATCCTTGTGCTCGCTGGAAAGCGTTCGGTGTCGATGACGCGAGTTCCATAATTATTGTTCGCTCAAAAAGTATTCACATCAAAAATTTGTAACAACTCATTTTTTTTTTTTAATTATCGTCATGAGAAAGTCAACAAGTTTTTAGAGTGTGAATGAACTGACCTCCCATTCCCTCCCCCAGACTAGGCACCGCCTTCCCCGACGCCAAGGAGCACGTGAGCGCCAAGTTGGAGGACGTGAGCGAGGCGCTTGCGGCGCTGGTGCAGCGCGCCGAGCAGTGCTCGCACCAGCTGGAGCTGGCCGGGCAGCTGCAGGCGTACTTCGACACCTACCAGGAGTTGCTGTGAGGATTCTTTTCTTCTTTAAAAAATAAAAACGTTGCCCCACATTAGGAATTACCCCTGTATTGTGGGTGCGTTTACAAACATTTAAAACTCACATACACAAACAGCCAGACCCGGAACAACTACTTGTAGGTCATACAAATATTTGTTCCGTGCGGGAATCGAACCCGCTACACGCAGCACAGCAGTGCTGTCCCCCTGTGCTGTTCCCTCTTATATCTTCTTATTGATCTGGTGATCCGGGGCCCGCAAGGGCGGATGCCTGCCAGGGGTGCGGGTTGTTCGAAAGAGATACCGCGGCCCCTGGCACACAGGCAACTGAAGGAACACGGGTGGGTTTTAGTCAGTAAAAGTCTGACACGCCCTCCTGCTCCACCCAAAGCGAGAGAAGTTATTTGATGATTACCCACCCAAAAAAAAACTTATTGATGGGTAGTGGCCGTGTACACAATGGTTCATGCCGGGCCACACACTGACAGACATGTAACAGTCGCAGGAAGCTCATTTTCGGACATCACATTTTTATTAAAAAAGCTCATAGAAATAATCGCTTACTTAGGTACACACTCTCGCACTGTACGGAAATCCTATACAGTGCGAGATCAGCTTATACTGGAAATGTGTAGCTTGATGTGTAGCCGTTAGCGATGGGCGTTGAATCAACGAACTAGTTGAATCAACCGTTGATCTCCTATCAACGTATTGCTTGTTGATAAATCTAATTCAAATATTTTCAGAGCCTGGACAAACGAGACCCTAGCCCGTGTGACGGCCCCAGACCTGGCACACGACGTGTCCGGAGCAGAGCGACTGTTAGCCAGACACCAGGACATCAAGGTGGAGATAGAGGCCAAGGAAGATGCCTTCCACACGCTCTACAGCGATGGTAAGTTTTATTCTGAAATGGAAGAGTAGGTCACCGTCTTATCGTCTGGAAATCCCCATTTGAGGACGGCAGAAGGTAATTTCCGAATTTTACTGACTAAAATCGACCTCAGTAATATGTTTTGTTCAACCAGGGCTTTGAACCGATACCAAAAGTACGGGTACTAAATGATAAATGATTTTATTTCTGTAAGTAGTTGCAAACACTTTTACACGTCAATCAATTTTTTTTAAACTAGATGAGGTGGGCGTTTCCTATCTGACTACTCTGAGAAGAAAGGCCGAAACAAACTCAGAGGTCACAGTGTCTGTTACAGTCCAGACATAATCTTGGTCAGATCATGTGAACACCATGTGGATTGGTGTCTGAAATGGTCTTTTGAGGAAAGAACCACACAGATTCAGTGGACCTGTCCAGTCAGTGCACGCATTTATCAGTAATCATGCAGCTCAACTCAGAACTTGAGGAGCTCAACGATTTGACGAACAATACCAAAGAAAGGACATTTGGGTAGGCCGCATAAAGTACTCAAACTGCCAGATTAACATTAAAACCAACTGAGAAAGCGATCCACATAATACTCACATTCACAATAATTAAAACAATAATAATATAATACTTTTCAAAATAAATATTCATGTCAAAGTGTATATAATATTTATCAAATGTCAAAGAGTAAGTTTGCAAAAACAAAAAAAAAATACAACATTCAGTATGCAAAAATTGGAGCAGATCAATCCCAAGCTTTTTGTCCTCAATATAATCTTTAACGGTATAAAAGGCTTTCAGGCATAATTTACGTTTAATGAATGATTACTGTACCGGTACTTACCGGTTCTTACCATTGCAGATACCAATAGTACTCTGGTACTGGTGTCATACCAAAGCCAATGTTACCGGTTCCCAAAAATACCTAGTATTTCAAGGCCTGCGTTCAATACAACGTAAAAATATCACGGCTGATTTTTTGGCACACTGGATTTTCAACGCACTGCTTAGGGCCGAAAGTTGATAATCGAAGAGTGTGTTTATCAACGCGTTGGAATGCACTCTGTTGGATTCTAAATGCTCGGTAAAATCCCGCTGCTGTATTTTAACGTCCGTCCAAATTTAGACTCAACTAATGACAAAGTTTGTGTGACTCGTATAAAAAACTGTTTTTTTCCATTTGATTCCTTGTTGTCTAATAGTAACCAATGCGACTCTCGAAAATATATCTATACTAGATTAAATAAAGAAATGGGGGGCTTGTGGCTAAGAAATAATATCCTCACGCGTCGATCGATCAGGTTAAGCTACACTTGACGAGGTTGGTCCGTGGATGGGTGACCATATTTACATGCCAAGTGTCTCGGAAAGCACGTTAAGCCGTTGGTCTCCGCTGTCATTTGTAGATCTTTGACAGTCGTTACGGGTCGTCAGAAGCCCGAAAGTCTGACAACCAGTCTTACCAAGGGGTATCGTATTACCCAGTAACTGGGTTGTGGAGGTCAGATAGGCAGGTATTCAGTTGTATCCGGTTGAAGTGGAAGCCGACCCCAACATAGCTGGGAAAGGGTAAATAAAGGATGTCTCTCCCCACAGGCGAGAAACTAGTAAAAGAAGGCCACTTCATGTCCAATGAGATAGAAGACCGCATGTCGGTCCTGCGCAGCCGGCGCGCGCACCTCGACGGCGCGTGGGCCAACCGCGACAGGATCTACACGCAGCATCTGGACGCGCTCGTGTTCAAACGGGATGCTGACGCGCTTGACAACTGGATCACAAACAGGTAAGAATGAATTTAACAAAAAAAAAACCGGCCAAGCCCGTGTCGGACCACTCACAATGAAGGGTTCCGTAGTTGGGAGGAATTTATCCCAAGAACGAACTTAATTAAGTTGGTAATCACAAAAAAAAAAACAAATCATTTTGTTAAAATTAGAAATTAAGTATTTTTGGACATTTTCTTTGCTTTTGCTGTGAGACCTTGCTTCTTGCCCATGATTCTAGGTCAACGGGAAATGCCTATAGATTTTGATTTATTTGCGGGTATGAAAATATATCACATAAAAATGGTCGTATTTTTTAATTACGTTGACTTAGAAACTAGATTTTTTAATCTCCAAAGAATCGTAAACCTACTTATAATGATACCTCAACACATTCTTGAGAAAAAGGGTCTTGACAGATAGACAGATGGACGGGCAACGAAGTGATCCCAGAAGAGTTCCGTTTTTTTTTTACTTTTGGGGTACGGAACTCACGGAATATTAAAAACAGTGGAAGTGCCTACGCAGCTGTCCCGCGTGTCACAATTATGCGGAAAATATGTAAAATAATAACAACCTTCGTCAAATGGTATAAGTCTTAATTTTGTATGAACAACAAATTCAACTTTGACGAAAACCTTATTTGTTGTCCATACAGAATTAAGACTACATACTATTACAACTGATGAAGGTTGTTATTCTCTTACATATTTCTCCGCATAATTGTGACACTCGCGTGATAGCTGCGTGGGCACTTCCACAGGTTTTTCTATTCCGTGACGGAAGTGGTGGTGAAGGACAGTGATCTTATTGATGAAACTGACTCAGAGGTCATGGTCTCTTTTAAAGTCCAAACATTATATTATTTGAATTAATTTGAGTCTAACAATTCAGGGCTATGTCTGGAAAGACCTTTTTATGATAGAGCCGTTGCAACTTTGAGCTATCCTGTCCCAACAGACGACAAATTATACAACATGTAACATATTGAACTCAAGACCTCGTACACCCCAATTAGAGTACAGAGTTAAAAGCATAATACAATGACCAAAACTTATATTTAAAAGCAAACTATTATTATTTAGAAAATAGCGTAGACCCCATTATTATTTTATGCATTTAAAATTGAATCCTATTGCCTTAAAATAAGATTAATTTTTCTTTGGCTCAATCAACGGTCAGCATGGCCGAAAAAAATACCTCTATAATATAATTCACTGTAATCGATGCAGTAGTTTTTTTTTTCTGGGTGGGAAATCATCAAATAACTTCTCCCGCTCTGGGTGGAGCGGGAGGGCGTGTCAGACTTTTACTGACTAAAACCCACCCGTGTTCCCTGTGTGCCAGGGGCCGCGGTATCTCTTTCGAACAACCCGCACCCCTGGCAGGATCGATGCAGTAGTCAATTATGAACAAACTACATTCAGGACTTGCGTTTATTCTGTCCTTGTATATCCTGCTGAATCCCCGCACTGACATATTCTTCTTTTTTTTTGTTTTTAACACCATGTCTCTCTTCCAGAGTGCCACTCGTCCGCGACGGCAAATATGGCGAAAGCGTAGCTCAAGTAGAAGAACTAATCAACCGCCACCGAGACTTGGAAGAGACCATCGACGCGCAGCGAGACAAGTTCAATGCGCTCAAGAGAATTACTCTTGTAAGTACACTTCACAAACATTGTCACTCTAAATTAGCAGTAATGATCAAGCAATGCTACGTAATTTCTTCTTGTCAAAAATACCGTAGTGTCTCAAGGCGAAAGTCTTTGACCAGTGCGTGTTGCTAGTGGAACAATGGGCCTTATTAGAAGGCTTAAAGTCACCCAAAGGGCAATGGAGATGCTCGGAGTTTCCCTACGTGATCGAATGAGGAATGAAGAGATCCGCAAGAGAACCAACGTAGCCCGAAGAATTGCCAAACTTAAGTAGCATTTGGCAACTCACATTGCTCGCAGAACGGATGGCCGATAGGGCCGAAAGATTCTGGAGTGGCGGGAAGGCCTCCCACAAGGTGGACCTTGTGAAGGCCGCAGGAATCCGCTGGGTGCGGGCAGCACAGAACCGGTCGGAGTGACGGAGTTTTGGGGAGGCCTATGTCCAGCATTGGACGTCTTTCGGCTGAAATCATGATGATGAGGATCAAGCGACGGCCAATTAAAATAATCAGAATACTTTTTTGTGTCATACTTCTTGGAGCGAAATTTTGCAGTAATCGTGTTTTCGTTTTGGAGCCAACTTGTTATTTAAATTATTTTGGTGTTAGCTAAGAATACAGAGTGTAAGGAGAACGCTTCCGAAGCCAGAACGTTGGTTATATACAACCTAAATGCAAACGGATACCAATAACCTTTCGCCTTAAATTGGTTATTTTGCATCAATTTAAAACGTTTGACGCTTCTGTAATGTGTCTACTTATTTTATTTTGGCGGCGCTTTACAAAGGATGCCTAAACCTTAAGTCGCCGCCTGGACTTGGGGTCGTTTTTAAATGCGTTTAATCTAAAATAATGGTTCATTTAACTGTGCTCACGGCATAGTGTAAAAAAATGCTAAAAAAATTAGGTAAAAATTGTAAAGAAAAGAAAAAGATTTTTGGATGGTACTGATAAATGATAAATTATTTATTTCTGTAAATAAGTTTGTATGAACACTTTTACACGTCAATCATGTTTTTAAAACTAGATGAGGTCGGCGTTTCCTATCTGACTACTCTGAGGAGAAAGGCCGAAACAAACTCAGAGGTCATAGTCTCTTTTAAAGTCCAGACATAATCTTGGTCAGATCATGTGAAGACCATGTGGATCGGTGTCTGAAATGGTCTTTTGAAGAAAGAACCACACAGATTGAGTGGACCCGTCCAATCAGTGCACGCATTTCTCAGTAATCATGCAGCTACTGCCTATCACCTGTCTTCGTTTTCGGAAGCGTTTCCCTTACAGTTTGTATACAAGGTGTTACAGAATAAACGCAAGACCTGAAAGGCTTTTGTTCCTAATTGACTACTGAATCGATTTCAGTAACTTTTAAAAAGGGGAAATATTTCAAAAAAAAAAGAAACTATTTTGCCATACCTATCGCCGATTGAGCCAAAGACAATTCAATAACATTTCAAGGCAATTAGATTCAATTTTAAATGCACAAAGCAGTTCTCTTCGTCGCTAACTATTGAAAAGCTTATGAAGTATAATTTGACCCGCGGATGTGAACAATTTAATCAAACATTCTCTTCCCCAGGTGGAACAAGCCTTCAAAACTCAGCGGGATGAGGAGGAGCAAGCTCGCCGTATATCAGCAGAGAGACAGGAAGCAGAGAGACTGCAACAATACAGGAAGAGAGAGATGGAGAGGATCACTGAGGAGAGGAGACGCGAGACCGCGCCCGTGCCTGTGGTCAGAGAGGTAAGAGTATCGTCATCTGCCTGCCTTTTGTCAACTTTGTCGGAATCGACTTCAGTTAAGAGCGTTCATTCCACGCGGGCTGGCAACAACGCGTTTATAGTAGTTTTTCGTGACTATTTAATTAAATACAAACAAAAGTTTTTTTTTCGGGTAAGCACTATATCGTAACATTTATTCTTTAATAAAAACATTTAATCGTACTAAGTAATGCAAATAGAAAATAATTGATATTAAATAATTGATATTATGTTGATTTTTATAAGTAAATACCAAAATAACTGTAAAAAAATAACATACAAACTTGAAAATACCAACGATCTAGTACATGGCTGAACAAATTTTTTACTTTTGTTTGTGTTTAATTAAATAATCACGAAAAACAGCCATTAACTCGCCGTTGCACAGTGGAACGAATGTATGGGAGCGGTTGGACGTAGACATGTCCGAAAAATAAGAGTAAAATTATGACAAACTAATGATGCCATCTTATTCGATTACTTAATGCCTTCATAAATTGTGGTGATGAATTTCTTCATAACTCCCATATTTCGGGAGTAATTTGAGAAAATGTGAAATTTTACTATGAAAATGAGTGTATCGAGCTCTCTCCCTCCTGATTCCGGGCTTGTTTCAAGTAGCGGTCTCTAATATCGTAATGCTATTACTAAGAGCTATATTTAATACTAAGACACATAGTGCGCCAAATGTGCACTTTCTGGGATAAAAGGAAATGAAAATTTAAAAAAAAAAACGTTTTTTCCCCATTTGTATTTACTTTAAACCGCAGACAGACTTATTAAGAGGTCTATAAATATATTATATATATATACAGAAATATATATTAACAAAAATATTCACAAGAACTGATGAGAGTATGACTTTTAAGTAAGTTGATAATAAATTACCTAGTTTCATTAAAAGTACAATAAATAATTAAGATGTAAGCTCTAATTTACTAAGTTACACATTTTAAAACAATAACATCATTTAATTATCTTCGTCATCATCATCATCATCAATTAATTCAAATTCAGAATCGATGTCCGCTAAATCATTTATGTTAACAAATTCGATATCACTTTTCTCAGAATCCGTAAGCTCATAAAATTCCTTAAAAGAAGATTTTTTTACAAACTTATTTCCTTTTGGACGGATACTTGTAACAAGTGGATCAGAAGACAGTAAAAGATTGTGCATAATATCTTCATTGCATGAGATACTGCTATGCTTTCGAGAATGCCCCTCTCTATATTTTCTAAAATCTTTATTTCTAGCCTCAGATGCCTCTTCGGATAGAAAACCAATGGGCACAATTGACATGTTCTGAACTATGTCTGGCCCATGCATTAAAATTTTATGAAGTGAAGAAGGCATATAATACCATGGGTATAACTCCACGTAAAGCTTAGCAGTATCAAAGCAGAACTCTCGGAATTTAGTTACGTTGATCTTCTCTCCTGATGAAATACACTGCAAGATCACACAGATTTTTCTTAAAAGCATAGCATCTATTCCGGTCAGTTCAGCAGATTTAGTGTAGTTTTCAAAAAATCTCCTTGCCGAGTTGCCATTGTTGGTGGATCCACTGCCTTGTTTCACAACATCGAGAAGTAAGCCCGTTTCTCTTCTTACAGCCTCTTGAACTCTTTTCTTCCTGTCATCAACTTGCCTTTTTGCTATATCACCCCTTACTTGCCATGATTTTATGTCTAATTTGTAGGAAATGTGTAATAAGCATTCCATTGAGCGAATCCAAGCGTGAAGGGTGCTTAAGCTATATTTATACATGTCCTCGTTTGCGTGTTTATCTTTGATTAACTCTAAATTATTCATTTCTTTAGGACAAGCCTTGCATATGTCACACACTGAAGCTGCTGTATTGGATATAATGGAATGAATTTTACCATCAATCATTGTCAACAGCAGTTGGTGTTTGACACTAATTCCATCAGTGATGGTGGATGGAGTTAAGGCTTCAATCTCTGCTTCGATTTCAGCCATCTCTCTCTGCACATTTTCTTTGGTTTCCTTTATAAACTTAAACAATATTGGCCGGCAAAATGAAGTGGAAGATGGTCGCTCGTTTTCCCAAATTGTTACACCTTTTGAGACGAGCCGCAGTGGTACAAGACTAATCATAAAATTACTAGCAAGATCGATTTGCTCATCTTCACTCGTCCTTTGATGATAAATGCTTTGGCTAGATGATCCGTCAAAACCCCATTTGCTGGTCAATACGAGCTGTTGATTGGGATCAACAGGGGTTTCTAACGACCTAATAAGTCTTCTTGAGGTTAAATCCATCAAGGCTTGTAATTTGATTTTTGCAGAGCTCTCTGTAACTGTGAGATCTTCTTTGGCCGGATAGCACTTAATTTTTTCTTTAACCAACATGTAGTAACTCGGGTATTGAAGAGCTCCTTCTTGAGTGTTGAAATCCCGAAGAGTGTTATAGCGCCATTTCGATAAGTTCATCGATACATAAAGAGCCAATGCCTTCAAAGGGGATATTTCCCGTACCTGAATTGATTTACCTTCAATGAAGGCTTTGATTTTTGAGGCCTCTTCTGGATTCTCCGTCAAGTATTTCATAACATAAGCTGTATCGCTTTGTCCTGCCTTTTGAAGCGCCCTTTCGGCCGAAAACATAATTTCAGCGCTGCTACTGCTGCATGAAAGACTATCTTCAGTGCGTCTTCTTTTTTGCCGGTTACTAAGGTCCTCAAAAGATTTACGAGGACTAGGATGTGTACAAGTTGAAGCATCAGATTTAGCAGGAGAAATTATGGGCTCGATGACGTCACTTATATTTTCTGTAGAAGGTTCCATATTTTCATTCTGTAATTCCGGCCATTGAATTGCAGCCTGTAGCCAAATCTCATGTTTCTTCCGAAACTTATCTGTGCTTCTTCCAGACTGTGTCCATTTTGCATAAATGCGGTAGCAAAATCGACGACACCAGTCTTTTAAACTTGTTTCAGCACTTTCACATAACTGAACACAACTGTTATCTTTTAAAACACTGAACAAATAGTTAAAGTCGCGTAAATCTTTATGTGCGCGTGCGCATAAAGCAACGTGAATATCAAGATTTGTATTAAAATTTGGAAAATACATTGCGAGATTAGCTTGGATACAACGAGGTGTAAATCAACACTGATTTTAAAGTTACTAATAGTGACCTATTTATATAAAATCCAGGTATCCCAGGTATCCTTTGTTAAATATTGCAAGGTAATTAGTTATTGTGATAATTAGTAAATGATGCATGCTAAATTAGTGTATTAAGAGCCATTTAGTAATTAAATAATAGCAATGTTCTTATCAGTAATCATTAGTGCATCAGTTTTATATGTAAACCTTAAGTCCCTAATTATATATCCTAATTAGCTTATATCTTCTCTAATTGGCTGCTCAGAAATGTTATTGTAATAAGGTAAACCTTTAGAAAAACGGTTTTAATCAACAAAATAAACAAAAAATAAAAAAATTGTGTTATAAAATAAACATCACTCTTTATCCCAGAAAGTGCACATTTGGCGCACTATGTGTCTTAGTATTAAATATAGCTCTTAGTATTAGCATTATGATATTAGAGACCGCTACTTGAAACAAGCCCGGAATCAGGAGGGAGAGAGCTCGATACACTCATTTTCATAGTAAAATTTCACATTTTCTCAAATTACTCCCGAAATATGGGAGTTATGAAGAAATTCATCACCACAAGTTATGAAGGCATTAAGTAATCGAATAAGATGGCATCATTAGTTTGTCATAATTTTACTCTTTTTTTTCGGACATGTCTACGTCCAACCGCTCCCATACATTCGTTCCACTGTGCGTTGCCAGCCCGCAGGGGGAGAACGCTCTTAATGGGTAACAACAAAAAAAAAATTACAACCAAAACTGTAATACTAACAAGATCAATTTTTTGTCATATTTAAGAATTGGTTTCATTGTAGAAGTGTTTTATTGTCAATGAGTACTACCTCATTTTAAGCTAACAAAAAAAAATGTTACCCTGGTCAGGGAACATTTGGCGCATTAGCGAAAAATGATAAGGTTATAATTTTTTCACTATTGCGCCGAATCTCTACGACCATTTATTCAGTTGTTTTTTTTTTAAGTTTAAAAATCTGGCTTTATAGGTTTAGGTTTAAAGATATTTACTCTCAAAAAAGGCACAATCCCTTAGATGAGAACAAGGCTTAAAGTAAATTATTTATATAAAAGTTCGTCGCAGTAATTTGTCATTAAATATGCAGTTAATTGAGTTTTGAATGCCTTGAATGAATATATTTTTTCTTATACATTAGCGTATTTTATTATATAATTGTGCTCCTTGAAAAGTATTTTTTTTAAATTGCCAAACTTAGTTCTCATCTTCAGTAAGATTAGAAAACTAGCTCGGCGTCTGCTACGTTGCGTTACTTGTTTTACTTTAGTTTACTTTACTTTATAGAAATTTTAATCAAATATACAACGTGTAACGGAAAGGGTATAAACATACCAAGGGCACAGCTTCTTTGGGTGATATCAAACGATATTGGAAGGGTTTTTAATCCTGTCTCTACATGTTCGGAAGTTATGAGAATTTTGAATTCATTGATACCAGAACAAATTGAAACAAACACATCACTCGGAAGAGATTTATCGTAATATTGGCATGTAACGTGGAAAGTTATTGACCTACGTAGTGCGGTGACACGTTTGTTATGATTTGAATTTAAGAAACATATGAAACCGAAAATTTGGTATCAATTCTTAGAGTATTTTATTTTGAGCTGAAACTATGTATAGTGATTCTACGCCAGCTGTTATCTTTAGTGCTTAAGGATAGCAATAGGGTTTCTGTTACACCCTGTATAACGACCGTTTGGCGAACATAAATGAAAGGTGATGTTGAAGACTTCTCAGGACAAATTTATGATCGTCAGACGTAATTATTTGACGTAATATAACGCTATTTCGCAGTCGGAGCGCATGCAGACGTCCCTGGCGCCCGCGTCGTCGGAGGAGGCGCTGTCCCCCGCGCCGCAGTTCGACCGCCTGCCCAAGAACGAGCAGCACGTCAAGCGGGCCGAGAGCATGAGTGTGAGTACACCAAGATTTTTTGTTTTTTGGAAATGACATCTCGCAGTTGACCTTGAGAGGCCGTAATTGCGCAGCCGCAACTAAGCGGACTTTCCTGTGAATGCTTTTAGTCAAACTAAAAGCCTCCAAGCCAGGGCATAAAAACCTACTTAAACTAAAGCAACTGCACGCTGAGGGCACCCCCTGTGGGGTACGTGCCCCTCGGCTCAGGGCGTCACTGGTGGGGGGAGGGCAGCAAGTGGGGACAGGCTGGATCAAAATATTTTCATTATTATTAACTCTTGGGGAATTTAATTCTACTTGCTCAGCTTCGGCGTGGGCTGGCGCTTCAACGAGCAAGGGACGGTCAGGAGTACACCAAGAGATAGCACACCTGGATTTGACAGCTCTAATTTATTTCCGACTCTTTCTTGCTTCATTAGGAGGAAAAAGATAGCAATAGCCTAAATTTAGGTTAGGCGGTGCGGTGCACAAGAGAATCATCACTTTTGTCTTCACTGAACCGTATTACAAATTGAATAACTTGATAAATATTAAAGATTGAACTCCTTCTTTTTTAAAGTTAGTTTTCGGTTATTTTCATGAATATTCAGAAAAATACGGGCGGTCAGATGCCCATGGGTGGAACTGTATATATAAAAATTAATCCCTATTTCCCTTGGTCACGGCATCATACGTGAACGGCTGGACCAATTTTTCTGATTCTTTTTTTGTTGTGTTTGTTCTTGTCAGGAGAAGGTTCTTATGAAAGAAGAAAAAATAGTTTAAAAATGTGGGGTGCTTTTTGAGGTATTTTTATAATTTATTAATATCAAGCACCCCACGCTTTTTAATAGAATTACATTATTTTCTACTTTTTCAGTTTGGTTTTTAAAGCGTGTTGTTTAGTTTTGAAACTATTATTTATTTACTCATTTTTTAGTTCTGCTAACTACAAAAGCGTGATGTTTAAGTTATTTTTTTCTATTTTTTTTTAGTTTTTGAATTGTCCTCGGTCTACGATAAGTCTACAAAGTTTAAATGAAATCTGACCGTTTGAAGTGGGTCAAAATCGCGCCCTAAGGAGTCGGTTACAAACAAACATACAAGTGAAGCTAATATAAAGCGTGTAATAAGGAAGCGCGCGTAACATTGGAATATTTAAGAAAACTTAGCGACCATATTAACTTTAATATTCATAGTCAAGATAGGACAATGTCTGTCTGGTCAGCTAGTACTAGATAAATACACCCATATTCACCCATGTGTTCCTCAAAACGTGAACACTAACCGAATGTATTTGTTTATCAGGTGGTAAAGACTCCTAAGCGCACTCCGTCGTTCACAACCCGGCGACGCACTCAGAGCTTCAGAAGACATCGCCGCGGTGACATCGCTGAACTACCACCCGTGGAGATTGAAGGTAAGATATTAATATTAATAGATAGTTTGTACGGAAATGATGTTTAAAATGTAGAAGAATTTGGAAATAAAAATAATATTTATTTACATAAAACATGGTATTGCTATCTTTAAACACTAAAGAAAGTTTTTTAAATTCAAATCATAACAAACGTGTCACCGCACTACGTAGGTCAATAACTTTCCACGTTACTTGCCAATATCACGATAAATCACTTCCAAGTGATGTTTTTATTTCAATTTGAAAAGTTCGGTTTCTGGTATCGATGTATTAAAAATTCTCATAACCTCCGAACATGTAGAAATAAGATTAAAAAACCCTTCCAATATCGTTTGATATGTATATACCCTTTCCGTTACACGTTATACAACGTGTAACGGAAAGGGTATATACATACCAAGGGCACGGCTTCTTTGGATGATATCAAACAATATTAGAAGGGTTTTTTAATCATATCTCTACATTTTCGGAAGATATGTGCTTTTTAATACATTGATACCAGAAACCGAACTTTTCAAATTGAAATAAACACATCACTCAGAAGAGATTTATCGTGATATTGGCAAGTAACGTGGAAAGTTATTGACCTACGTAGTGCGGTGACACGTTTGTTATGATTTGAATTTAAGAAACATATGAAACCGAAAATTTGGTATCAATTGTTAGAGTATTTTATTTTGAGCTGAAACTATGTATAGTGATTCTATACCAGCTGTTATCTTTAGTGCTTAAGGATAGCAATAGGGTTTTTGTTACACTCTGTATAGTTATCGTTGTTTTTTTTTGTGGTTTTTGTTGTTGTTTTTGTGGTTGGGAGAAATACACGGATAAATGAACTAAAATGAACATGTTATAATGTTTCTTAGGGTACTAAGCCTCCGCTGTCCGTCCGTCTGTCTGTCAGCGGGCTGTATCTCATGAATCGAAATGGGTAGACAGTTGAAATTTTCACAGAATGTGCATTTCTATTGCCACTATAACAACAAATAATAAAAATAAAAACGTTAAAAATTCAAGGGGTCTTCATAAAATAAACGTGATTTTTTTTGTCTCGTGCCACAGAATCTTTCGTGTGCGAGTCCGACTCGCACTTTTGGCGGTATTTTTTTTTTACTGTGCCGCCGAAGGTAAAATTCGAATTTTAAAACTTCGAATTTTACCTTCATTTACTTTTTTTTACTGTTGTTTATATTAACCCATTTGTAGAAGTTAGTACCTGCGTGGTTTAGCACTAACTTCTGGTTGGTTGATATTTGGTTAATTTAGTATTATATTAGAATGGTTATGGTTTGGGTGTTGGTTTACGATCACTGACTTAATGATACGAAATTATATGGTTTAGAAGGGTATATTGAATACTACAATTTGTCCTAATATTAAATAGTAAACTTAAGCTAAATTAGCACTAAGATGGTTTGATTTGGTCTGGTTTGAGTTACGCGATTGGTAGTCGGCCACGAACTAACTGGTAATCGTTGCGATACATGCATTTATGGAAATGCATGTAGGAAAAAGTGCTGAGCTGTTCGGTCGCAAATATTGTACCGAACACCATTGTCCCCCCAGGCTACCTAGAGCGCAAGCAGGAGGCGGGCTGCGGCGGCAAGCGCGCCACCGTGCGCTCGTGGCGCGCGTACTACTCCGTGCTGTGCGGCCAACTGCTGTGCTTCTTCAGGGACGAACTGGACTTCGCCAGTGCCAAGGCCGCGGCGCCGCCGGTGGCTATCCTCAACGTAAGTAATGTCTGCTATGTGGTAACATTAGTTACCACTAGCGCCATCTAGTATCGAGTAGCAGAATTAATAGAGTCAAGATCTTTCTAGAAATCTCGATGCTAGAACTTTCGACATCTGTTCAGTCGAGGCCGGTATGTACTCGAACATTCTAGATGTCTCTATACTAGAATGTTCTAGAGCTATGCAAAGGCCTATAAAAGGCCGGACCCGGGCAGTATTGTCGAGCGATACAAGTGAAACACATCGAAAGCGATCTTCAAGTGCGATTTAGAGTGATCAGTAATTTGTGTTTTGTAGTTAGTGTGTTTGAGTTATTATTAGGTTGTTTAATTAAAGTGTCATTTTTGGTCATTTATATTGGTAGTATTTAAGTGTCACGAACCCCGAGCTCGTAACAGTAACATAACATCACGCCTGTAAGCCCCGAAAGGGTTAGTAAGTCAAATTTTTATTCCGCTGAAAGACCCAGGGTAGCCCACGAAATTTTCTCACGGTTTTTCAGATTGTATGTTTTTAAATATTATTTGCGACCTCAACAAATATGGCTTTACATAACACTCTAAGAACCCTGTATATTTTATTGCTAACAAAATCGGTGACGATTTGAACTTACCAAATTTTTCTATATATTTCCGTGACAAATTCGTCGACGTTCACACGGCCGTAAAATATCGCGAAAAGATTTTGTCACGCACTAGATTTTTAATTCTCTGTGTTAATCCGAGCATTAAAAGACGACAGAGTGCATTTCTGCGCGTCGATATTTTCATCACTCGGCGCTAATCAGTATGTTGACGATTCAGTGCGGAAAAATATCCCACCACGATATTATTACGTTCGTGTGAACTTCGAATTACCTACTCTTCCATTTCTTCCATCAAATACAACGTAAGTACTTAACACCATCGTTCTCTCCTCAGGCACGCTGCGAGCCAGCCGGCGACTACACGAAGCGCGCCAACGTATTCCGGCTGGCGTGTGCCGACGGAGCCGAGTACCTGTTCGCGTGCTCCTCCAAGGACTTGATGAAGGTAAACATTCCACTCGGCGACCTCGTGAAGGTCACAGAACTGGTCGAAGTGGGTCTGGCCTACGTCATCATTCATTCGGCTGAAATTATGAAGTATTCTAACCCATTCCAAGTCTTGGAAAGCCTCCCCACAAGGTGGACCGATGATTTTGTGAAGGCCGTAGTAATTTTAGGACAGGAAAGTTATTCGCGACGCTTACCAGAGACGAGAAATTCTAAAGTAAACCCACTATAAATACATTTTTTTTTAATGTATAAAAGGGAAAATAACTGTAGCGTGTTTCGTTTCCGTCTACGTTAAACTGGAGACAGAAAAAGCTATAAAATGGACACAAAATGGATATTTACAAAATAACACTGTTACAGATCGCGGCACGTAAGTTGAACCAAAATGTCGGATTTTGTTTCAACGTACGTGCCGTGATCTGTTATTTATTTCTAAACTTCAGTACACGTTACATCAATGACTATGCTAGAAGGTGACCTCATTCTTTTTCCGTGCGACGCACCAGCAGCACCTTCGATTGTTTGTACTGATTTTGGTTCAACTTACGTGCCGCGATTTATAACACAAGTTTCTAGTCGTTTTTACCTAAAATTATTCTAATATTTTTTGTTTCTCCCACAGGAATGGGTAGCCAAGCTGTCCTTCCACGCCCAACTACCACCAGAGCTACAACTGACCCCCTACTCCGCTGTACCACCTGGAGAGTCCCCCACGGCAGAGATCAGGAGAAGATTACATGAGTAAGTCGAGTAGAATAAATAAATACGACGAAATTGATAAATGATTTTATTTCTGTAAGTAGGTTTGTATAAACACTTTTACACGTCAATCATATTTTTTAAATAGATGAGGTCGGTGTTTCCTATCTGACTACTCTGAGAAGAAAGGCCGAAAGAAACTCAGAGGTCACAGTCTCTTTTTAAGTCCTGACATAATCTTGGTCAGATAATTTGGGAACCATGGTAGATTAGCGTCTGATATGGTCTTTTGAAAAAGGACCACACAGATTTGAGAAGATCTGCAAGCATTTATCAGTAATCGTGTAGCTCAACTTATGACTTAATTAACCTTTTGACCGCCAGAGCGTAAATGCATCGGCGTCCCTGCCGCGCCAAGCCACAAATTCGGCGTAAATACCTACTAAAAGAATAGGGTTTCCAAAATTTTATCGATAACCAATTAATCATTGCTTTTTGTCCCCTATTTTTTAAATAAAATATTACTCGTAACAATTATTCTTATATTTAATTCGACCCTAAAATGTTGTTTTCTTGTCGGCATGAGCTGACGGTGGCGTGTTGGGCACGGTTTCATTTGTCGGCAATACCTGACGGTGGCGGTCAAAAGGTTCAGGGAGGTCTAGGACGAACTACCACCATACGAGGGTCAAACAAAATACCCGGACAAAGTTTTAGAGGTCTGGTAACTTCAGGTGTTCCGTATAAAAGTGCAATACATTCACGATTAAGATTGGACGTCAAAAAACCGCGGCTGGATTTCGTCGCGCAGTGGATGTCAACTCTCGGTGTTGAACCGATCAATCAGGATCCAATAGAGTGCATCCTAGCGAGTCGAAAAAATTTACTGTTCGATTTTCAACTCTAGGCGCTAAGCGGTGCATTGAAAATTCAGTGCGCGTAAAAATATCGCCGCGATATTTTTACGTCTGTGCGAATATGAACTAAATGTATGGTACTGCTGCTGTTCTAGCTTTGTCTCTTGGGTGGCAAGCGAAGCCCTAGATATTGCAGTAATACATATGTGGTTATGACCATCTTGGCCTCCTGCTTTGTAGCCACTGCTTAAAATTAAAAAATCCCGGCGCAAAAATGTTTAACAACCTCTTTGAAAAACACAATAGTCTCTTCAACAAAAGCTGTCCTACCATATTTCTACCACCACGTACCACCCCCAAACCCTGGAACACTACCACAACCATAAACTCGACCCTCAAATCCTCAGGAACGCGGAGTCTTCATCATCAGCAGGATCTTCCCCCGAGCCCGAGCGTAGGCCGCGCACACAGGCCGAGATCTTGCAGGAACATAGGAATAGTCAGCAGTCGCAACGAGTGTCCTCGACTACACCAGAAAGAAATATAGGTAAGCTATTTATTTATTTTAAACGATACTCAAGCATGATAAATGGCATCTGCAGTAAACAGTTGATACTGTAACCACTTTTTTGGTTTTAATGCCATCTTTATGCTTACGGAATAGAAGTCAAAATCGGTTGAACGGACTGTAAAAAAGGTTTGTTTAAATGTCTAATCTTATTTCAAATGGAGTATGGAATCTCAGATTAATGTTATCAAGTTATGGAAACAAAGACACAATGTCATACGAGACAAAGTTCAAAATGCATTGCAAATAAATCTATTTAGGGCATTTTATAAGAAGCTCATCATTTACAATAGGGGCAAGACATACAAGGTGAAACAGAATAAACACAAGTTCTGAAAGTAATTTGTTCCTAATTGACTACTGAATCGTTTTCCGTAACTTTTAATATGAGTATTTATTTTTAAAAAATATGTATTTTGCCATACGTACCGCCGATTGAACCGAAGAAATCTTATCTCAAGGCAATAAGACTCAATTTTAAATGCATAATCAACACGACACAACACGACACGGCCGCGGCGGCGGTGGTCTAGGGTCAACACGATTTTCTAAATAATTACAGTTAGTTAGCTTTAAAAAAAATAGTTTTGGTCGTTGTTTTATGATTTTAACTCTATACTCTAATGCTCAATACAATACTGTATGTCATGTCCCTATTACTTATAATTATAAGAAATTGTCAGTATTCAAGAGATGGTAAACATAAAAACAGATCGTCACGTTTGCTTTTACCTTTTGACCGCCAGAGCGTAAACGCATCGGTGTCACACGCAAATCGACGCAAATAAGTACCTACAAAAAAGAATAGGGATTCCAAAATGTTATCGATAACCAATTAATCATTCAAATCAATACCAGTATTTTACATGGCGCGACTGCCTATCTAACCACAACCCAAGATTCGTTTTATGATATCATAATGACATTTAAATTACTTTCTGTTACTATTTACATTCCTATTTCTAATCAAAATGGCGGTAAACCACAGACAACTAATTAGTTTTTTCTAACGTGAATAACATTCTTCACTTTACTCCTAGAAGAGCCGCTATACGTTACTCATAACATTTATTTTCATAAATAAATAATAATTAAAATGTTTGTGGTGTCAGAATCAACGGTGCTGCCATCTTTGCCACCGCGACAGCCGCCTCAAGAAGAAGATGCTGCGGAAGTTGTACTCAGGTAAAAAAATACTTTTTTTATTTATTTCTTTAAAAAAGCCTTTGTTCGTTGACCAATACAGTGCAGGTTTCACTTAAATACTTAAATCTAATTTAATAAATAAAAAAATCGATTAGATAAGCCACTAAAGCAGTTACTAGGTACGGTATAGGATTTTCGAGCTTCTGATGACCCGTAACGACTGTCACAAATCTATGACAGCCGAGACCAACGGCTTAACGTACTTTTCGAGGCACGGAGGGGTCTTGGTATGTAAAGACGGTCACCCATCGATGGACCAGCCGCGGCAAGCGTAGCTTAACCTGATCAATCGACCCGTGCGGATATTATTACTTGTGCCCTCCATGGGCATCTATAATTACCAGAGGTCGGAATTAGGAGGAGTTTTTTTTTTTGTTTTGGCTTCGCACGGTTTGTGCATTTAGCCAGTGTCAAGTAATTTTTCTTTTCGATCAAGTAAATGGCCCGATATCGGGCACGAAACAGTCATAGTCGTCTTTAGTCAGTCAAGTTAAAGTTATTGTAAAGCGGTAGTAACTTTACAACAACCTATTAGGAGTTTTTGTGGGGAACGCGAAAAGTCCACGTTAGTCACTTATTTTCACCTTCACTACATTTGTGCACTCACACGTAATTAAATTGCATAATTCACTGCCAAAATTATACAATTTTATTCGCTATTTCACTAAATTTCATGAAAATAAAAAGTCGTGCGACATGTTCCAACGCGATCCCGCCAAAAACTCCAGTAGGTAGAGTTATTTAAGTACTTAAAAAAAAATCCGACGTCCCATAGAAAATCGATCAGCTGACTATTGATTTTGTAAAGGAGGTCCGATTTTTTTTTTATATTTCGACCCATGTTCCTTGGAGAAAGTTGTTCAATTTCACGGGCACCATCACCCAGAAAAATTTGGACGGTGACTAAAAAATAAGCCTGTATATGTCAGCTAGCACACGCCAATATACCAACAACGAAGTAAAGCGCTTGTCAAATTTCGAACCTACAACTCGTAAATCGCAGGAGTCGCAGAAAAGACTATATCTGCAAAGCTGGCTTGGCTAGCCAGCTTTGTAGATATAGAATTACAGACTAATATTCTATGGCAGATAACTTTACTAATTTCATCTTCTTTCCATCAGGAGTCAGGAACAGTCTGCAGGGTCCACCTCGTGGGGAAGAACGCGGTTCTCGAACGGACGAGACATCAACGCTGAATTCATTAGGTCGCAACAAAACGGTGAGTTTGAAATTCCTTTAGATATTTAATTATAATCGTTAGAACAGAAAATGTTCCAAAAAATTTGATGTTCAAGTTTTTTTTAATATTTTGATAGAGTCAGCCCCCCTAATTATCTAACACACTTTCAATCAAAGAGTTTCCTAATCCATCGCTACATAGGATTGAAAAATGCGTTTGCTCAGCAATGTAGATAACGCAATGGAATCATAAATGTTATGCACATTTCAGTTATTTATTTACAATTCTTAATAGGGTTTTGCAGAGGGTGGGTAACTTTGATTAAAATAACTAGGAATTATATTGGGTTTTTCTTGTGACGTCCTCGCACTGTTTTGTCTTTGTGATTGTCCATTTAGTTGTGTATTTGTCCAATTTTATTTTTAATGTGTAATGTGTACCTTATTTAATGAGTGGGGCTCATTAAGTATCAATTTATTTAATCAATTCAAACCAGTTAATACCATTTTATCCGAATAACTCATTCACGCTGAAATCACCCTTAATTCGCACAATACGACATCTAGTCACAATTTACTAAATTTACCCTCCATTTAACCACATTTACCCTAACCAAAAACAAGGGTAAACATCACCAACACGAGTTAAACAACTAATTCCTACTAGCCCCGGACATCGGAGCTCCACCATTACCCCTCTCCGGCCCTCCAGACCGTCCGCCACTGCCGGACCGAGCGCCGAACTTAACCGACCGAGCGCCGATCTTACCCGATCGCGGCCCGAACTTGCCCGAGCGAAACCCGAACCTTGAAAGGACGAATGCTCAAGGAGAAAAGCAGTCTGTCTCGGCTTTAGTGAATAGTTACCAGCAAAGAATGTCTGGTGGCAACTGGCAAGGGAGGGATGCTAATGCGAACAGGAATACGACGTCGTGGCAAGGATATGCGTCCGGACAGAACAATAACTGGCAGAATGTTGAGACTACGTCACACTTTTACTCGACGAGTGAAACCGGTCAGTTATGTTTTTAATGTGGGTTAGGTGGTACTTTGAAAACTTGGTTGGATGGTACTATTTATAGAATCAAATTAATGCGTATATTTCAGTAGCTGACCTTTAGCAACAACTATAGGTTCTGCCAACGACTTTTTATCGTTTTAAAACAATATTTATCGTATGACACGGCAATACTGTAGCTTCTCATTAGTAGTTTTGAAGATTACCCTCTTTATACAAACTCACTAATTTTACTTCTAAAGTTTATTTTAACTCTTATTTTACACAAAAGATAATTTTTCTACTTTGACAATGTTAGGTTTAAGATTTCTTAGTTCAACAATCGCTCCGTGAAATCCGTTAAAATAGTCTGATAAATAAAACTGTATAAAAGGTAATGCAAAAATATGCCCCAATTTATTTGTGGTCGGCGCAACATGTCTTTATCATCCACTCTTCTCTATTAGTCGTCATCTCCGTAGTCACACCCTTTCTAACCATATCATCATTCACACAGTCCATCCATCGTTTCTTGGGTCTCCCCTACTGTCTATAAAGCCATTCAAATTCATCATTAAAACTTACGTCACGACATTTTCCTCATTCTTCCAAATCACATGTCCATACCATGTCAACAGATTTCAACACAACGTTTAGTCACCGGTGCCAATTTCAAACTTCCTCAAATTTACTCATTTCTTATACTATCTATTTGCGTAAATTTTGAACATTCGTTACAATAGAAATAGAGCTATGAATAGTACCAAAAGACCACAATTTTCTAAAGTACCACCACAGCCTTGAAGTACCGAAGCAGCCGGGTTTTGGAGCTTGGTAAACACTACTAACATTTAGCTCCTAACTTACCGTAATTTGGCAATAATTTACTCTGTATTTATTTATTATTTAGCTATGGCACTTACAATAAGTTTAATGAAAGTGTAAGACTTAGTTTTAAAGCCTGATTTACACTGCTGCCAACAGCATACCCTAAGTTGAAGCTTTATAAACACTGTATAAACAGTAAATAGGGCTTTTTCAATATAAATTAGCTTTGGAAAGAGCGCGTCTGATGTTTTACGAGAGCCATCGCTAAATAATTTAAGCTATAGTCAGACTGCGGTGAATCCCGCGCGGACCACGGGTCGGAATTCGCTCGCGAATTGGTACTATAGTCGCAAGACTTCCTATTTATCAAAATTAACAACGCGCGCAGTCGCGTCCAGCGTCCCGCACAGCATTTACCTCAGTTCAAGCAGTCTTTTAGTTATCCTAAAATGAGTAGCGGTTTTCTACATCTTTGCTTAGTTGTCTTAAGTATTGTTTTCCTGTATTTTTGCCTATTATAGTTTGCTGGCAATTTTGTTTATATTGCTTTGGGTTGCTACTGTGTGCATTATTATTTTTTAATTTATTATTTGTAATTTTTCTTTCTATTTTTTGTATAATTTGTCGAAATTCTGTTTATATAAAATATGTGAATTTATATCTATAAAAATATATATTTCCTTCTTGACCTGATCTAGAATATGGTATTATCTGCTGATGTATTCATTTATATTACGCATTGTATTATTTATCTTCTAAATTCTGTAGTTTTATTCTTTATATTCTCTTTATTTTATACTTTATGGCGAGAAGCCCTCGTGGCTCGGGCGATTTTTAATGAGGTGGTTTTTATCGCGGTTTGGATTTTCATCTGCACTTCATAGGGCCCAGAGTTGAAATTCCAACAGTGCGTCTTTATTAGACATGGGTAGTTCGCGAACGATTGAAGGCAATGAACTACTTCATATCACAAAATAAAGTTCTCATTCAATCAGTAGTCATTCAAATGTGTCTCTACTTCACATAGTTCAGTCTTTCTTTTCGCTATTTCAATTTTAAATACACCAGCCTAGACAAAAATTTCTAAGTATCAGTAACAAAAAAACAAAACATACTTACTACTTAATAAAAATAGTTTTGCTTAAATTCATATTTCTAGGTTGACAGTCCTAAGCCTGTTTAAAGCATGAAGAAAAATCGACTTACGTATAAAACTGAACTAGAAAAGTGCATCATTTGTCGTAACTTGTCAATCACTATCGTTATCCTACGATAGGGACTCGTTCTGATTCGCTGAACTAAATGAACTACTGAAGGAAATGAATGGACTACTTCACTAAGCGAAAAGATATATTTCATTCATTTCTTTTTACTGACACATTTTGCGCAACTCTAGTTTTTATGACGCAATCGGCGCAACACCTATAGCTGAAAATCCAGGGCACGTTAAAAAAGTCGCGTTAAAAATAGTGTTCGTGCGTACCTAGGCTTAGTCTTGTAATTTGAGCTTGTATACGTATAATTAGCTGTAGTAATATAAGAAGTGTCTTAGCTTTACCTAAATGTAAATAAGTACTAATTTAGTTTGTAATTAAACCTGTGCTAAAGGACCAACTTTTTAACACTTTTTTAGTGCATTTGTGCATCAACAGTCCTTAATTGATGGTCGTTTCGGTAGGACCAATTTTTACAGTAAAATAAATTGGTCCTTCAGTACAAAAGCGATGCTTTATACAAAATTATCCGTTTTTCTAACAATTGTTTATATTTCTCACATGCAATCAGGAGCAAGCCATCTTCTCTACATACTGCATCGCGTGCAGTGTAATTATTATATTTAATCGTATTCATAATTATCTATATTGGACTTACTGTATTAAATCCATAGTCAAATCGATATATTGATTTTTGTGGCGTACCTTAGAGTATTATAAATAAATAAATAAATCATAAAAAATGTACTGGTTTTCATATACTATGTCTATACAGGGTGTAACAGAAACCCTACTGCTATCCTTAAGCACTAAAGATAACAGCTGGTATAGAATCACTATACATAGTTTCAGCTCAAAATAAAATACTCTACAAATACTCTAAAATACTATACTAAACATATGAAACCGAAAATTTGGTATGAATTCTTAAATTCATACCAAATTTTCGGTTTCATATGTTTCTTATATTCAAATCATAACAAACGTGTCACCGCACTACGTAGGTCAATAACTTTCCACGTTACTTTCCAATATCACGATAAATGACTTCAGAGTGATCTTTTTATTTCAATTTGAACAGTTCGGTTACTGGTATGAATGTATTCAAAATTCTCATAACTTCCGAACATGTAGAGATAGGATTAAAAAACCCTTCCAATATCGTTTGATATCATCCAAAGAAGCCGTGCCCTTGGTATGTATATACCCTTTCCGTTACACGTTGTATAAAAAAATACCATAAATATTTTAAATCACTGTAGACAAATTCATAATCTTAAAAAAAACATTCATTTTAGACTTTTGTTGCTAGATTTTGAAAATTAATCATTTGTGGTTTTAAAATTATGAACTACGTCTTTGAGCGTGTCCAAAATAGAAAATTATGTGCGCTACCCTTATATTTTATGCTATCCAATTACTAAAATTGTATTGTAATTTAAGTATGTAATTATGCTGAATATGCTTTGTATACCTAACTAAAAATATTTTAGTCAGTATTTCTAGGGTAAAACCCTTAACTAGGGTAATTTTCATTAAATCTGCATCTAAGTTGAAAATTGTTTTGATGTTATATGCTTTCCTGTTTGTAGTATTTAGGCTTTTAACATGTTTTATTTTAGATTGATTTTGTTTCGTTTTTCTGTGTGCTTTTGTTTATTTTTTGGTGTTGGTTTTCATATTGTATCTTCTCGTATTAATGTAATAGAAGTTATATTTTGTGGTCACACTAGAACTCACTTACTAATTTAACCGAATTAATAACAAACTTGAATTTATGTCACATATCGGCTTTTAAAACAGTTTTATTACTATTTTTACAGCAATACAAAATTAAAACACCATTATTTTTCTGCTTATAAAGCGTGTATTAGATAGATGTGGTCGTATTCAAGGGCGTGGTATAGACATACCATCAAACTGAACAATTTTATTTTCTCGACATCGTTATCAATTCGAAATGTTTATATATTTTTCTTAAGTATGTTCGGGCATAACTCCGTCATTTAAAGACAGATTTGTAAAATTTTTTTTTTTTAAAGGGGTGCCTTCCGAAATCGTTCAATATAAATTTCATATGGATCTGATGATGAGTTTCGGAGACAGACAACGGAACTCTTCAAAAAATTACAGCAAATCAACCGCGATTGCTGCTATCGCTTATATATGTCTCGTTTTGACCCCAAGGATGATTAAATTTCGAATTTGTGTGTACTATAACTAAAAAGTGAAAAATAAAACTTTTTTCAAAAAAAAAAAACAACCGACTTCCGGAAAAACACTACGAAGTGAAAAATAACTTTAATTTTGGAAACCGGTGACTTTGGATATCTATTTTAATTTTTGTCACCGCCTTCCAAAATTAAAGTTATTTTTCACTTTGTAGTGTTTTTCCAGAAGTCGGTTGTTTTTTTTTTCGTGATTACGATGGTTGGTCCAGAAATCAGCTCAGTTAGATTGTCTGCACCATACCCCTAAATATGACCACATGTTTCTAGTACATACATACTGCATAAGCAAGCCAAGCATATTAATCATAACAAAATATAACTTATTTACTCTCATTCTACCTCATACCCACATTGTAATCTTGGTACTAAAGTTGTATATCATTTCGTAGCTTACGGCGGCAGCAGCGGCGGCAACACCCGGCCGGCGTCCGTCGCAGGCAGTGGGGGCTCGCCCGCGCTAGACCAGAGACCCGCTTCTAGGTAATATACTCCTTACCTTAATTACCTATTTACTTTTAAGGTGATTTGCCAAGGTAGCCCGCCAAAATTCAAATATCTGACGTTTTTGGCAATTCTTGCGGTCGGTGTTAGGTTGTATGTTAATTGAAATATAATTCCCGACCTTAACACGTATGTATTTAAAGAGTTATCACCATTGAAATCATCAAAATAACTCTCTTAGTTCATTTAATCCCATTGAATGTTTTTTTGATGAAATAGGGTATTTTACTTTATATGAGAAAAAATCTTAAAGTATATTATTGAGATAGCTTAGGCAAAAAGCAGTCAGAAAATGTTAGTTTTAGTTCATGAAATAACAAAATAAATTTTAAAATTCAATTCAAAGATTTCAGTTATTTTAAACTGTTTTCGAAAACCATGAAATAGTAGCCGCCATGTTATTACGTCATACCGCTGTATAAACTAATCAACTGGACCACTTTGTACTTCTATTATTTTCGTAACCACGGTTATTTTTTATTGAAATAATATCTTTCATTCAGGAACAGCAAACCAACGACAAGTAGAATAATAACTCATTTTTTTAATTATACACAATTATCATAAAAAATATCAGCGCATTAAAAAAAACAATTTCCGAAAAAAAAAGTTAAATAAAACATTTTTTTTATTTCTTAGGTCATCAGGCGAGTCCGAGCTATCTGTGAGCGGCGTCACAAAGGATAAGAAAGATAAAAAGGGCGTCTTCGGAAGCCTATTCAGTAGGAAGAAGCGACCACAGAGTCATATGTAATGTCACTGTCTGACATCTGTCAAATTAATGATAAAAAATTGTTTGTTATGAAAGAAAATTTAAACGTAGTTGTTGACTGGTCAAAATTAAATTGTGTTTTTTTTAAATAAAATATTACGAGTACCTTACGAAATGCACGAAAAATGCAAGTTTTTAGAATTTTTTTTTTAACTTTTATAATTTTTGACAGTTTATTGTAATCTGTCAAAATAACATTTTAATGTATTGACATGTGTGTTTGTGTTAGTAATTTGACAGCCACCAATTTGACAGTTAACGGTTTGTATATAAGTTTATCGCGAGTTTAAACATAAATAATATTTTTTGGATTAAGTATAATTGGAATAGTTGTTAAAAATCGTGCCTTTTTCAAAAAATGTATGTGAAAATACATATTTTTGTCGTTTCTTTTACACAATGACTTGTTTTGTCGAATTTTGACACAAAATTAAAAATGGCCGACTTATTTCTTTTGACGTTTTCTTTAACGACTGCGGCTGTAAATGTCAACGTAAATACAAGTCATTGTATTTAAGACCATTTCGTTCTAAGTACATATTTATCTAGGAATAGTTCTTCTCTTTTTATATATTTATGTATTGTTAAACATTCCATCATAATAATCATACACGATCTAAGTTGAAACGTATTAGACTTAAAAAAAGCCGTGTGCTTATGACCACACGGTAGAAGTGAAAACTTACGAACGGAACCGAATATACGCGATTAAGCGCCGAGTGTACCCGATTGCTGTCCCGAATAGACCCGAGCGTGACGGTTCAATTTCGTTCACTGTTCAGAAAGATCACAAAGAGCGAAGAAGTTTTTACGTCAAAAATATGTTTTTAATTCCTGACAATAAGGGGCCAATTTATAAAAGTATTGTTATATCAAAGTTTTGGCGTTATATTAACAAAAAAATAACAATTAAAATAACTATATTTCGTCATGCAACTTGTTATCAACGCATTTGTTAATCATTACGAAGAATAACGTTTTAAAAGTCATAGTTGTTATTCTACTGGAGTTAAGCAACCGCTGTGCGGCCGCGAATCGGATAAGTGTGCAGTCAAAGATCGTGGAACGTCGTCACAAATTGGGACCAAATATTTAAGTCATGGTCCTAAAGTTTTCGTTGTGATTTTAAAATGTAACTTAAGGCTATGTCTTTTACGGGCTAAGCAGAGAAAGTATATTTTTTAAAATATGAAATAATTGGAATAAATAATAAATTAATTCCATCCAAATTCGACAATAATAAAAAAAACAAGTTAATGTTTATGATAAGGTTACATTTTAAAATTACAAATTAAACATTTAAATCAATTGTTTAAATAATATTATACAGTCTTTTAGTGTAAGAAACATTTCTTTTTAAGAATCATTTTATTATTCATTATATTCGGGAATGGAAACTCAAAAATCTTTAACAGAAAATAGCGAGTAAATTGAACTAGAATTCCGATTTCATTCAATCAATCTTTCATTCATTCATTCACCAAATGTAATACATTACAGTATTTTACGTAATTTTAAAGCACTTTTTTCAAGCATTAAATATTTAAAGCCACTCTTAGAGTTTCCCCGACCGAATATTTTTATCATAATATTGTTAAAAGTTTATTATTAGCATAATTTAAGTTATCACATCTTATTTTTTGTTCAGTACCGTCAGAGCTATAATAAAACATCAGTAATATGAAAATATTGTCGTTTTTATTTCGATTAACGTACAAAGCGGAGACATGATGCAAGCTACGATGCAAAGCTCGCTCCCCTATTACATGGGTCGAATAACGAACTTTTTGGACGGGCAAAAACATATCGGGAGTAGGGACAACTGCCCAATCGTGTTGTCATTCATTCTTAGTTCGGGCTCCGAACTAATCTTCTGCCCATATGTGACACGCAGTTGGAAACGCCCGTTACTTCGACCGAAACGACGGACTTCGTGCTTAGGGAGTAGTGTTACGATGGATTTAGTACCTACATGCTTCATGACCATACTAGGCTTAGTAAGGAAAACGCTTCCGAAAACGAAGACAGGTGATAGGGCTAGTGATTCTCGATAGAGTACCATAAAATCTAGTTTTTTTAATATTTTTTTTGTGCATTTTTTGTACACTATGCTGTGGGAACAGTTAAATGAACCATTATTTGAGAATAAACACATTTAAAACGACCCTTAGTCCAGGCGGCGACTTAAGGTTTATCGCCATTGTAAAACGCCGCCAAAATAAAATAAGTAGATACATTACAGAAGCGTGAATGAAACGTTTTAAATTGATGCAAAATAATAACCAATTTAAGGCAAAAAGGTTATTGGTATCCGTTTGCATTAAAGTTGTATATAACCTACGTTCTGGCTTCAGAAGCGTTCCCCTTACATCCTGTATAGTGCGTAGTACTCGCAACCGGTATGCGTGTATGAACAATGTGCGTAGTCGCAGCGGAAAAGTGTCGAATTTCTTCATTTCAGTTTAGCAGATATTTAGTGTATGACGTCGTGTATGGTAAATACAAATTTGTGAATCCAACCATTGGGGAGCTATTCAACAAAAACTGTTTCCGCTGGGACTACGTCATCTTAGCGGCACTTATTTTCCTATGGACGTACAAGAAAAAAAATTGCATTCAATAATTAGTGTGTAACAAGAGGTAAATGTGTATGTTTAAATGAAATTTGTGTGTCATTAAACTGCGGATATAATCAAGTGTCGTGTGTGACCGTTGCTCGCATTTAGGGAAACCAGAGATTAAATATCGGCCATACTAGCCAATACACCCGCATAAAACGGGTTAGGATTCAAAGGATTATAATTAGAACCGAATCGCCTCACTACCTCTATATTCCCAGTTTGGAAGACTTGTTCTAAACCTAACCTCACTTGCCCAGCTTGCACCAAATCAGGATTAAAGTTCGTTCCTTCTTTATTCTTGATATAGTAACTTATATCGCCTTGTGGGTCAGCAGAAGTACGCGGTAAGTACATGTGTTGGTAAAGCAAAGATCTTTTTGCAATTTTGTGTTTCTTTTCAATCTTTTTATGCTTTAAATCGTGGAGTTTTTGTAAGTGAGTGAGAATTTTAGGTTTATGGATGCTGTGGATGTGATTATGTCTGTGGCCTTGCATGTATGTTCGCACTAGTTGCAAAGGCTTAGGTGCATGCAAGTGTATAACTTTTTTCTTAAATAATGATCGTTTTTGTATTCTCTTTGGCTCGTTCAAATCGTTTTTAACATCGAATACTCCAGATTTTTTATTGAAATTCTTGTTCTGGTAAATTGGGTTGGAATTGTCCCAGACTTTGTATTTAATGTAGTAATTCGCTAGTTTTGAAAAAGGATCGTCGGTAAAGCGTTTTTTAATTGATTTGATTTCTGATGCGGGATATTTCGACGACCGTTTCGCCAATTTTGTTGATGAGAGAAAGTGTTCAAACTTTTTTCTGGTTAACGGACCTTTTTCGATTGATTTGACAACTGATTTAAAATTCGACAATCGATTAACACGATTAGAAGTCACCCTACGTTCGGCAATAGAACGTTTTCTAAAAGATTTCGTGTTTATAACAGAAACATCAGATACAGGATAATGTGTTATCGACGAACCAACATCCAATGGTCGTTTTTCAACAGATTTGACAATTTGTCTATAGTTATTTGACATCTGATTAATGAAATTTGACGTTTGAACATTAGTGTCATCTATGGAACGTTTTTCAAAGTGATGTTTTTCTTCTTTCTTCTCAGCAAGATGCGCTAAGCGTCTTTCCACAATCGTTTTGACAACTGATTTGATATTTGACAAACGGTGTTTGATCAATTTGACAATAGGTACTGGGTATGTCAACTCATGTAGAGGTTTTGTAGGATAGTAGTAAGTATAGTCAGTTGATCTTTTTGATATTCGAGATGCAGGTACGAAATTATTTGGAGAAGAATTGTCAGCGGTGATAAGAATTTCTGAAGATTGGTCAGGTATGCTGTCTGATGGTGAATTCATTGGGAGCACGTTGTTGAAGTCTGATGGCCGAGAAGATTCCGTGGTACCTGAATGGAAAGAAGATTACATTTATGAAACAGTCGGAAATACGTACCTAAAGTGCGTTTTTTAATCCCAGATAGTAATGTGACATTTAAAGTCGTTTGACATAACACCTGTCAAATTACTATCTGGATTTATAATGACATATGATTTAATTTCTGTGGGTAGGTTAAAACAACTTGTTAGACAACTCGGTCAAGTAGTCAAGTTTCCCGTCAACGATGGCGACATATCTTATTGTTCACGCGTCGCCAAGTCGAACCCTGAATCTTCTCGCCCACGTACAATCCTGGCGAAGTTCAACACCCCACGTACCCGGGATTCCCTGCTTGCGGCTGCAATACAATACAACAAAGACCACCCAAATGAGAAGCTGAACACTAGTGTACTAGGCCTGGATGATAAGAAGATTGCGATATTTGTGACTGAGAATCTCACAATGGAAAATAAAAACCTACACGCTGCTGCCCGACTTCGAGCTAGAGAACTGAATTATAAATTTGTGTGGGTACGCGGAGGTCGAGTTTATGTGCGCAAATCAGGTGAATCTGAAACGGTCTTTATTCGTAATATGGACTCATTGAGTAAATTAACTTGATCTATTCCGTGGTTGTAATAGGTACTTACTTTAAAGTAAACTCTTGAATCGATGCTTAACTACTTTCATTCTCTAATATAATTAAATGTTATTATCAAAATGTAAGAGGTTTGAGGACCAAAACTACAGATTTTTACTTGAATGTGTTAACGTGCAACTATGATATAATTGTATTAACTGAGACATGGCTGGCGGGCGACATATTGGACTCTGAGTTATTTTGCAACCGATATTTAGTCTATCGACGTGATCGTGAGTCAAGTGGTTTTCATAACAAAAAATCCGGTGGCGGTGTGTTGGTGGCCATATCTAAAAAGTTAAGATCATATCGAGTGACTGAATGGGAGTGTAAATGTGAAGAAGTATGGGTGTGCGTAGACGTTATCTTAAAAAAACGACCAGCTAAATTTTTGATCTGTGCGGTATACATTCCTCCTCCAGTACAATCACATATTTTAGAACATTTTATCGATAATGCTAATAATGCCTTGGAGAACTTTAATGCCACGTTAATATTGGGTGATTTCAACCTGAGTAGCATTGAATGGAAGGGTTCACCAGGCACACCACTTACATCTGCTTTAAATAAAAATGGAATTTACGAGCAGAAACTATTAGACTTTATTTCTTTAAATAATCTAGCTCAATACAATTATGTTTATAACCATAAAAATAAGATACTCGATCTTGTTTTGACCGATACCACGGTGAAAAGTTTAAGTATGTCCGAATGCCAACTAAGTAATATCGACTCATACCATCCCCCCCTTGAATTCGAACTGTTGTGTAACTTGCACGAGGAAACTTTACGCCCTAACCAGGAGCCACAATTTAAGTTCCACAAAGCTGATTATAGTAAAATTATTGAAGAGTTAAGCATGATATCATGGCAGGAGTTGTTTTCAGAATGTTGCGATGTTGACGCAATGATAGACACATTTTACAAAGTTATTTATAAGGTCATTGAAGCATATGTACCTAAGACTAAGCCGAAAACCTGCAAATATCCAGTTTGGTTTAGCAGGGATCTTGTTCGCCTGCTAAAAGAAAAAAATAAGTTCCATACACGTTATTCCAAGTTTAAAAACCCCCTAGATAAAATTTCATATCGGTTGCTTAAAGACAGAGTTTCAAAATTAACACATATTAATTATAGGCAATATATAAAGTCAATTGAATCTTCGATCACTTCTAACCCTAAGCTCTTTTGGACATTTTTGAAGCATAAACGTAACGGTAAAAGTACTTACCCTTCATCAATACATTACGGCGATATCAAAGGTAGTAACGGAGCAGATAATTGTAACATATTTGCCTCATGCTTTTCATCTGTTTACAACCCAAATAATGGCAATACTGTTGACAACGTAGCGAATTATGGGACTGTTCATTGTCAGCACACTGATTTTCTGACCCATCTGACCCTAACCACGGATTCTGTAATTAAAGCTTTAAAGGGACTGGACCCTAATAAAGGGCCAGGGCCTGACGGACTGCCTCCCATTTTTGCAATAAAATGTTCTGAGTTTTTGGGGGATCCTCTCTCTATGATTTATAACAAATCATTGAGCACAGGTTGTTTTCCAGAGACTTGGAAAGAAGCGCGAGTAGTACCGATATTTAAGTCTGGTGACAAGTCCGCCGCGAATAACTATAGACCAGTATCTATCTTGTCTATTTTTGGCAAGGTGTTCGAAGCTTTAGTATACCCTATACTTTCGTGGCATGTGAAACAAACTTTGATACCCGAACAACATGGCTTCATGAAAGGCCGTTCTACTGGAACTAATCTTGCGTGCTTTATATCCGATTTAGTTGACGCCGTAGACCATGGATCGCCTGTAGATGTGATTTACACTGATTTTAGCAAGGCGTTTGACAAGGTGGATTACAAAATATTAGTTAACAAATTACACACAATTGGAATTGCAGGAAACTTATTGCAGTGGTGTGAGTCTTACCTTGTTAAACGCACAGCTAAAGTTGTGGTCAACGGTTATTCATCGAACCTGTTTCTAACACCCTCAGGCGTACCCCAAGGCTCCCATCTAGGCCCGCTGTTTTTCAATATATTCATAAACGACGTGACGTCTTGTTTCGTACACTCAAGGATATACTTATACGCGGATGATCTAAAAATTATTAAACGAATAGAAAGCAATCATGATCCTTATAAACTTCAAGAAGACTTGGATCGTTTTTCTCAGTGGTGTTTGGTCAATAACATGTCACTTAATGCTGACAAATGCAATCATGTACATTTTTCTAGGAAAAAAGGACCGTATTTTCGTAACTACAAAATTAATGACCAAATTATTTACGAGAAAGAAGTAATTCGTGATTTAGGCGTTTATATGGACAATAAGCTTCGGTTTAATATTCACGTCGATAATATTGCTACTAAAGGGTTTAAGATGTTGGGTTTCATTCTGCGTAACTGTAAAGATTTTAAACACGCCTCAACTAAAATTGCAATCTTTAACTCCATAGTCAGGTCAGGCTTAGAATATTGCAGTATAGTTTGGACTCCATTTTACGATATACATAAACGTCGTTTGGAATCAGTGCAGAAAAGATTTCTTTGGCACCTGTCATATCACTGCAATATGGTCAGAAAATTAACTAGCTATAGCTCACGCTTGAAACACATTAAACTTATGAGTCTGGAAAATCGCCGTATGATCCTAGATCATGTGTTTTTATACAAAATAATAAACACTCACATTGATTGTGCGCGGTTACTGAGTCAGATAAATATAAATGTGCCTTACAAACTTGCTCGTAAGTCTCGATATCGGTTGCTTTGCGCTAAGGGCTTTAAAACTAATCTGGGTCATTTTTCCACCATTGACAGAATGCAGGTTCAATTTAGTCGCCTGTCACACTCACCCAGTGTAGATATTGATATGTCTCAATCTTTACAAAAAGTCAAGTCTGTCTTGCATAGGGCATTATCACACTAACTGAAAAGGGAAAATTGTAGTTTCTTATATTTTTTGTTATGTTTCTTTGTTATTTTATTCTTGTTATTTTATTTTTTTCACTTACATGAAGATTTAGTTTCTTTTTTATTTTTGTATTTTCTACTTTTTTTTTTTGTTGGTTGGCACAACCGGTCCAATCAAAATTGATTGGATCAATCGAACTTAGTAAGTAGGTTGATTCAGTTTTGTAACTGCAGTTCCGACTCCTATGTGTAATGCATGCCGTGGCAGCCTTTAATTAAGGCTACACTATAAATTGTAATATCTTAAGTGCTTTAACATGTATTTTGGTGTAAGCTTTGTTGGTTGTCCTTAAATAAATAAATAAATAAATAAATAAAAACAAACGCTTTTACACATAAATCTATTTTAAAACAAGATGAGTTCGGCGTTTCCTATCTGACTACTCTGAGAAGAAAGGCCGAAACAAACTCAGAGGTCACAGTCTCTTTTCAAGTCCAGACATATAAGAATATATAGACTGTGAGTGTGTGTCTTCACATGATCTGACTAAGAAGTCAGATCATGTGAAGACCAAGTAGATTGGTGTCTGAAATGGTATTTTGAGGAGAGAACCAAACAGAGTGGACCTGTCCAGTCAATCCACGCATTTGTCAGTAATCGCACAACTCAGAACATAAGGAGCTCAATGTCATCCTTTACAAAGACCTCTCAATAAGCCAACTTACCACCCATCATCTGCCTCATGAGGTCAGGTATCTGCATGGGGTACCGGCAGCGTTCAGTCGCTGGTACTGAGGAGTTGCGCTTCAGGCAGTCCATCATCTCTTTAGTCAGCTCGTCTGATGATGGCACCAGGGTCATAGCTGTGGGGCTCGTTGTTGGGGTACCTAGGGAATTAAGTCATCTTCTAGGTTTTAAAATCCTTGTCAGTAATTTAGTTCCTGAATTTAAGCCTTAGAAGCCTTAAAAATCAGTCTTATTATTGAGAGCAACTCGACGGTTACGACAGGACAGTTGTATTGGTCGTCGGTTCAAAGCCAGGCGCTCTACTTTGTGAAAATTATTTCAAGACCACTGGTCTCAAAACGGTGAAGGAAACCGCATGTCCCAGAACCAGTAATTCAAGGACATCGTGACATCTACCAACCCGCCCTGGGCCCGCGTTGGAGATTACAGCCCACTACGTCTCGAAGAGGGGAGGGCTGTGTCCCAGCTGTGGGAAGATTATAGGCTGTATATGACCAGTCTCATTAGAAAACATAGATGACGTGATTTAATAACATATATTAGCTTCTATAGACGTAAACCCATAAACCACTCAAGCAAGGTTAATAAAATTGATATGGGACTACCACGGTGCACACCACAGGCCACGTAAAACTGGCCGTGCGAGAAGCATTCCCCTATAGGATCAATTCCCGCTGTTTTCAGTGACTGACCCTGAGACTTAATAATCGTCGTTGCGAAACATACCTTAAGGGGAACTGCAGCCTTTTAAACTCGAATGGGTACTCCGACCTTATTAGTTGCTCCGCGGTATATACATATAATGGCCTTAAAAAACCGCTGATACATGTAATTATTAATTACCAACCAAAAGGCTAAATACAAATTTTCATGGTTTGAACTACGAAACTAACGGGTTTACCATTTATACTTTCATCCCCTATTTTACGCCCTCAGGGGCTGATTTCCCAAAAACACTGAAACACGTGGTTTTCAATTTCTAATCAGAATGATAAACACAAATTTTCATGGTTTAAACTACAAAAATGACGATTTTCCATACAAAATTGTATCCCCTATTTAACTCCTTTAGGGGTTGAATTTCGAAAAATCCTTATTCCTTGTCTACATTATAAAGGGAACCTCTGTGCAAAATTTCAGCTTTCTAGGTCCAAGGGTTTGGGCTGGGCGTTGATGAGTCAGTCAGTCAGTCAGGACTTTTCTTTTTATTTATATAATAAGATTACATACATACTATGGGGGCACCACGCGGGCTTTATCTACCACATGCAAAAAGAATCACGTAAAACGACCCAGGAATAACGGAGAAATTGGTGAATACTTCTCCCATTTTTCGAAGTCGTTTTTTTTTAAAGTGTGCTCTCTCTGAGGACCCCATCTGAAACTAAGTTCCTTACGCGGTACTTGCACTCTCACACACTCGTTTACAATAGAACCAGGCATACGGCCCTTGCTCGACGAAGTGCCAGCCCGCGCCATAGCTAATCCAGCCTATCCCACCTTGCTGTCCTCTCCCCAGCGACGCCCTAAGCCGAGGGCCGTACCCCTCCGGGGCTGCCCTTAGCGTGCAGTCGCTTAGTATTGTCAGAAATTCGCCCCTGGCTTGAGGCTTTGAGTTCGCTTAAGGCAGCCACAGGAAAGTCCAGTTAAGTAATCACGACCTCTCAAGGTCAACTACGGATGCCATTTTAGAAAAAGAGAGACAAAGTCGCATGGTGGGGACATTTTTCCTTAATTGACGATTTATACCAGTCAACTCCTGCCGCATGCCGCGGTAAGGAACTTCGTTCCAAGAAGGTATTATGAAAAATCTCTTACTTTGAGTTCCCCTCGGCTCATAGTAATTATAGTCTTTGTAATCCGGCTCGTAGCCACTGAGGTACGCCAGGCGGTCGAGGAACCACGCCAACTTGAGAATCAGCTCATTCTCCTCCTGCTCATCTGTCTGTGAGGATAAGGTTAGGGTTTAAAAAGGTTGATCTTACTAATGTAGATTATTTTACATATTGTGAATGGGAGAACGTTGTAGGCCTTACAGACTAGATTTGTAGACGATTTTCTATTCTTTATTTTCATTCCTCTAAGTACCTGGTACTCACTGACAGGCCTGCACAGTCCTCCCATACCTATGATCACTGTAATTTGGAAACATTATAAAAGCCAATTATTTGTTAAAGAGTAACCGTGGAGTTTCTTGCCGGCTCTTCTCCATAGGAAGCGACAAATTGGATCCGTGCCCCTAGATTCTGTCGTTTCATAAGTGCCCTTGCAGGTTTATGTGAAATAAAATATTTTGATTTTGATTTTGAAGGAAACATTACATACGCGGACAAAATGTATGGCAGAGCGATTTTTTTTTAAATAACAGGAAAATTTTCGTCGCTGGGGGGTTCAAAATCATGTACAGAGACATCAAGCTCTAATCTGTCATTGATACAGTTTCAACTTTATTACAAAAACGTAAGGTTCATGTTCAATTGAGAAAATTTGACAGTTTTGGGATAGCTTGATGTTCTGGCGTCTGTACTTACTGAATCCATGGTAATGTTCGTCGATGTTCCTACCACCCTTTATATGTAATCACAAATACGTTTTATTGTTTAAATTTTTATAAATATTTTTTACAAATTTTGGAAAAAAAATCGTAGTAAGTAAATGCCTTTTTTCAACGTAAGTAAATTGTTCGCTGTAACGGCTAAATTTTGTACCAAAAACTATGCAATAACGTATTTAACTAATTGCTCTATTTTTAAATAATACTTTAATAAAAATCCGAAACTACACCAGAGGCCTTAGTGTGAGTTTCATTTTACCATCTCGATCAAACGCAGTGAGCGCGTTCGGCGTTCCGATTTGTCTTTCACTAATCCAGGGCCAATCGGTGGCATTGGTGTGAGTTTTATTTAACCATCTTGATCAAACGCCTCGAGCGCGTTTGGCGCTCCGATTGGCCCTGAGGGCCTACTCCCTAAGCGAAATCCGTAGTATCGGCTGTCGTCACGAGCGCTTCGCTCTCTATCTAATTTACGGTATGTCCGTAAGTGAGACGGAGAACGAAGCGACCGTAAAGATGGCCGATACTACGGATTTCGCTTAGGGAGTAGGCCCCCTGGATTGGTGACGAACTAATCGGAGCGCCGAACGCGCTCGATGCGTTTGATCGAGATGGTTAAATGAAACTCGCACTACGGCCTCGGAGCGCCGAACGCGCCCACTGCGTTTGATCGAGATGGTTAAATGAAACTCACACTAGGGCCTCAGTACTCTGCGAAAAACACCCCCGCAAGGCCCGGGACGCGATACATCAGTGTCTCGATGACTCTGTCTTCCAGCTTATTTTTGATCTTATATTTAGAATTGTTTCTTCATTTCTTTACATTGTTCTCACATAAAGAAGCAACAAGAAGTACCCAGGATTTTTTAATGTCTTGATTTAAAAGAGTGTCCATGGAGTTTCGTTTTGGAATGGGCAGCTTCAACTTTCCGACTAACTGATCGACTTTTAGGCAGTTCACAAGTGCCTGCTAATGGTTTAATTGAAATAAATGCTTCGCGATGGTGGTGGACGCGTGTTATTTTTCCAAATAAAAAGTCTGCCTAACTATTTTTCACAACCGTGCTATGGTATGCCTTACCTTCTGATAGTTCTGAGCATAAGCCAAGTCCTGGAGTCTTCCAGTCGCCCAGAACGCTAGCTCAGCATACCTCCTAACTTGTTCCCTCGACTCTGTGGCCTCTTGGCAAGACATCCTTCTGTTATTCCTACTCCTCATATTGCTTCTTCCTCGGCTGTCCGTAGAGTTCTTCGGCCTCATAGGAATGGTGGAATTGTCAAAGTTTTGGTAGTTAAGCATAGGTGTGGAGGAGTTTGAGGATGATGGGAAGAATGAAGAGTTGGAGCCGTTTGAGGGGAAGTCGTATTGTGGCCGCCAGGTTGTTGAGTTGGTTGAGGTCGAGTTTTGCTAAAATTAAAATTGTAGGCGTAATTTTTGTTACTTTAAATTCAGATAACAGCCTCGCGGGTTGAGTGGAGGTGAAGCTTCGCTTGCCGCGAACCACTACAATATGAAGACCTCTCCGTGCCTTGGAGAGCACGTTAAGCCGCTGGTCCCGGCTGTTATTCGTAGAGGATCGTTACGGGTCGTCAGAAGCCCTAACTCTGACAAACCCGACATAGTTCGGAAAAGGCTATGCAGAATAATAAAAGTATATTTAAGTATTATGATTATATCTAAATCCTAGACTTGGAAACAAAGTCTTTGAAAATTACCTATTGTATTGCTTCTTGCTGGAATCGAGCCTGCGTCATCATTTCCCTGTCTTTCCCCAACTACGTTAGGCTTCCAGTCTAACCGGATGCAGCTGAATTCCACTAATTTACATGGACTGACTGCCTATCTGACCTCTACAACACTGTTACTGGATAACACGATAGGTACCCCTTGGAAAGACTGGTTGTCAGACTTTCGAGCTTCTAACTATCCGTGACGACTGTCAAAGCAGGCGCGGTCGCAGCCAAAGACTTTGGAGGGGGTCACAGACAAAGTCTACCTACATATTATTAAGAAAATGTATTATATTTTCGAAAAATTACTATTATAAGCTTTATGTTTACGGCTTTGGGGGAGATCATGACCCCTAGGACCCCCCCCCTTGGACCGCGCCTGTGTCAAAGATTAAAGAATGGCTGACGGTATAGTACAACAAATTAGCAACCACAGCGTAGGTGTCTTTATGGTACATTTGTTTACATTTTCAAGGGATGCTTTTAAAACTGACCATAAATACAGCTTACCATGCTAGAATTCCGTCGGTTACAGGTTTCTAGAAACGTGCTGTAGTCTTCCAGAGATCGGCGGAGTCCTTCCAAGTAGGAGCCGCCGTCTCGTACGATGTTGTGAACCTAAAGGGATCATCATAGTAATCAGTTCAGTTAAAAAAGAACCAAAGTATTTTTTATTGAAATAATATCTTACATTCAGGAACAGCAAACCAACGATAGAATAATAAATCATTTTTTAGATTATAAAGAATTATCATACAAAATATCAACGCCATGTGTTTAAACAGAAAACTGATGACGTCACACCCACAAAGCAATATGGCGTCCACTACATTCAGCGTTTTCGCCAAATTACGCGCGAAATATGAAAATGTAAAATTGAAATGCATTTAGGCACTAATCGATTCAATAAAAATTTTGTTTTATTTTTAATGGTTTATTAGCATTTTAGAATCTAATTATGACACTTTAAAAAATGGGTGTAATACGACCCTATTACGTTATCACAATCTAAATCATTATGAAGGCTAATACCTACATTGCTTCTTAAGTACATGGATCTGCACGGACGCTTTTAATGTGCACGTCTTTTTACATCGTTCTCACATCAACAAATGATGCAACCAACTTTTTGTAACAATAATAACATTTAATAATTTCGGAAGGCGATGACAAAAAAATAAAATACATTTCCAAAGTCACCGACTTTTTTTCGTTGTTGTTTTTCTTTTTTCACCAGTTCGAAATTTCATCATCCTTGGGATCAAAACAATGCATATTTATGCGATAGCAGCAATCGCGGTTGATTTGCTGTCATTTTTTTAAGAGGTCCATTGTCTGTCTACGAAACGCATCATCAGATCTATATGAAATTTAAATGGGACCATTTCGGAATAAGCCCCTTTCGAATTTTGCAAATCCGGTCTTTATGACGGAGTTATGCCCGTACGAAAGGTCACACACTAGGGATGTTTTGCTAAAATTGGAACTCCTCAATCATTTTTTTTTTAATGCAAGTTGAAATTAAGATTTAAGCATTTTTCACATCTTTCTGTAAGTTTGTCTGTTTTACCCATTTTTAATAAAAATTACACTTCAAAGTTAAGAAAGTGGTGAAACTAGAGGAAAACAAAAAAAAATATCCAGGGGCCCAGGGCCACATAAATTAGGGCTGAGTAAGTAGCAGATGACCCCACCTAATCACCATTTTCGTATGTTCAACATTCTGCCAAACACCCTGTATATAAACAGGTCGATTTGATAACCTCCTCCTTTTTGAAGTCGGTTAAAAAGAGTGTCCACTCCTACAACGCTTTGGAATGGTCAACTAGCTTCATCTTTCCGACTTTGACAATTCAGTTCAGTGCCCTGTGGGTAATTGGTTTATTTGAAATAAATGCTTGGAGTTTTATTTTCTGTATAAAAAAAAAGAAAAAAAAAAAGTAAAGTAGTAATAAAGTGTGTGTGTGTGTGTGTAGTAGTAGTAGTAGTGTAGTAGTAATAAATTTCAGTTGCACGTAGTGTGAATGTGTGCGTATCCCACAAAATTCAAATTTTCCTCGTTTTTTTGCAATTTTCAGGTCAGTGTCAAAAAATATGATTCGCGACCGTAATACCATGTACAGAGATCGGATATTCGGATGCATATTTACTTAAAGTTAATTTTTGGTTATGAAAGTATGGAAGCGTCTTTTAAAAACATATTTTGATGCCAGGAACACCGGGAATGCATAACTAGTCAGGTGTATAACATAGAAGCGACTTCTAAATTATTAGCATTGCAAAACTATTCAGATACATATTTATTTAGAATTAATGTTTAAGCCCCCATGCAAATGTAGGGTGTAAGGGAGGGGGTGGTGTGTGTTAGTAAAAAAAAAACAAATTAAATAAAGATTATTTCGATACAAAAGCGCATTCCATATTAGCCATCATCGCAACTTTAGGTCAATATGCATCCGAATATCCGATCTCTAATCCATGTATTTACAGAATTATAATCATTAAAATCATCCATACAATGCTCTAAGGTCATTTAATGCCAGTGAATGACTTGGTATTCGTTGACTGACGATTGATGCACCAACATACAGCCTAACACATGACCTGCAAATTGCAAAAAACATTAGAAAATTTGAACACCGCGGGTTACCTTTTTTTTTGTTGAAAAAACAGTGTCAGCGCGTCAAAAAAACAGAGTGTTCGATTTTGAACTCTCCGTGTTAAGCAGAGCGTTGAAGATCCAGTGCGCGTAAAATTCCCGCGGCGATTTTATTGTCTGTATGAATATCGACTTAGCGCTTCCATCGTAATACGGCGCATTATCTTGTACATCTTTTAAATTAATATTCTGTCCAGAACGTGTGGCGCTAATATCAGGTTGTTTGTGGATAAAAATATGATTTGCGACCGTAACGCATTTGTATTTACAGACTATTTCATGAAATCGTGACATTTTCGGAAATACTTACTTTCTTCTCCATATAAGATGAATGGTAGCTATATTCGTCTGCGTATTTATCATTCTCATGGGGATAATGCTCGTGTTTATAATCCTCAGAGTTGTGCTTACTGTTCCCCTCAATGTTACTATAAAACTTCTGGTCGCTATTCAAGTAATCCTCATACTCCTGCTTGCTATATTTCTTATACTTTTCATTTTTCTCAAATAAAAACTTTCTCACTTCCGGTAAATCGATCGTCCACGCCGCAACCTCCGTGAACGCGACAGTTAAAATTACAAAATTCACGAACGCATTTTTTTGAAACGTCATTTTTCCCCGCCCTTTTCTGACAGATTATTTTTTACAGAAAATATTTAGATTCAGAAAATCATTATTTAGATTTTAAATATTTTGTGGGATATAAAATAAAGATGTTGACCTTAACAAAAATACGTGGTTTTTCACAAACACTTCGCTAAGTACTGTGTAGAAACAAACGGATGGGATTTTTTCTTGTAATTACAAGTTTCCCGCGGCATATATTGTTCGAGGCTGAATTGAGTAATGCCTTCGCGTCGACTATTGACCGCTTAATGACTTCGCCTGTGCATTACATATTTAATCAAAATAATGTTACAAAGATTTTTCTTGTTTGAACGCCTTTGAATTGGATAAATCTCTCTCTCAATCACGCTATTCGACCCATTCATAACATAACATAAAATCACAGCTGTAATCCCCGAAGGGATAAGCAGACGTGTATTTATTTAGTTTACCCACTTTTCGCCAGTTATGTTTAAGTCCCATAGGGGCGAGCCAATTGCCATCAACCGGGCTCAAATCCAACTCCGGGCTGGTACTGAGAAATTCCCAATAGAAACCCTTAGCTTGAACTAGGAATCTAACCCAAGATCACATGCTCAGCAGTTGTGCTTGCGACCACTAGACCACGACGCATCAGAGTTCTTATTCAGTCCATTTTTCTCTATGTTTGTTTGTAAGCATGTTTGTAACCGACTCCTTTGGACTTGATTTTGACCCCCTTTAAACGGTCAGTTTTCATTTAAATTTTGTAGACTTACCGAGGACCAATGACAATTCAATAATTTCATAAAATTGTTCCTACTACCTAAGGAACAATTTGAGTTTTGAGTTTTACGCAAAACTTACGCTTTTGTAGTTAGCAGAACTAAAAAATAGATTATACATCATAGATTTAAAAAACGAAAACACGCTTTAAAAACCAAACTAAAAATTCAGAAAATAATTTCAAAAAAGCGTGGGGTGCTCAATTATTTCAATCAATCAACTCAGCCTATCGCAGTCCACTGC